>WOVY01012164.1:235000-721299 GCA_013436015.1 Rhipicephalus annulatus | reverse complement strand
GTTTTATTCATCGCGCTTGTGTTTTTTCTTTTGGAACAAGTGATCAATGTATATATCATCAAAGAAACAGAGCATCCGCAATGTTTTATTCAAAGGCAAGGTAGAGTATGAGAATATAAAAAGCACAATATGACAAAGGTAGACAACAAATGCATCTCGCCTTACAAATAAATTGTAACAATATTGTAACAAATACATAGAGAACACAGACAACGCACACATCGCTAGAGTTGGCAGAAGCCGAGAAGCTGGTGAAGTATGACACACCGGCCAGTGGGTAAGTAAGGATCTATGGCAAAAACACAGCGCACAATGCTGATGAAGAAGAAGAAGTGACATATACACAGCAATGAAGTCGCGAATCACGCCTGGGCTTAACCGAAATAATGCATAGAAAAAAAGAGCGCACAGAAACCACACGACACAATATAGCAGAAAGGCAAAGGTGCAGTGTGCTGGCTGTGCTTAAGAACAGCTAGTCCAAAATGAAAAAAAGCAGACTTGATGCCTGCTTGTCCTCAGAAAGGTAGGGCTTTGCAGCTTGCTCACTACGTGAAAGACAAACTTTATGCTACAACACTGGCAGGTCTTGTGGCTTTTGTTATGCGTCGCCTTCATCAAAAACTAAAGATCCCAAGTGATTTGCGTCTGGGTGTTGCTGTGACGCTTGCGAGCTAAAATAGATTGTAGTCATCACTTTATCCAGAATTGTGGACTTTAATTGGTGCTACGAGAGCGGTATTACAGGGCTAATAAATAGCAGAAGGAAACCACTTTGGCTCATTATTTTTCACAAAGGCTCTACATCGTACGTTATCACTCACAAGCTATATAAAAATAAAATGGCAGCGTCCGCAGCCCCATCAAACGCTACAAGTTTGGGTATTCTTTTGAAAATTTGATGGGCGAGATGAGGAGGTTGATGAGAAGCTAAAATACGAAACGTGATAACGTGACCGTGCCCACTTCATACTGTGTTCCTTACCCGCTCGAAGACATTTCAACAAGCGGTTTTGTTATCGATATATTATTGAGCTGGAGAGATAAAGCATACACAGTGACCAAGCGACCCACAGTAAAGTGTACAGTTCGCCCGTATTTGCTACAAAAAATACAGACAGGATACCCAACATTCTTTTTAAGGTTATGCAAATCACTTCGAGCGAATACACAGTGTTCGTACTCCTCATAGCGGGTAACCAATACAATGAATGCAACGAAGGAGGGTTAGTCCAGTTGAACTGAATATAAGCATATAAGACCATAATGAAGTCTGCTGTAACAAAGTAATAACATAACAAAGCTATTGCAGGATTCGGCTCAACTCGAATAGTTTAGTGTAAACCCGCTGCTAATTGCTAACCTTTGAACTTGTCAAGCTGTATGCCCGAGATTGAAAGACTGGAACCTAACCCTATCTAAGTTTCCGGTTCACAAAAACGCACATGTTCAACATAAACGACCCGGCAAAACATTTTCAGAAACTTCGTGCGACACCCAGCAGAGCAGAAATGAAAATCACCAACACTTGACAGATGGTGATACAAAACATCGCACACTTTCAGGCGATGTGCAGTGGCCTCAATTATGGCAAGAAAGTGAGATTCAAGTTGTTGTACGTATGCAAAAGCTGCTTCTGATGGCACAGTGAGATTCCCAAAAAGTTTGCTGGGGACATGGTATGCTTTGAGCATTGTGAAATACTGGTGGGGTACCCTTAAGCGTCTCACGGTCGTCTTTCAAGTAAACTGTGGGCAACTGCAACCGTCACATGCATTCCGAAGGAAGTGTTTTGATGAGAAAACCAGCTACATGATATGCTGCGGAGTCATACGATAATATGGGAGTGAATGTTTGTCGCAAGTTCAGAGAGATCGTCTAGAGCGGGAAAGTCGTCAGGCTGTGGCTGTGCACACTCCTCATTATCCACAAGAGACGCACTGGTGAGGGAGAATGGCGAGAGCTGCTCTTGGAGGAGGTCACATTCATCATCCTCGACATTTCCGTATTCTGACAGCTTGAAGAGTTTTCTTATGCAGATGTGCTTCAGGCCACAAATAAATTGTGCTACATTGGGGTTGGTGTTGGCAACCCTGTTTTTGCCTAATGTGGCCAAATATGTTCTCCAGAGGATCCTGTTGAAGCCTGCGTGTTAACAGGTATTCAAAATGTAATTTTTGGAGAGGTCGTTCCCATAGTTGACAAATTGCCTGAATTGTAATTTGCCAACCTACGATGGTTTGTGGTTGACGTCTGCTAACAAACTGCCATGATGCAATCCAGGAAAGCTGGCCTCGGAGGAAGTCAATCAGCTCTGAATCATTTTTCATGATTGCATGCCGCAGCTTTTGCGAAGTTCTTTTTTTACTCGAGCTGTTCAAGGCATCGAAAATCCTGTCCATACGATCACAAAATTGAGCTGTAGTGATGGCCGAGGCAGGCAGCACCTTTCGCAATACACCATTGCCGTGATAGCAATCGAAACTGATGCACTGAGGACCTGAGTTGCTCTGCTGACCTTCATATTAGAAAAAAGGTTTCTGATGAACGTTCCGTTCAGTCAACTTTGGAGCCAATCGCAACCGCAACTCATGTGAGGATTGGTAAAGGCTTACAATGTGCGACCAGTTAAACGATGTCATCCCCAATGTATACCTTGTGTGCTTGGACATTATTGCGCGTTGTTTTAATTAAATGCGGAACATCAAAAATGTAATATACCCGCTCACCATTAACTTCAAAAAAAGGCTTTGCTACAGTCACTCTTAGTTGGTTAGCGAGACTTACATTTGAACTGCCCTGGCCACAAATGACTGCTTATCACTGCAATATTATGCTCCTAAGCTCCAAAATGAGTGACACCAGCAAGTTATGCATAACAGATGATGGTGTTGATGTGTGCCCTATAGTAAAAGCAACAGGTTGAACCCACTTTCTCGAAACGCCAACAAGAAGAAAAACCAGTGCTCGATCAGCGATGGTTGAAGTGCGATGAGTGCCATCATCTGTAAAACCCTGGACAACGTCTCTTGAAGCATCATAGTACAAATTCTTTTTGAGTGCTATTTCGTCGAAAACCTAAAGCGCACACTCGGTCCCGTTCATTCCAAGCATGAGTATTTGTTGCAATGGAAGTAAGGATTCCTGGAATTATGCCTGGAGTCATCTCTACATTAGCTAGCCACCTCCTTAATGAACGCCGGGAGGGCAAAGAAAAATATGGAGCCAGAAATCGGTATGCTCGCGGACCTCGGAAGTTTAAGTGAAGAGCGAATTTCTTGAACCACACGGGAAACCGCTTGCCCTTGCGTTGGGCCTCAAGCGAACATGTGCAGAAAGAAGTTAAAAACCTCCTCGGTGACGTGCGGTCGGATAGCTTCAAGGGCCTTCGAAGTCGATGACGGTGCTTGGTGAGGCTGTCTCTGCAGTCTTTTGATAGTTTTCCGCTGTGCTGCTACTTTGGCTTGCAGATGTTTAATGGTTTGCTTGTACTTCATTGATGGAGACATTTTCGCTGGCACACAGGAACGCACTGCAATAAACAAAAAAATTGATTTAAAAGCGAAGAACAACTAATCCCATACGAGCACTTTCCTCGCTCTTTCAGACCCAAGGTGCACAACTTTCTGTGATACAAAGTTTTCGATTCCACTACCTAAAAACAGACCATTCACAATGTTGACAATGCACAAAAAAATGAAAATCACTGAGAGCCCACCCCTACATTTTGTAAGTGCACACGTATTGTCCTTTTGAGGATAGTTTCCTCAGAATGTCCTAAACATAAAAGAGCACATTAAAAACTGCTGCAATAAAAGCATAGTCACCATTATCTCTAAGGCACTCAGGCGTGGAGCTGTTGGCGGAGACCGTCTTCTGGAGGGTCTTGTGAAGCTTGTTCAGTGCCTCGGACAGTGCTGTCGGAACAATCTTGCGAGCGGCCTGCGGAAGTCTCTATATCAATCCACTCTGGTGTTGAAGTGAACATACAACTTACCGGCCACACAGGTTCCTTTTGTGACAGCTGAACGACTGGTTAAGGTTTTCTCCGGCAAGACGAAATCAGCAAAAATTCTTTCACCAGCTACAAGGGAGCTGCCACCTGCAGAGGTTTGGTCAACAGTCAATTTGGGTAAAAAAAAAAAGAAATCGCGACACTGAACGCACCCTGTTCATCGGGGCACCTCAATGTGTGGGAGCCGCTTTTTGAAGCCTCTACCACAGGTCCTGAAGAAATGAAATTACGACAATGTGGCAGTAAGAGGCTTAAAATAACACAAACTGAAGCTCATCCGCACCTTGCAGTGCAGCTTCTGCAGCCATGTCACAGTCACTACTTGAAGCGACGCTCAGAGAACCTGCATATATGTGCAGTTGGTACAAGTTACAAAGCTTGTACCATGGGGAAACTTAAACAGCTCTTTCAAACGCATAAATTGGTCGAACGTGGAAGAAAAGAGAAGGCACCAACTAGGAAACAAGTAATTTGTGATTTTTGGAATTATCAACTGTGGCAGCTTTCACTGATGAAAGGTATACGTACATGTGCACTCAGGCTTGAAGATAACGTGAAATAGCCCTTTAAAGTCTTTCAAAACAAGTTGCGCAGGTCCAGAGCATCAAAACATGACAGAAATGTAAAGCTGCTGTTAGGAAGGTAATAGCCCACAATTCACAGAGTTTAAGACTTTCCAAGTGTTACTTCTGTAGTGAGGTTTCTCCATCGGTTACAAAGATCTTCACGGTTAACTGTCGCCACTGATTCAATGCAAGTGGCTGCTATTTCACATATTTGAGTTTCAGTCAATCACTTCCATGGTGCAGCTGGTTGCACACTGGGAATAGCCATTCTTGTAAGCCTTGTGTGCCCAGGGTCCATGAAACTTTGAGCAGTAAAATGGCCGCCACAAACCCTGTACGTTGCGTACAATAGGCTGGCCGGCTTACTCAGGAGATCATCGCGTCCAGCATACTGCATCCATGCTTTCATCCTGCATTGGCAATGAACTATCAGCTGAAAGGGGAAGTGCTTGAATAGTGATTTTTTATTGTTACCCTCACTTAGCAAGTACGAACAGTAAGCCTACAGACATGCAAACCATACAAAAGCTTTAACACACCTGCCGTCCCGTGGTACGTGGAAGAAACTCGTCCCAGGCTTCTTGTGGGTTCTGCCATTGTTGAAGCACCACGATACACAGCAGTAGCTGCCGTAGCTTGGACCGCCGGACGGCATGGCGTCAGCGCGGTCTGAAAATGTTAGTAAGTGGATGCTTCGCTGTCAAATTACGAAAAAGATATGTGCACGTCATAAGTGTACCAGCAAACCCCTTTGAATGATTAGCTAACCGATGCACAATACAAAACCAGTGATATATTTCTGACCCATAAAACTCTGACTTACAAATATATACGTCAAGACTACGTACAAAGATCTTCAGAAGTTTCCAGGCCGCTATCCCTTGTAATGCAATGGTATCGTGGCCTGGGAACTTTAGAACACCTTCGTGCGTACGCAGTATCAGCACAGTACATAGGGAAGAAAAATCGTAGTTGAAATTTGTGCGGTAAAATTATATTGGAAACGTCAAAAAAATTTGTGGGCAGCTTGCACTAGTGGCACAAGGCTAGCGAAGAAACGAAGATGATGGCCACTTGGCTAGTCCAGATTTGCCTCTGGCACACCAAGAATTATTCGTGTTCCGAGCCTTCGGGAAACGTGTCGTGAAGCATGCGAGGCCCAGCGAACTATTCTCAATATTTTGCACCGAGCCACCGAGCCTATGAACTAGCTGCCCAGCTATGCTCAGCGCACAGACGCTCGCGTCTGTGGCAGACGCAGCACGCGTCGCCTCGGCTTGACGCCGTGCCGCCTTTGCTATACTGCATACGTTGCACAATGTTCCCGTCTAACCGCCGCATAGAGCCACAAACTTTCTTTTTAGCGAACCTCCCAGTCCTTAACAAGCTTCAGAAAAAGGTTACAACTGCGTGAATGAGACGCCACGTAAGAAACAAACTCGCACACACGAAGCGCAACGTGTGTGTGTGCATCTTTCTATGTTTGTTGCATGGTGTCTTTTTCGCGCAGGCGTAACCGTTTTCTGAAAAAATGACCCAACAAGACCAACAACATGTCATTCAACAAGCTTCGCTTGAAAACGTGCCTCACCTGTTATCTCACGCTTGAAAACGCCGACGCAGCCGACGTTGACGAAAGCGACGAATGCTTCTCGCCGTCAGTCATGCATGGGCTTGTCGCTGGGTAGATGGTGTTTATGACAGTACGGCTGAAGAAAAATAATCGCGTAAGGTGTGTTGAATAAATCGTTTTTATGTATAAAGAAAATACCAAATTTGGGCGTGTAATTATTAATTTATGAAAACAATTTTGTTGCATTGATTATAACTGTGTTTTTTTTGCGCTTGCGCCCTCTGAAGTTTGGTGGGAGCACTAGTTCGTTACGTAGTCGTGACGCACTTCCTGAGGCCAGGTTTTGCCGAGTGTCCGCTCTTGTCTTCTTCTTTCTCTATGCTCAAACGTGCTGAAACGCGCATGCGTCACTACAACGCAGCGCTGCGCGTGCTTCCGAGTATATGGAAGGACCGGTTCCTGGCGCGGCAACGCCGGCATGACGCGACGAAATGAACGCTGGTGAGCACGCGCACCGCGTCAAGTCGAAAGGTATTGGCGCCCTGACTGTGGCATGTAGTGATGTTCTCACATGACGCACATCTCATGATTGTCATTTTTGCACCAGTCATATGAATTCGACATTCATTGGCGTCACGTAATACCAAATTTGGCATATGTGAAGCTAGCGAAATGGCCGCGAGTGCATCATCAGTGTGGCATGTAGTTATGTTGTTACATGACATGCATGTCATGATTGTCATGTTTGAATGTGTCATTTACCTATGTCGTCCGTTCGCGTCGCGTAATACCGAGTTTGGTACATGTTAAGCTCTTCGCATTTGAAAAACTTTATATATATATATATATATATATATATATATATATATATATATATATATATATATATATATATATATATATGCCTCTATTTGGCTGTCCAATGAACTCTACACAAATTATCTGTCTTCGCTATCCTTTTCATTTTTTTCCCCAATCCCCCTCCCCTTAGTGAAGGGTAGCGAATTGGTTTCTACAATTCTGTTTGACCTCCCTGCTGTATCTCATTTGATTCTCTCTCTCTCTCTACCCAAGTTGTAACGTGTTGCTGCCATGCGTCTCAGTCTTAAAGGTCATCCTGCGAATTCTGATATTTCGTTAGGACTTCCTATTGTCTGCCGCTTTGTCTCCTTTCCCCCCCTCAGCCTCGTTTCCTTCCTGACGTCGTACTTTTGTTGTACTTTGTTTCGGGGCACCCAGTGATTGTGATGAAAAGCTTAATATAATGAGTGAGTGAGTGATTGCGGGAGAGAGGGAGGGAGGGAGGGAAGGAAGGAGGGAGGGAGGAAAGGAGCGAGCGAGCGAGCGGAGATTCAGTATTCGTCAGTAGTCTGACATTTGCATTAACCACACTAAAGCTGAAAAAAACTTCTATACCATTATCTAGATGTTGCAAACTATTCCAGCTGTCTGCGGCGTTCCGAACAAAGGTATTGGTATGAGGTAATATGAGTGTGAAAATAAAATCGGTCGCTGCAGTGCGGTTTGAATTTAATGTTTCCTGCTGCCATATTTTATGGAATCCCGAATAGAAACAAAAAAGAGAATACAATATTGTAAGTATGCCGGCCAGTTGTCGATAAAAGGGTGGTTGGTATTGGTTAAGTTTGCGTGTCGGAGAGAAGGCGAATATCTAATGCAAGAAATATTAGAGCCCCGTTTCATGCTGGTGGGTCTGAAATAAGAAGGGGACGCGGGGTTTTAAGAAAAGCAAAAGGAAACCAATAAGTTTCAGTTGTTGTTCAACAATGCACAAACATTGGAGAGTGTAGTCAATGTATTCGAAAGGGAAATACTTTGAACAACTCAGCGTTTAGGACACGAATCTTAAGCGCTGGCAGCGCTGCCATGGGTGATTCCGAAGCCTTCAAAGCATCCCTGCCCAATCCCCGTATTCTTACAGAAGCTCGAAGTTGTGGCTGCGAGTGCTTAGAGAGCTGTCCTTTCGACTACAGCCTGAGCTTAGGGGTAATGCTGATGTCGGCAGGCGAATTGTCGTTGCGCAAAGCCTGCGTCAGGCAGCCTATACTTTTTGCGCGTACTTGTACCTAAGAAGACGTAGCTTACCATGAGATCACCGCAAGTACATGCGCACAAGGTCATATATGTCAAGAAATAAAAGAAGTACAAGCAAAGCCATGACTTTAAGTTTGAATTCATCATGAATGCAATCGTCTAGCGCTTCCAAGCAAATCCAGCATGACAGCTTCCTAAACTGTTTTAGGGGCGAAGCTCCTAAAGGCGTGAGTAAGTCCATCACTTGTATGTATGTACGGGACCGCCTATAGTTCCACCTTTGAAAACTGCCTTCCTTTGCCAACTTCGTCCTTGGAAACATCCCACTACGTCCCATCACCGATCCACTACTTCACCGACCATAAAGCCGTTATAATGAAGGCGCAACGGAAGCGACGTATAGCTCCACTTGTTAATAATAAAATTTCTTGTATAAGTATATACAATGATTCTCACGTCTGATGGATGAGCGGGTGATATTCGTGGATGGTTCATGGTTTAGCGATGAAGCCCTTCATCGCTTCGCCCCAATCATCATCATTCACTCCGTGCATATGCTGTAATTTTTTTCTATATCTTTTTTTTGGAAAGAAACATGGGGCACCTGTCTTTTTTTAGAAAATATTAAATTGCGATTTCGTTAGATGCTACGAATGACTTGTTCGGATGTTCGAACAAGCATGAAGTGCGTTTCAGTACTGGTTGTACCATGAATAAGCAAAGTGCTTTGCATAGATCCGAAATTACCACAGTAGACTAAGTTTTCCATGTTGCACTATTGAACAACTACTGAGCTACATTATGAGGCGATTATGAAAGAGTCTATTAAAATGCTCTCTGTAGTGAATAGATTTCCACTTGTGTAAAGCGGATATGGATGCCTGAATAATTGATTGTCAGTCCCTTGAGTATCTCCTTAGACTGCGGTCGCAACATGAATGGCCCGCGTAAACAAACACGACGGCGATATCTAAAGGCAGGGTGACACTTTCGTTATATTTCCCTTTGCCATTTGGTAAAGTTTGTGAATTTTGATTTCACACTGAGCCAAAGTTTTGGAAGCATAGCGGTGCGGTGTACATATGGGACGATTCGAAGCGGAATAGAGCTCTGTTTGTATACATAGTTGCTCATGAAATTAGTGTGAGCAGACGAGCTTACATCAAGCTGGATTGAATGAGAAAGAAAAACGTTGCAGAGATACACAACAGACGGTAATCAGAAACAATGTACAGCACGTGCGTACATTGCGGGTAGGCTTCAGACGTCTCAGTATATGTTGCACGCGGACACTTCGGCGAGCACATTCCGGCTACTCCAGATGATTATAGTAACACTGGAGCCAGAAATAAAAATAACTAACGTCCGCGTACGTCTGTTGTTTAATGAAGCGCTTGCCTACACGAAAGAACACTGAGCTCTTAGAGAAGCGCATGACACTAAAGATATGTGACACACACAGAATTTAATAGTATATACTTCCCGGTAAGAAAGAAGCACGTGTGGTGGCAGGTTACTTATAGTAAGGCGTAGTTCACAGAAACACAAACGTCACAAGAAACCAAGAAGACAGACGACGGAGTGCCGACTTTACCTAGTTGTTGAAGTGAAGAAGAAACGACAGTCAGGCGAGTTTAGTACGGATGCATTATTGAGAAAGCGGCGTTACAGAAAGAGAAAAAACACAAACACACGAAAACAAGTGCTGCTTGTGGAGTTGAAAACCTTTCGCCCTTTTGAGGTCACGCCGTTTTTCTAATAATGTTATAGTTGAGTAGCACAAGTTTGCTTGTTTTTTTTTTACAGAAGCTTCATCTCTTACTTTAAAGCACGTTCACTGAAATTGCCCAGTGAACGCACATTAACATCATTGTCCGCATAAACATTAAAAACAACCACGTGGTTTCTCATGCATCGTCGAGGAGGACTCGAAGACGACAGATACTTTTATTTTCTCAGTCGTTTCTACTTAGAACTCTCCCTTTCCACCCCTTCCTCCTGGCCCCTCTCCCCAAGAAAAAAAAAAACTTTCTGTGCCTGCCATGGTTCGGCCCTGCCTTTGGGATCGATCCTCGTTTTGAACAAGTCACGATAATGTCACAACGTTTGAAAATGTGTGACGTCATGCTGACGTGCTCACATCATGGTGACCTTTTGGCACCACTCGTGTTGACACCAACTGTACATTTTCGCGTTCCCTGAAGCCTCTACGGCTTTCACCTAAAAAAAAAAATTGAACGAAAGAAACACGGATTTCTTTTCAGAAAAATGGCGCCATGCTGGTAACATCTTTCTATGCGCCCTGTTATAACTGCTGTTAGGGCTCTGCTCTCACCGCTTCTTATTCAGTGTTCATGCAAATCAGTTAAGCACTGTTTTAACACGCCACGTAGAATGGCGTTCTGACAAAACAAATATACCGACGGGAGCCACTACAGAACAGAAGAGCGCATTGAATGCGGCGAAAAACTTTTCACGGTGACTTCGACCTCTTTTAGATAGCGCTCACCGCAAAACTTGTAATCTCTTCGCAAACGAAACGCTTTGTGCTTCAACCCCGACGGAATCCGCACCGTGGTCCTAGTGCACTCGAATGCGGGAAATTTGAATATCTTGTCCCTAATCCGGCACCCAAAGATCTGCATACGAATCGGTCTGCCTGTCTTGGCGAGAGCAGCCTCGAATACGATTAGAGAACGTTCTCATCGTCGAAACTCGATTGGATGGCTCTCTGAGAAAGGATCGTGAGAGATCGGTGAAGGGAAGACGCATTCGGGAATAACAATACCGGATGCCGAAAGGGTTTCTTCATTATTCGTTTAGTATCTTCAACGAAAACGAAAAGTGGTGCGAAACATCTTATGTTCTTGAATCAAATACCGAGAAGGCGATTGTCATGAGTGTTTTGAACACTCTTGAAGAAAGTATAAAGTTATAGAAGGGAAGCACTGTCAATTCTGCCGTATCAAGAAGAATACATAGTCACAACGCTACCGTGAAAATAGAAGCTAGAGAAACCGTGTCTGAAGCAACGACAACGCCTGCAAGTCATTCGCGTTCCTATTTGGGCTTCTGCGCACCTAAGCACTTCTATTCCTACTGTTTCCCATGCGAGCAAAGACACGTGTTCGTCCCATAATTAGATCAAATGCCAACTGCTGATAACAGTGCCATCTCAATATATACGTCACGAGACAAAGGAGTACAACTATTGGTGGGAAGTACCGCCACCGAGTATCGCGAAATTGTGAGAGCTATTGGCGATGGCAAGCAGGCTGTTGAAGGTAGATACGACCGGTAGCGAAGGCTCCCTAAAATCTCTTACGTCCAGCAAATGGTGACTGATCAACTGCTTATGGGGCTTAGCGCCATCTCTGTGAGGAGGAAACTATTCCGGTTGAACAAAAAAATAAAAATAAAACGTATGCGACGCAATAGCCGGTGAACAAGTGCGTCACTTTGTGTGCATCTGTGTGCATGAGTGCCAAACTTGATTTCAAATTACTTCACATAGGCTCCCTATCGCTAAGGACTCGCGCTAAGGCGATCGTCATCAAGGCTTCCACGATTGCGCTATAAAACCCAGAAACGGCGAGACCAGACATGGACAGTTTTAAGGCATGAGCGTTAATCAAAAAGCTGACATCGGCAGTGTCGACCCAACGCATGCAAAGATAAATGCCAGGGTCCCGGCAAAAATAAAAACCCACCATTCTGCGTGGCCATAAAATAATCTGCAGCTACTCAGCCACGCTAGGTTTCGCAACTACTTTTCAAATACCCCCTGATGTTTGTGAAATGTCTCTTGTGCTAATAGTTATTGACTATCTAATTTTGTAAGCATTACGTATGTACTCCTATGATACAGCTGTCATGTCGGGTTAACGTCAATTGTAGTTAGGCACCATCCGCTAAAGTTGATTTATGTATAGAGCGTCCAGCACTATAAGTCTTCGTGAGCACCATGCCACGCTTCATATCTGCCTGCCACTTCTGGTGTTGCTAGCATCCATGATGCTGTGGGCATCGTTAGGCAACTGTAAACAATTGGTGATCTCAAATATATACGGCTGTTTAACGGATGTCTGTCCGTGATCTGGCACACATCTTTAACGCCACTTCGTAACGTTTCGCTCAATAAAAAAATTACAGCACGGTTACCTTCCATCTGCATATTTCGCATAAAATCGATCGTCGAAATACGTGGGATTAGCCCTTTTTGTACTTTTGTTTATATTTGCAAGCGCATTTTACAAACTTACATATCCGCTCCTAGTTCTAGTGCATATCCAAGCCCTTGACACATACGAATATTTACTACTTCACAGGGCAGAAGGCATTAGAACAAAAAGCTCGACAGAGCTTCACTAGGCTTCCCAGTTATACTAGGCTTTCCAGCTATCTAATTATTTTTCGATCATCGACTGTGAAACTTGTCAAACGATTTCCCGCCGCATGTGCTCGTAGGCCACAAGCACACTTTGTGACGCATACACATAAAGCCACAAGTTGCTTGAGACGCTCGATCGTTTTTGAGGCAGACAGTTGTATCGTCCGCGATGTTTTTTTTTTTTTTGATGACCACTCGTCGATCGGGGACTCATCCGCGCACTTCTTTAACCGTATCTCAATCTTTTGCTTCCCTCTCAATTTTTGCTTCTCTTTATGTCTCTTTTAATCTATCCTTATGCCTTACCTTGGGAACCACTGAGGAGGTGTCGCACTATGATGCAGACAGTTGTGGGGGTCACTTTTCTTTCATGTTTTCCTTTCTTCAGATCATTTCCCCTCCCTCCCCTGCCAACCATATCCTTAGGACGCAGTCTTGCGTTCGTGAAACACAACCGACAATGAAGCGAACGATGCGAATCTAAACTCCGTAAACACCGAAAAAAATAGTGTGCAGTATGAAGAATGACAAAAATGTTGGCCAATCAGGTTCGAAACAACTGCATATTGAAGTCGTTTGTGAAGTAAATGGCAATCACCTCTCTCCCGAGGAGCATTAAACAGTATACCAGTGAACTCAAAGACACGTAAGTTGCGAATTCTTCTAGAACAATATCATTTCACAAAACACTTTATTTTAACTTAGCACATCAGCCACCATTGTTTACTGGTAAGCAAGTTCTCGGAAAGCTGGGCAGACCTACTGCGGTCGTCTGTCGAAATGAGCATTTCCTGTTGTTGTAGGAAGCTGCACATGTAAGCAAAAGTTATGGCTGCATGTTTTTTGATGCAAGATAACCCATTCTTGGCGAAACTCTTTGTTACTGTATTTGCAGTGCACACAAAGTTTCAGCGATGTCAGAACCGACGAAAGAAATAAGCTATTCGCCTACTTCTGTGGTGGAGTGCTTGCTCTGTATTTGCAAAGAGCAAGCCTCATTCGGTATAAGTAGTCATAACAGTAGCATCTCTCTTTCTCTTGGTCTACTCTTTGTTTTCACTGTTTCTTTTTCAAAGAAATGTTTGCACTACAAATATGTATTTTTAATGTGGAACAATCTCTTAATAAACCACGGTGAGTGGTGTGGCCAGCTCGTGCACGTAAATTGTGGTGTATTGTGTAAAAACGTCCGCTTCACAGAAATATCTTTTTACGAATATGCAGTGCAATAAAAAATAAGACGTTACTGTCGATCGATTTTCACATATCCCATCGTTCACCGCGTTGCACGTTGACCCTTAGTTTAAGTGGCTGTGAGAGCCTTGCATTCCGCTCAATTTGACCTACAATTTTGTGTCTTTGTAACTTGATTCTTTTTAATCATACATAATAAGTTCAATGTTAAGCAGAAAAGCTGCCTGTTGAGTGTAACACCTTGCGTGGTACAGCTTTCTCTTCCACAGTCATCGTCGACGGCAGAGCTAGAGCGAGAGAGAGAGAGAGAGAGAGAGAGAGAGAGAGAGAGAGAGAAATAATTTATATACAGAAAGGTAGAGAGGTTGGCCTGAGCTCTAGTTTGCTCTCGCCTGCTACTCTACACTGGGGAAGGGTGACTGGGGAGGGAACGATTGATGAATGCCGATGGTAAGGTAAAGAAATTATATGTTCCTATTAGGCTGCGTAACTCTACAGACGTGCAAGAAAGCGATGACGGCTCGTATAACCACATGTGTGCTGCTGGCTTCAGGCCAAGGACCTAACACAACCTCATTGGTTAATGGTTGACTAATATACCGGCCAATCGAAGACATCAATTGCTGACGTTCGCTTGCATGTGCTGGACAGTCGCAAAATATATGTTCGAGCGTTTCTGGCAACCGACAGTGACCACGATTGGGACCTGTGTCATTACAGCCAATCAAGTTGGTGTAACGTCTCGTGTAAGCCACACCGAGGCGAATGCGGTGGATAATGCATGAGATGCTTCGCTTTAACTTATGAGGCATACAAAACTTCATTTCCGGGTCCCGTTTGTGCAGCCGCTTGTGCTGGTGTTCTGGTTTCTGCCAGTGCTCTAAGATGGAGTTGCGCATTACACGTCGAAGTAGGATGTTAGTATCTTGCCGAGAAAAGGCGATGTACACTTCCGGGTCACTATTTAAAGCTCTCTTAGCTTCAGCGTCCGCCTCTTCATTGTCAATTATGCCACAATGAGCAGGTATCAATTGAAATATTACATTATGTCCATTTTTTGCAGCAATGCCAAGAAGCTCTGCAATTTCAATCGATAAAGTATGATATGGACCTTGTCTCATGAAGCCATCGATGGTTTGAAGAGAAGCTTGGACATCGCACAGTATCGTCCATTTACGAGCGGGTTCTGCCGACAGGAAACGTATTCCCTCCCAAATAGCAACAAGTTCCGCGGCTGTTGATGGCTGTTGTGATCTATCTTGAAACGTCGAGCTATGTTCATTTGCGGGATGACAAAGGCTGTGGCGGAGGTACGCGACGTGGTAGATCCATCAGTATATACGTGCGCCACACCGTCGTACATAGTATAAATGTGCAGCAGTGTAAGTAGCTTTAGGCCGATCGATGATACAAGGGACTTCTTCATAATCCCAGGAATCTGAAGTATGACAAGTGGTCTAGGCAGGAGCCACGTAGGTGTCTCAGGAACACGTGGGGGAGAGAATCTTGGCGGTATGGTGTTCTCGAGCCGCGATATAGCTCTTGAATAACTCCAGTCTCGGTGACTGGCAGGGAGCACTGATAGGGAATGTTGCCTGTGTTGAGTCAACAGGTGATGGTGGACTCGAAGAGGCTCGCAGAGCACATATACTTTGATTGGACAAGCCCTAGCTTCAGCGGGAGTTTCCTTGGTTGATGTGCATTGAAGTAAGCCCAAATATGTGCACAACCCTTGATCTTGGATGCTTTCTAGCGTGCTCGCACAACTGGGCTTCATGCTTGAACGCACGGGCATGCTGTATCGTAAGTACCCTACGAATAAAGATTGGTACAGTTGCAGGAGAGCTGCCTCCGAAGGTCCCCCATCTTGCTCCGGCCATGACCCGAAGAACGTGGACAAAACTCTTGAGCTTTGACTTCAAGGCTGTGATGTGTTTTGACCATGATAGATTCCGGTCGAGGATAACACCCAGAAATTTGTGTTGCGCAACAGCACGAATTTCTGTTCCATTCACAGTTAGTGGGTATCTGATCATTTGTTTCCGTGTAAATGCAAGCACTGCGCATTTTTCAGTTGACAGTGCGAGACCCTGACAATGTAGGTACCTTGCTGTGATGGTCACTGCACGTTGCAGTCGAGCACGCAGTTGGGGGTGCGTAGCTCCAGAAGCCCATATGCAGATGTCATCTGCATATGTGCTCACCTTCACCGTGTCAGGAAGTTCAGTAGCAAGTCCAATCAAGGTGATGTTAAAAAGTATCGGACTGAAAAACACTCCCTTGGGGAACACCACGGTGAATGCTATAATGGTTTTATCTCCATCGCTTGTTGACATATACACGGTACGGTTGCTAAGGTAGCTCACGATCCATGCATACAGTCGTCCGCCGATTTCTAGATCCTCAAGAGCATAAAGGATGGCATAATGTAAGAGATTGTCGTAGGCGCCTTTAATGTCAAGAAAAAGAGCAGCCACTTATCTGCCTCGACATCCTTCCTGTTCAACATCGGAGACCAAGTTGACGACCCCGTCAATGGCTGATCGGCCTCTCCTAAAGCCATTCATGAACGCAGGAAAGCGATTATTGCTCTCTAAGAGCCACTCTAGTTTCGACAATGCCATCCTTTCCATGACTTTGCCAACGCAACTGCTTAAGGCGATCGGCCGGTAAGATGAAAGCTCATTAGGGCAGTTCCCCGGTTTAAGCAGTGCAATTATGCGGCTGCACTTGCACTTACCTAGAACCTTTCCTGACTCCCAGGAGGTGTTGTAGTAAGATAAAAGGACCTGTCGTGCTTCTGTATCAAGATGGCGAAGCGCAGCGTACGTAATTCCGTCTGGCCCTGGTGCCGATGAGCGTCGGGAAAGTGAAATTGCAGCGTCCAGTTCCTGCGTTGTAAAAGGCACTTCGAGGCATTCGTCGAAACACGGGGGCACAGTGGCGGTAAGAGTTTGGGTCACAGTGTGAGCGGTGGAAACGACAAGGCTACAGTAGTCCTTGGCTTTCTCTAATTCACTCCGACCCTGATGTAGAGCCACCGCACGGAATGGCCAAGTTTGTTGTGGAGAAGACTGCAGGCTTCGTACTATCCGCCAGATTTTAGAGAGAGGCTGTCTTGGGTCCAAAGAACCACAGAACGACCTCCATCGTTTCCTGTCCAGCTTGTCGAGGTGCCGAAGAACGTGTCGTCGAGCTTGACGACAGGCTGAGAAGTCTGACGGTGATCTTGTTCTTTTGTATCGCCATTCTGCACGGCGACGGATAGCACGAAGGGCCTCGTATTGTAAGTCTATAGCTGATCGTTGCAGCGGAATGGTAACCTGTCTTGTTGTGTCACGCAGGGACGAAAAAAGGATGTCTTCTACTTCGTATGGTGTAGTAGTGCGCTGACAGCTCGTTTTCACAGATGACTTGAAGGGACGCAAGTCTGTCTGATGAACGCAGCTGGCTGAACGGCGGTACCACCTAAGCTGAACATAAGTTGGCAAGTGATCACTACCGTGAGTCTCTATATCCGTGGACCAAGCTGCAGAAGACAGGAGACTCCTGGATACAAATGTAATGTAGAGGCAGCTGCTGTAAGAAGTACCCCGAATTAAAGTGGGCGATCCGTCGTTCAGCACCCTTAGTCCAAAATTACGCACGAAGTCGCACAAATTTCTACCACGGCCGTTCATTACAGTGCTACCCCAGAGGGGATGATGAGCGTTCAAATCTCCAATGATAATGTGGGGGCTCTGAGCAGCTTGAAGCGCAGACCTAAGGTGGGATCAGTCCATCTTCGCACTTGCATGAATGTATCCTCCAATAACTGACAACGTGCCCCTTTTATACTTTATAGTCAAGCAAACGTAATCATTCGTTGTATGCGACAGAATGTCATGTCGTACGTACGTCATATCTCATAGCTAGAACGATTGCTAAACGCATATAACAAGAACAGATTGGGGCCGGTAATTGTCGCGTTACCTGAGACTGAGTGCCATTTATGCGTCTTTGGAGAACAGTGTAAATATAGTTCAACAGACGCTTCCCGCCAGCCACCGCACAGATGCACCTTCCGAAAGCAGGCCCACTGACACGAAAATATGATCTAGGGATTCTTCAGAGCTCTCTTTTCATGTTTGGCTGTTGTGCGTTTTTTCTTTTCTTTTGGGCACATGCTTTAGCTCAATCTGGTTCTAACTGGCGACTTTGCAGATGATAAGTATCATTGGCGAGTCAATGCAAGCAAGGTACTATTACTAATCCAAGCAAAGTAATATATAAATACACGTTACATTCTGGAATACTATTAATTGGCACAAACAAAACATAAAAGAAAAGTAACCTTCCTATAGGCAGGTGACAGCGTTCAGCGTACACCGACCTTCACTGAGTGCAGAAGAGAAATGAACAGCTCGCACCAAATTTTACCTATAGGTACACCAACCTGAACTAACTCGTGTGCACCTCGTAAAAATAGCACCTTTTTTTTATTCGGGAAAACTAGCTAACCACTGATAACGGATGGTCTTCCTAATTGCACCTAACTAGACAATCTCTGGCAAAGACCAATTCCACACATCTTTGGTTTCGCACATGATGAAACTACTGGAAGAGTTGACTCAAAGTGCCCGAGGTTCGTTATTAACTATTTTGAGCCTCGGTATAAAACAACGTCTTGATTTTGATCGGAATCTGGCGAGCGAAGTTAAAGAATGTCTATGGCGCAGTGGTAGCGTGTACAGCTATGCAGGCGTTATTACCCTCCAGCATTCTGTAGTTTTGACTGCAGCCGGAATCTTTTGCGCAGTTCGTCACGCCGGGGAATCGCACTAGAAATTGACAAATACTTTCTCGTATCATACAACTTCTAAAAGAAGTCTGCGAATTTTCGCAACGCCTCGAATTTTGTACACATTTCTTGACACTTTGTGCAGTGTGGGAGGAGATATTTGTCGAGGCATGATTTGAATATTTAAGGAACGAGCTCTGGGGCGAACTGAAGTCATTTGATCTCACATATGACAAGCATGTACAGTAAAAAAAATCTAACCAGACAACGTTTAATTCTCTTGAAACTCTCGAGAGGCAATTCTACATCTTAGATGCGGAATACTTAATGCAACTGCAGCGTGGGAGCCAACATCACCAGGCTCGTGGCTTTTTGTAGGGGTTCGTGCACTCAGATTATGCCAGTCTGTATGGAAGCGGTGTATGTTTGTAGTGCAGGTGCGTATGGATGTGCGCTACTTCGAAAAGTGAAGCGAAATTAGTTGCAAGCTGGCGCACGCCTTAGTACTGCTCTTTTTTATCCTTGTTTCTTTTTGTATGTAGCACGGCTTATGAATAGTCCGCATCAGATTGCCTCATCAAGATTATGCAAAGCAGATGGGCCAGTCGACGAAAAACCGTTTGGTGGACTTCGCTGGAAATAAGCCGTGGTTTCTTAACTTACTCTCTGCAGTGAAAGAAGTGTTCTATTCTCCGATTCTGGCGTTTGAGTGGTATACTGATACAGTGAATGACGATGAACAGTACGAAATGGTTTTTTTTTGTCCCCGCTTATGTACTTTTTTTTTCTCGGGCGTGTGTGCACGGGACCTCAAATATTATGTGCACAGACATTCCAACAGAAAACACGCTCCAGCGTGCACACTCTAGTGGACTTCTAGTGACATGCTACAAACTTTTACAGACTCTATCCACACATGCGATTTTATGGTCGCTGCATTCTCGTCAAACGAAAACCTTATTTTTTTATGAAAATTTTCCTCTCAATGTGCATCTTATTGTGCGTTCTCATTGTGCGTCTGCGCCACAGCACATGCATTTCTAATAAACAACGGTCACCCTGGGGCTTCAGAAAGAGTCGTCAGTGAGACCTGTGGAACGCAGCGATGCCTTCTACCAATGTTAAAGGAGCAGTTACACGAAATTTCAAACACGAGATGTGGCGTTCATGCGATTTCTCGGTATGCATGAATTTTTTAGCGAAGTGTATATGAATCGCGTCCGTTACATATAAGTTATTTTATTTGAAGCGCAAAGAGCGTCTAAGGCTTGTCGGCGCGTTCTCGGTCATGAGACATCGATAGTATTTTGACGTGTTGAGCACGCTTCTAGCCCACGCCTCAGGCGGCAATTGACGATCAGCGAGCAGCGATGATGTAGACAATGTTAGTGTTGTCATTCTACTGGTGGTACTGTCTGGTGGTCACGCCTGACCGCCTGGCAACGGCTTCCCTTGCTTTGTTTTGCTTGGTTTGTGCAGCACGTTCGTGTAAAGCCTACGTTTAGGTTCCGACGCTTCAGGTGGTGAAGTCGTGGATTCCTGAGTATGAATGTGAATATTTGAAGCTAGATACGGTCATCGCAATCAACACGCACGCAGCGTTCATATGTCTTACCAGTCAGCGTGGCCAAAGCGTGCGTCCTGGCTCATCGCTGCTCGTTCCGGCGTCGATTTCAGAATCACTGCTCAGAAGGGGATCGAACTGAAAATGATTTGCGATGGCACCAATTGCCGCGATTCAATATTCCTCAGTGTTTGATCGTCGCTTCTGAACGCTGATGATGGCAGAGACGACAATGGGTGTGGTGAAGTCATTCCTATACACGCGTGCGCCAAGCAGATTGAATGTTCACTGAAAATCGAGTCACCATTTCGTGTGGCCACGTGATCAGATTGGGCGGGACTACGGGAGGTGACCGCTTGGCAGCGCTGAAAATCGGCGGGCTTGTCACCCGTTCTGAATTGGGTTTGATACTGGTCATAGTGAGTGATATGACACATATGAATTCGTCCCTCTGTTGCATTACTAGTACCGAATTGTGACTAGGAGATTGACAAATACGTGTTAATGTGGAAAACTCGACATGTGTAAAGCTGATGTCGCTCCTCTTTTAACGATAATCACATCGTTAAAAGCAGTGTGAAGCCGAGCGTGTTCTGAAATCCTGGCACCGGCTCCCTTGTAGCCGGTGCTTGGATTTCAAAACACCACTTGAGTTCACACTATTCCCTGCAAAAGGATGGTCAACCAGCTGCAAGCTGGCTATTTACTTGGCTTAGCTCTCTGTTTCTTTTTGTATTACTTCTGAATACCGATTATGTACTTCCTTGTTTTTATGTACATGTTTACTCGACTTTCCACCACTTGCTTGTCACTTGTAGCTTTTTTATAGAGTCGTTAATGCTATATGAAGAATGTCGATGTTTTTGCTGACACGACCTTGAGACGTTAACGTAACGATTTTGAGATGATAGCGAGACAGTCACTTGGCCAATCATGATACGCTCAGTGGTGACCGTATTGGCTAATGTAATATATAACTGGTAATGGAAGAGATAAGCCTTAAAGACTGGTCTGAAGTTATTGAGTGCCACTTTACCAATATACTACAACATGCATTATAATTGCACAGTGGTTTTGGCAGTCAAACCTCCTCAGCTTGTTAACTTTAACTTGCCTAGGAAAGCCTTTTCACGTACAAAAAAATCAGTGGTGGAGGAGCTCGGCCATGCCAGGATAAACCTAGCGTGAGTTAAGGCTCAGCTAATATTCTTAGCTTTCCTGGTTGACTAAAATTAGCTTATCATGCTTACTGTTGGATTGACGTACGGACTCACAGATAGACATGCGAACGGGCGGACTAGCGAGTCAGCACACGCAAATCAAGCGCCAACTTATTAGTGACACGTCAATCCAGGAGCTATCAGGCCCTCGTCGGCGAACCAGCTAAGCGCCGTGTGACGTCACTGCTCGACGAGCTTGCGCAACACTGCTCAGCATAAGCAGCTTGAGACTGCTCTACTTCGCCCATTGTATTTTACGCTACAAAAATACTCTTATAACCGAGCATCTTCTGCGGAATCCCACCCAACCTTGTTCGAGAAATTCATGGTGAGAATGCGCAAAACAAGCAATCATGATATGTCCTAGTATTGCCACTACCTTGTGGTACGTTCTTTCATACGTGTGCCATATTGACCACCATTGTGCTTTTGCGAACGAACCATGGCTTGTTTCAGGAGTAAGTACGAAAACCTAAATTCACTACGCGTCTTTTCCCCGACTACAGCGCTCGTTTGTAAGAGCATTGTAGTCACGTTAAGAGAGCTTGGTATCGTTAGGAACGTTTCTAACATTGAGGAGATGAATAATTTCCCCCTTTTAAAGGCGAAGCTCCTTAAGGCGTGGGTCTGTTCGTCCCTTGTATGTGTGCAGTAGCATGTAGTTACCGGTGGCACATACTCGCTCTAGAGCGGGTATGTGCCATAGTGGATGTGAGATGGGAGATGACCATACTTGGAGTGTTCACTAGACGGAGGCACGGACGGATGGACAAACAGGCTTGCAGACGGACCGACGGATGGATAGACGCGTGGACGTACGGACAGATGGCTGCACGGACAGACACCGACAGATGGATGGATGGATGGACTCACGGATGGACGCATAGACAGACGGATGGACGCATGGATGGACGTGCGGACGAACGCAAGCAAGAACGAACGGACGGACGGAAGCACGGACGGGCTGACGGATGCTTCGCCCCATTCATCATCATTCACTCCGTGGATATGCTGCAATTTTTTTTCTTTCGCGACAGTTATTTTCGCATCAAGGATTAGCGATTATTCTGCCCAGGACGTCCTCTCTCGCGATTACCCTACATGCTGCCGAGGCAAGTGAGGCGTTCTGTGCTCTGGCATTGTTATAAATATCCCGTAACATTGAAGATAGGCATAGAGCAAATGCTCTTGCAGAGATTTTCTTTGGTCGTGCAAGTGAGGCGAGTGTGACCACAAGAAGTGCTTGATAGCTTTCAACAGCCAAGAGAGCCCGACGTGACATCGTTGGTTGTACCGATAAGGCCCGAATAAGGTGCGTGTAGCCAGGGCTGCGGAACGCTCAACGAAGAAAATAAGAAAAGAAAGGATAGAAGGCAGACTAAGTGAGAAGCTAGAAGCAGCGGTAAAAAACGGGAGCCGGCACAACCGTTGGAGTGGTCTGCAAGCAGAACAGCAAAAAAAAAAAACACAGAAGCAACCTTGAGAGAAAGCGATGCCCTTAAAGGAAACTTGTGCACACCGTTTGCTGCTTTAGGGGGCCTAAGACTGGAGGCTGTGCATGAATAGATTCCCTACTGCACAAAGGAACGAAGAAGGAGTGGAATAACAGAGTGTTCAGATAAACCACACAGATGAAGAACTCATGCGCAAACACAGACTGGCGGACTCTAAGCGAAATTTAGGAGAGAGAGAAAAAAACCTTTAGTAAAAGGTCAGTCAATTGCTCAGGCATGACCCGTTGAGCACAAAGATTTTGCGCGTTTTGAAGGAAACTTCTATTGGGATGACGCTTTAAGAGGTGAGCCGAGTTTCTCATTAAGAGGTGGCAAAAATACATGACACGCCCACCTTATGCATTCTACTTCATGAAAAAAGGTTAAAAAACGATATGACCAGTGATTCTCTGAGCGTTGGCGAATTCGAGCATGAACGCATCGCTATCGTCTTCTTCGCATGCCCGCACTTTGAAGAGCGCGCGCATGGGAGTAGCGTGATAAGATTTTCAATTTTTGTCCTGCTTACATACACCTGTCTTGCTTGAATGTTTTTTTCTTATTTCTGTGTGCTAAGATACACAATGTGCAGAAAAAATTTCTCTATCATCCCGCAAAACTGTGGTTGCATTCGCGCGCACTTTTTTTAAATTCTGCTTCGCTCTATCCCGGTCAAAACATATCATCGCTGGATGATTCGCCGTGGCCCAAATCACGCACACGTACAGACGCACTAAATATGACTTTCAACGTGGGAGCGCGGGTTGCGCATGACTTCAACTTGTTTTATTGCGATAGCAAATATATGAACACTCTCTGCTGGATTTTGCCAACTGCGTCAGCGTCGCCGTCACTCACCGTATATGTATACGTATTTATATAGAAAAGACGAAAGAAAGAAATAAAAATTATCCGGAAAAAGACACCAGCACGCGGAAGCGATTTTGGGATCTCTGAACCGTGAGTGCGAGGTGTTAACCACTGAGACCTCCTTCAGCGTTCAAACCGCGAACTGTCCATATCTACCGCTTACAGTTGCTGACGGGCATCTCGTGGGGAACTATCGTGTTTCCAGCATTACCAGAAAGTTGCGCAATGAGCGCGCGTCGCCACATCGTCACGACACGGCTGTGCGCACTCTCATCTTCCATGCGTACATTTTGCCACAGAGAGGAGAAGGGTGACGCTCATCCACGCACCCTTATCTTGCGGTGGGGAAGATTGTACGTCTTGGCTGGCCTTGGACTTTTATTGGAACAATTCTCTTGTAGTTACCGGACGCACAAAGGTCACTGCAATCGTTACACAGTGTACGTTTGCGAAAAGAGCGCGCTTTTCAGACACAGTGAAGTAACAACCGAGACGCTTATTCGCCTTCATCTGTACCTGTTAGCACGTTTCGCGCGTCATTTGTGCGTGAGAAACGCAGGACACTTATCGATCAGCTTGGCATTCTGCGCGTGACATTCTACTTTGTTGCTATCGCGTTCATTGCTTCGCTTATGCGGCAAAGCTGTGACTTTTGTTTCCACAACTAACTATAATTTCCTTGTTTCGAATCATACCCAAGGGCGAGGAACGCGTTTAACAATTGAAATAAGGGATAATGGAGGCTATGGCAATTATTGAACTCGTGAGGCCACGTGATACCGTGTTTTAACTCATATTGAGTGCGCCTGCGCGTGTTTCGAGCATATCGAACACTATTTGCAGTTACACCTGACAAGTTCAAACGTATACCTTTGTGAGTTGACTTTCGCTCTTCTGAGGTGAAAATGACAACGCCCGAGTGCTCCATCATTCTCGTATTGAGTGCAGAGCCCGGAGGGAAGGCATAGAGAGTAACGTCGATTGCAAAGAGACGCATACAAATCACCGCCTAAGCACTCCTTACAGATGGTTAACCAGCGAAGCTGAAACGTGCGGCTCCGGTGTTTGCCACAAGCTGCCATTTAAGTGTCTTTTATAGATTGGAATTACTCCACCAACACATTTAAAAGATACGTGTGTCAGACATTGCATTTGGCGACGTTAGCTTAAAGGATATAAAGAGTGCTTACAGAATTTTACGCGTAGTGAAAAATTGGGCGGCGGATATCAGCTATACTGACAAAACCTGAAGAAAAAATATCAGTAGCATGGAGACTCTTTGTGATAGCGTACTCCAGCTTTGCTTTTTCATTATTGTTTCTGCCGACTTACAGACTACCACATTTTCCTACCTCCTAGCCACTCACAGCTTTGCCGTAAGACACACCACCAGCCAAGCGATGCCTCCAGGTAGAGGTGTGCAGCACAGGTGAGCACGTTATCATTGCCGTAGAGTCATTGTTCTGATGAGCTCAAAAAGATACAGTGAAAGGCGGTGACAGAGGGATGACACCTGGAGCAGCGGCTTCACCCGAAAGCTGGCTTTCTGACTTCATATTCTTCTTCCTAATGCCTTCCCCTACTCAAGGGCTACTAGAATCAAACACAATGCATCCAACATATGGATCGTATGAGAATACTCTCAAACAGAAGTCCCTGTTGGTCAAGCTGTTGCAAGAGTCGAAATGAGCTAGTAGAAGCTTTCACCAAAGAGTGGGCTAGGTACGCTGTTCGTCGGCAGCTTAATTTACACGACCAAAATCAGAGAAGGCAGTCACTCGGACTGAATCAGACGAAAACTCCACAGAAGCCGCCATGAGGCGGGTCATTCACCGAGCTCAGTGAAATGTAAAAAAAAAATCATTCGTACCCACACCCGCCACGGACGCCTAATAGGCTATTAAACCACCTCCGATATATTTCTTTTTTTAAGTTTTTGAAGTTATTACGCGCCACGCGTGCAGAGTGCTGTCGCAATCAACGAATCTTCCCGCGGCAGCGCTACGAGCCACCGGCGTGCCACAAATTTTAAGAAACAGTCCCTCCTTTTTTTTTTTCCGGGCCTTTCATGCCCCCGCGTGACGCGCCGTTCCAGTACCTCTGACGCGCTGATCCAAACACGCTGTGATTGGTTGAACCTGAGCCTACGGCTTTTGGTCAGTCTGCAAGCAGCTGTCCACGTTGCTTGTTCGTCATGTTGCCCGCGTGCGTGCGCCCGCTCACTAATCAGCTGCGAAGGCTGTCTGGCACGGGGTGTTCCCGTACAGGTCAATCGTGTTGGCGGTCTTTTGAAGGCATGCGCGCAACCCAGGGTCTATACTGAGACGATTGGTATAGGAATGGAAGCCACGGTTCGCCAAAAAGCACGCGGCTACAACGCATCTGACGGAGTTGACGAACGGAGTCGCTAAAACCGGCAGTAGACGGTGTTTCAAGCAGCGTGGCAGTGATGAAGTATATGCCACGCGAGATTGGGAGGGGCATGAGAGGGGCAAAGCTGTTTTTGGAGAGGACACCATGGAGGGTATGCTCGATGGTATCCTCTCCTTTTCACATGCATACTACAAAGTTTTCTGATATAATACTAATAAATGATAACAATAATTGGTAATTTATTTTAACTATTTTAGAGGAAAGTTGAAAGATTTATGTACCAAAACAGCCTTATTTGAGGTAGTTTCAGATTTGTGTTTGCCCATTTCAAAAAAAAAAAGCTCAATTATGCCTGAGCTATTAGAATGAGCCACGTGGATGTTAAATACTGCGAAAGCAGACAGGGCAAGAAAGAGAAGTTTCTATAAAAGATGGCAAAAAATAAAAGTCATGTTTCAAGTCCGCGCCTTCCCGAAAATGAAATCAGCGAAAGTGTTCTAACTGGGTTCGACCATGCGTTTCAATAAAAAGCAATACAGAGTGCGGCATGCTGACAACGGTGAAGTCAAGTCGAGTCACGGTAAGAAAAGGCAACGATATGTTACGATCTCCGCACCTTAAATGGCACTGCACTTAAACCTCTCGTTGGCCAGCGATAAGCTCTATGAACATCGCAGCAATTTCTTTCTCGCTCTTTTTTACAACAAGTGGCTCAATAAAATGAGTCGTCCCCATGGTGGTTTTTAGTGTAGTGGACAATGCTATTGTCTTGGCAAAAAGAGAGAGACAGAAAGAGTCATTTTACCTCTCTGTTGCTCTAGATAAAATAGAGCAAGTTAAAACAGAAGCCACTCTCTCTCAATAAAAGAATTACTCGGACCTTGGGCCGAAAAGCATCTTCAACAAAAGACGAACATCTTCATAAAGGGCCTCATAGTGGACAATGAAGTAGAAAAGCGCTTGCGATGAGCAGCTATGTGTTGCTGTATACGAAATGATGAGTCAATTCATGTACTGTGGGTAGAACGTATACGTATAAATGTTATGTTGCTACGTAAACTCCCACAAGTTTCACTCTTCATTGCCATGCTGTTTTCCATAATTGTTTTTGTTTGATATGCCTTTTTTCTTTACTTATTTTGTTGTTTGGATATGATTGATTTGTGGGGTTTGACGTCCCAAAACCACTATATGATTATGAGAGACGCCATAGTGGAGGGCTCCGGAAATTTCGACCACCTGGGGTTCTTTAACGTGCACCCAAATCTGAGCACACGGGCCTACATTTCCGCCTCCATCGGAAATGCAGCCGCCGCAGCCGCGATTCGATCCCATGACCTGTGGGTCAGCAGCCGAGTACCTTAGCCACTAGACCACCGCGGTGGGGGTTGTTTGGATATCTATTTCCTATTTCGCTCAGGTATGGAAAGACAATAGCCGAGCTGATATAATCCTCAAACTCTGCACAGCAATCCAGCTAGAACAGAAAAGAACGAAAAGAAGAGGCCTCGTCACGTCACATTGATGTAACTGTAAAATCCGCCAGAAAGTGATTGTTGTCTACTGTCACTGTTGACATGCATTGCATTACGGTGACACGATGATACTCCGTCAGTGATGTGGACAAACACGCAGAAGTGTTTCTAAGCGTTCGACTGCTCCAAGCAACCTGCCCACATTTCTCTAGGTTAACATCGAAATTATCCTCTCATGAACCATCTCGACCCCCCGAAGTTCTCGTCACAAAATGTTTTTTGAACAAAAATCAGCGCTTGTTCGCCGGAAGCTACAAAATGAACAGAGACATGACTGAGTGAGCCGGAAGCTACAAAATGAACGGAGACATGACTGAAGGTGGCGATCACGGAAGTGTCTAAATTAACTACTAAAAGAAACTCTGGTATCTTGATTGTTCAGTTACCGGGGGAATATAGTGAGAATGCACTTACAATCCTGGTACTGTAATAGGAATAGCGGGCACCACTAATGGGTACCACAAGTCAGCTTAGAAACAGTGGATCACCTTCTGCTTGCATGCACCGCGTACCAGGACAAGAGAAAAGTATTTGAATAACAAATGGTCATGATTTGCTTTAAACAGTTCATGTTGCACAACATATTAAGGCCAATGTTCGGACTTTAAACTAGCGTCGATTGATATGGTCATTAGTAAATTACTGGCCCAAAATTGAACGTGTCGGAAGGCTCTGACCCTAGAATACTTCAAATAGGAAAATCTTAACTTACATGACATCCTAATTGCAAAGACGTTTATCAGACGTACTTGGGCATTTATTATTTGTTGATAATATTTTTATCATTCTTTCCTTCTCTCTCTCTTCTGAAATCTTTTAGTCCACTTCCTCAATCCTAATAGAAAGTGCATGTCAGCGGCATACAAAAACCGCCCACAATCTGTTTTTTAATTATGAGTTTGTCTGTCTTGCAGGTTATACCAGGCTTCACGCTTGAGGCTTCTAATGTTCTTGTGTCTTTGCTAATTAATGTTGTTCACCAAATCTTACTCCTTTCAATTTGGGATGGCTGACAGTGCTTTCCGCGATGCCTGTCGTTGCTTGAGAGGAGACGGTATACGCCTGTGACTGCCCTGTACATGATGTGCCGAGACAATCACTGGCGTAAGTTCTAGAGATCCGTGACAATAGACGAATGTCGGTTTAATGTATTCTTCAGATGACATCGCAGCTGAAGGCGACCAAGGAACTCCAGAAGTTCCCAAGAAAAAGTAATTGGGACAAGGGGCTGTTACAGTAACGTCTCGTACCACGCGAGCGTGGTGGACATGTAACTGACTGCATGCCTCTGTGTGTGCGGTGCTATGTGTTATCCCTATTTATCTTTCTCCACTTCTTTGTTGTGATAGCAATTATAAAGACATTCTCGGCTGGATTTCGCCGCCGGCGTCCGCGTGGGCATTGGTGCCGATGTCATGCACCATATATGTGTACGCATCTATATATGTGAAAGGCAAGAAGAAAAAAATCCAGAAAGAAGACGAGTCGGCACGCTGAATCGAACGTGGGACCTCCGCGTCGCGAATGCGAGGCGTTAACCACTGAGCCACCGAGGGGTACCTCCTTGGACGTTTAAACAGCAAGATATTTCTATCTACCGCTTACCGCTGTTGGCGAGCATCTCGGGGAGGGGGACTATCATGTTTTGAGCATTATCAGCACGATGGCGCAGTGAGTGCGCAGTGAGTGCGCGGTGAGTGCGCGGTGAGTGCGCGGTGGCTCTCCTCCCTGATGCGTACATTGGCTCACGTAGATAACAAGGGGGTGTACGCTAAATCTCGCGCCCTTACCTTGCAGTGGGGAGGATCGTACGTCTTGGCCAGCCTTTGGGTTTCGCCGCAACAATTCTGTTGTAGTTACCGGGTGCACAAAGGTCACTGCAATCATTGCACAGCCTCCGTTTGCGAAAAAGGTGCGCTTTTTAGACACAGCGAAACAGCAACTGAGACGCTTATTAGCGTTCATCTGTACCTGTGAGTACGTTTCTTACGTCATTTGTGCGTGAGAAACGCGGGGAACGTTTCGATCTGCTTGCCATTCTGCTCGTGAGCTTCCAATATATTACTATAGCGTTCATTGCTTCGCATTTGCGGCAAAGCTGTAACTTTTTCTCGAGGTCTTTCTGTTTCCCCGTTCCCCTTCCCCCACGTAGGGTAGCTAACCGGCTTTTCTGGTCTGGGTAACCTCCCTGCCTTTCCTTCTCTAGGGTTTCTTCTCTAATGCTTATTTTTTTTTAGATAAACAAACGACAGGTTGTACACGAATTGAATTTTGTGAGGCTCAAATGCGAGGTTTGCGCAGTGACACAACTTTTCGAAGTCACTGAATTTTTCTTTGCATGACAAAAACAGCGAATCAGCACTCCTGGTACAGCGTACTCCTCTCACTTTGATTATCGCTGCTTGTAGAAATTATAAGTGGTGTTGTTTGTCTCAGTTTTGAGTACAGCATGCCCTGTTAAAAAAGATTTCATAATGGTGTTGGGCACAGCTTGACGTATTTCTGTTCTGTTTCAGGTGTACAGCTACAGTTGGTTTAAAATATAAACTCGGAAACCGGGTGAAGTTTAGCAGAAAACACCAAAAAGTGCACGTTCCGATTCTTGGGACAGTGGTTAGCATCAAAGTCAGGTGAACAAGCAATGGCTCTAATTAGCGCAAAGGCGTAGGAAAATAATGCAGACACTCTTAAGCCAGCGTGGTTACATTAGCACCAGAATGCATGGTGCGCCTGCAACGAGTCGCTGTTTCGTGGCTTTTCGGCTTGCAGCTCCATGAAACAAAGTTCTTAAAGTGTGTAGACGCTCCAGGGTGTGGGCTCTGTTTCCAGGCTCTCAATCGAACGATAAGCACCCTAAATCAGTGAGCCAAGCGCAGCCTTTTACAACCGAGCTCAATCGTAGACGTACAAAAGAACAGGACAATCGCATGGAAATAATTCTCACTTGTTAAACGAATCTGCACGCGATTGCAAGAGATAAGGCATGCTCAATTACCAAACGTGTAGACGTGGTCCAAATTAGCACTTACATTTGCGGAGTGGGTAATGTTATCAAACTTCCCGTGGCTGCGGAGCGTTTTGGTGGACCAATAACGCTTGAGCGGCCCGGTTTTTCCAACCAAATATTGGCCCTTGCAGCCGCGTTAAGGAAGGCATCGAATATAAGAAAGAAAAACAACACCGGAATGCTCGTGTAACCGAAGAACCATAGAGCAATATCACTGGGGCCTTGAGGTTCAATAGCGTATGAGTAGTTGAACTAATTAAATAGCATAATTGAACTAGAAGAACATAGGAAGATAGGGTAACTGATATCGTTCATGAAATATATTACGTTGCCTTTTTGAATAACAACACTGAGAAACCCTGCAACACTCCGTATTGTTACTGATTTACAGCCTCGAGGGTTATCAATATGACTGATATCAGGCGCTACAGGGCCTACAATATTGTAACCATAATAGTACGGCAACTTAGTTACTGCCGTTTAACATCATATTTATTTAGGACAGGGGTGTCAAACACACGGCTGACAGCCCTCACATGACTGTACAAGCCCCGAACTTCTTTTGATTTCTCAATAAGAATGTTCGTGATGTTATCAAACATGACTGGTCTAAATAATCCTTATTGTGAGGCATTCAGTGGGGTCACCATGTCTTAAAACAGAACCGTGAAAAAAAGCTAGTGTAGAATAAGCGTCTATATTTTTGCTATTGTGGAGACCAGAATCGACATACTGTTCAGAAACGGCCTGTACATGCGATAATGAAATGATAAAATTTTGAATGCCAATAATTTCCAAAACTTTCACCCCGCTCTGCCTTCATCATTGCCCCGGCCCTCGCTAGACTAAACTGCGTGAATGCGGCCCTTTTATTGCATCAAGTTTGAGAACCCTGATTTAGGCTGTCGTAAGAGCTATTATGCAAGGAATTGCATTAAGCCTAATTAGGAATATAGGCAGTGCACTCATGTTGGAAACGTGATTGATGGTGGTGATATAACTAAAAAAAACTTTACCACGACCGTTTAACTGGTGATTAGTTTGAGTTTTATCTAATTACTACAAGAATCAGTGGAGTGCTAGTGGCATTTATCCTATATAATCTAAGTTGGTGCGAAAAAATCTGCGTCATGCACTTTAAAGATGCTAATAGCACTAGAACTAAATTTAAACAATAAAGCGACAACTATACATTATCGGGAACTAACCCTTTTTTGCTGTCCCTCCTACAGAAAGGCTCCTAATGAACTAGGCTAATTATTTCTAGGCCATTAAAGTCCTAGAATTCTTGAAACCTAGTCGCGAACTTTATTCGAACGTTCCGTCAACCCAACACACCACTCAATTTATGTGTGCTCGTGGTCTTTATTCCGGGCGAATCCTGTAGTCTAAGGGGGCTAACAAAGGTTTGACGTTTCGTTGTTGTCTAACTCACTTCGCGGGCAGCATTCAGATTTATTCTCTATATATTTAACCAAATGCAATACTTGCCAAGCTTCCGACTATGTAACTTCCCGTACGCACAACCTACAACGCCGCATCCTGCTATCAGCTTCATTGTAGAGTACGATAAAGTTTCGGCGAAGAGCACTGTAGAGACGGTGACATTGTAAAATGCTAAAAAATGTTAAGGAAAAAGAACATTTGAAGTCACTAATTTCAGACTTGATTTTGCTCACTACGTTGGAAATCTAGCTCACAAAGTGTCGAGTTACCATGCCCTCGTGAGAAAAGTATTGAGCCGACGTCATCGCTCTCCAGTGAGACCCAACCACACGAAGTATTAAATACGAATTTCGCTGCTCATGCGCGGTAGCTCACGCATTATTTAGTTTGTGTGCCTAAAACGAGGGACAAAGCGATGATATTTTACGAAGCACGGAATCGAACAGGGCGACCACGCACTCCGCAGCGCGTGGCGTTAGCCACTGAGCAACGGGAGCGCGCGTCCTTTGCCGTAGTAACGAAAAGCTCTTTATATACAGCATCTGTCGCTCGCCGTATGATTATTGCAGGAGGAATGTCAGCTTGTTTACAGCTTTCCAATTGAGATGGCGTGAAAGGTGGCCAATTCTTGGACATTGGACTATGGTGCACGGCCAACCCTGCGCGCGCGCGCTTGTCTCGCCATGGCGGAAAATTATACTTCATGCGCTTTCACTGAAAATATTGCGTTCTAGTTACAGGGCGCATGATGGTCACTTTGCTTGGTGCAGTTTCTTTGTTTGCGAAAGGAGTACGCTTGTTAAACACCGCGAAGTAATAACTATGACACTAGTTTGTTCGCGCTCATCTAGTGTTGGCCAGTGCGTATACGTTTCGTGTGTCTTTAAGTATGAGCAGCGAATTAGGTGTTGAGTTTTGAACGTTGTTATCTCGCACTCGGCTTGTGTGTGTTTTTTTCATGTGTTCTATTTTCTTGAGGAGCGTGCTGCACGTTTCAAGCTGGCAGCCGTTTTTCACGTGACACCACAGTATGTTACTATCGCTCTCATTGATTCGCCCTTGCGGCGAAACTATGACTTTCTACTATGTTTGTTTACATGAGATGTTGGAGTTTAATAAGCGCCGCCTATTCATCTTCCCCCGACGTGTGTAAGTAAAAGTACAATAAAATTTTGAAAACCTACCAAAACGGCTGAAGATGGTAAAAAAAAATCACAAGATTGCCACAAATGTAAATGAAAGTGCCTCCTTGAACGAAACGGATATCGCGAAAAAGCTTGTAAGTCCACCCGTAGGTTGCATACATAGCCAGGAGTGCATATAGGATGGCCCGAGTTAGGCAAAACAGAATCTTTCCGAGCTCTGGTGACCATAGGTCGGCGCACTCACTCATGAGTGGACTCACTCGACCCCCTGAAGATGAGATTAAGATGGGAGTCTGAGTTCAAGTGAGACAGAGTGAGTATTATTTTGGTGAGCTTGAGTCCGAATGAGTCTGGTTGAAGAAAATTTTAGTGAATGTGAGTACGAGAAAGTCTGGCTGAGGAAAATTTTGGAGAATCTGAGTCCGAGTGAGTCCAAAGCGCAAGATATGTTTCTTGGCGATTGTTATAGCTTGAACTCTGAACGATGACAAAGAGGCAAGAAGACGAGCGCTATCTTCCAGCTGAGTTTATTGTGCATAGTATGAAAACATATAAAAGAGACAGTAAAATATGTGGCCAAAAAAAAGACGTGACAAAAATGAGCAGTGCAGAGATGAGTAAGGCAAAAATCAGTTAGGCCCACAGTTACTCTGCGTGCAACTGTGTGCCCAACATGCTAGTGTGAAAGCGTTTTTTTTTCTTCAAGCACACTGTGATGCTGTATAAGCACACAAAAGATCAGATTCAAGTCATTTCCGAGGCTGCACAGATGAAACGCGAACAGGACTCATGTGCTAGCAAGCCTTCCGGGTCTCTGTATGCCAAGGAATTAAGGTTCATCGATGGTAACGGTGCGCGCAGTGATTTCCCTTTTAGTTTTAAGGGCGAATCTCTTTATAGCGGCACCCATTCGTCTCTCCTAGCCGTTGTAGTGTGTAACAAGTATAACATTTTGACCTACAAGGTGGTGCCGGTGAGAGATTTCTTCTGTACGTTGTTGAACAGTAAAAAATAGTGCTCAATGTACATGTAAATGGCTGCTAATGGAGAATGAGAGACAGGAGCATTCGACTTTTGGTTAACGCGCACGCTGCGATCCTCATTAGCAGCCATTGGCATGTACATTGAGCACTATCTGACAAGAAAGGGTTGCTACGTTATACTCGCTGGGCGTAACCTCCTTGGTTTCAGAAAGGTTTAGCGAGTGTTGGGCTGCAGTGCCATGAATACAATGAACTAGTATATACCATGAACTCGAGGTGGTTAAAGGCGGGAAGTAGACCCGAAGCGCAAGCCATAAGAAAGTGTGCGTGTGCCACCTCTCGTTTAGTCCGTGGTATGTGCGTTGGATGGCGGTGCTTCTATATGGAGAATATATGATGAAAAGATGCGAGATGGTGGTACTTTGAGTGTTGAATAGATGGAGGAATGGACACACAGGCAGATGCATGGATGGACGCAAGAACGGACGCAGGGGCGGATGCATGGACGAACGCAGGGACGGACGCACGAACAGACGCACGAACGGACGGGCGGATGGACGCATGGACGGTCACACAGACGGACGCATGGACGGACGGAAGCAAGAACGAAGGACGGACGAATGCTTCGGCCCACTCTCCATCATTCACTCCGTGGATATGCTGCCAATTTTTTGTATCGTTTTATTAGATTTTTTTCTTGTTTTTTTTACCTTTTGCCTTACTCATGTTTGTAGCTTTACTTGCCTAACACCTCGGTTCATTGATATGTGGGGTTTAACCTCACAAAACCACTAAATTAACTCATCTATCACACAGTTTTTCTAAAATAACAACCAGGTGTTACAAAATGTGAATTGTGTAACGAAGTGCCACAAAATAGGGATTGCGTAACTACTGGGCTGTTTCAAATGTCCAACATTTTTTAAAGGGCTCAACCATGATTCTTCATTGTCGTCAGGCACAGCATCAAGAATATGCATTTAATACTTTGCAAGTGTGCAGCTGTGAGCTCACTTCACCGCAGAATGACAATTAATAGCGTAGGGGGTGCTTCATAACTGGAGAAAAATTATTTATTGAGTAGTGGGTACCTCGCAAATGTACTTTTGTAACGAGCCCCAAAACAGTTAACAATGGTCTGTAGAAATGTCGTTCTTCCATTTTGCTGTGACTGTGCTGCGCTTTCCGCGCCGGCCTCGCATTTTCAAAGATGATAGTCTTTATTGGAATAGTTCAAAGCAGAAAGTTTGGTCTGTCTGTCTGTACATCCATCCATCCATCCGTCCGTCCGTCCGTCCATCCGTCCGTCCGTCCGTCCGTCCGTCCGTCCGTCCGTCCGTCCGTCCGTCCGTCCGTCCGACTGTCTGTCTGTCTGTCTGTCTGTCTGTCTGTCTGTCTGTCTGTCTGTCTGTCTGTCTGTCTGTCTGTCTGTCACAAAATCTAGCCACCCGGCCAATTTTTCAGAACTTGCTGAACGCCCAGCCATCTAGAACTGATGGCTGCGTTCATATTTGTGAACATTGTGAATAAAAAGGCAAATACCACGCATATCTAAGGCGCAACCTTAATACGTGCGTATATATCAGCTGGTGTGTTTCTTTACAAAAAAAATGCTTAGAAACGTAAATAGAAAGGATCTAGGGCTTTTTAGGCTCTGCTGAAAACGTTACGCTATTTACAAAAAAAAAAGCTGGCAGATGATTTCGAGGACATTTACAGTCAAGCATGTAGATACGCGACCATTTTTTACGTAATAAACTGTCATGTTGAACTAATGTTATAGTTGCTCCTAATTGAGAAAGGAAAGCTTGCCACAAACAATTTATGAAAACGTTTATACCTCTAGATTACCACTGAGCTAGCCAAGAACATCGTAGCAAGAACGTGAATATAAACGGGGCAAAACACCAAACTAGTGTTGGACCTTTGATGCCCATTCTGTTTTTCTCACCCACAGTTCCAAACACCGATACATTTGGAGATGAAAAAGAAACATGAAAATAAAGTACGCATAAGCAGGAATACAAAGGGCAATTCAAGCGTCGACTGGCTCCCGTATAGACTTCTCTGATCGCTGGAGTGGGCATAAACAACGCACTCGGCTCGATGAAAGCGGCGAAAAAATAACCCCGCTTTGTACTTTTTGTTTCATTTCGCGCTTATGATTCACCGATTCGTTTTCATCCTTTACGCATGTGTGGGAAAGTAGTTTATTTTTTATTTTTTTCTGGAAAATACCGCGCCATCGTTCGTAAGGCACGCTCGTCTGCCCACTCAACGCAAGAGTCTTCACCCCGGGGCCCCTGAGCAGTGGAATCAAGGGGGCGCCAAGTCATGGTCCACAACATCAAAAAGAAGGACACAGAAATCTTCTCGGCTTCTTGAAGAAAGTCGCACCACTTATAAAAAAAAATCAGGAAAAAAGAAATAGTGAAATCAAAAGTAGAAAGGAACGCTGCACTTGGCTATATAATTCCAACGCGTTGAATCTATGGGTTCTGTCACCGTTTCTTTTCCCTCCATTCTATATCTTTGGGCTTAACTTCGATTATCTATAATGCCTTCCAACGTACGGAGCGCGCTGGTTTAGAACGTTGCGAGAAAGTGGACAAATGATGCGAGAATGTGACGAGAACGGGTATTCCAATGCAACTCGATTCAGTCCACATCGCCGGTTATTTTTAAGCTTTGAGTTCACTCCCTCTCCGCATCATTTCATTCTGTTTGCGGATCATGCCCGGAGATTCGGTGTCTCCGTAAAAGACAGAAGTAAAAGAAAACGAAAGCACCGAGACACAGCTCTTTTCGTCTACCATTATCTGTCAACACTCTCGGCGGCCACGCTGAGTTGATAAAAGTTTGCGCGGTCCGAGAGGATTGTTTTCTTTTCATATATACAGTACGCGATCGTTATGAGAGGTTTGTCTCTTACAGGAAAAACCGTTGGTTACATGTCCTACATACGTGTAGAGCAGCGCTTGTTCGCTTAGAATGCAGGATATTTGTACTCTGATTAAAGGAGAACACTGAGAGGGGAAATAAATGCACTATAGCACTGCGAACATACTATATATAAATATAGAAAAACGAAAGAACGATGTTTGTAGCAATCTATAAACCGAATTGTTCGAAAGCTGCACAGTGTGTTCCTCCAGAGGCAAACTATGTCGGACTGATTGCAACATTTTAGGTGTTGAAAAATTGGCCGCCAGTGGTTAATTCTTGATTTCGGTAATATATAATTTAAAGATGCCCGTGAGAACACCGATGAAAAGAAAGCCTGCATACGTTTTGACTGTATTCACTCTAAGCCGATCGAATGCGCTTTTCTTTTACAACGTATCAGGAACAAACGTGTGTTCGTAGAAGATTTTCGGTTTCATCATCTAGTCTTCTGTGTGCGTGCTCATACTGCTAACTGCACTCTGTCTGAAGACTGTCCACCGTAGCTCCTTGGGTAACCCGGAACTTGGAGCAAAGCGTCATAGGTGTGCCACATGACGCTTTAAATGGTTAGCAGGATCAGAATGCGTTTTGTGCGGTGGTGGACTTGCCGGGTTAGCTACTTCACTGGCCTCGTTGCGGTAATGTGGTGTCGAGGGTTTCTTTAGCTATCATGTTTGTCTTTCTGTTCGGCAACTATTGAATATACATCAACGTGCACCACATGCATTAAAACGCCACGCCTGAGCGGGAAGTGCAGTGCAGTCACAACGACAGCTACTTGAGTGGCATATATCCCATTGTGAACTCTCTTAGGGGTACTTATGCAGAGTACACTAGCAAGGTACATGCTCCGCCACAAATTGTCATTTCTGTCAAATTAGAAAACACCAACTACTCCACTATTTGTCAATTTGTGTAAAGAGCAAGGTACCCATTGTACCCATGCAAGATATTGTGAGCACTTAGTTGATGCTGTGACTGATGACGATGAAGAATTACGGCTCAACGGTTCGTATTGGGCTCGAAGCATTCATTAACCAACCCGCTAGTTACGCAAGGTTTGCTGTGTGACGCCTGCTTGTTATACTACTCTTCTTCACGCTATATATTATGAATCTTAACGTCATTCCTTTCCGACATGAAGCCTGTATAACGTCTTTTTGCGAAGGTGTTTCAAGGTTGAGCACGGCTTTGGGGTAGATATCTGGGCTTCCACTAAGAGGGCCCCAGGTTGAAACCCCGTTTCATACGGGATTTTTTTCTTATTTTGTTTTGTTTTTATTTCGAGCGATAGCGGTTACGGGCACCAGCGACATTGTTAGACAACGACAGCACTAAAAAACGGCTGTTGTTATCTCAGTACAGATTTCACTGTAAAACGCGTGCTGTACACTGTGTTATGATCAGTGACAGAGCCCGTTTGTTTATAGTGTAGATTATGCCTTAATGTATTGTAGGCTTTAATTGCGCGTTCAAAACATATCCAAATCGATGAACAAATGAATTACTGATGCACTTAAACTGAACCCTGGGAGGCCGCTTTTCGACAGAACGCAACGCACGATTAAGGCCCCGTGAGAACGTGAAATCTTGATAAGCTCCATGGGTGGTACGCACCTAGCTGCTGAAACACCATGACCACCTTTCACCAATAATCCAGAAGACACACAAAGTGGCAGAAACGTTTTCGTTTTGTTAGGAACAATTCCAAAGAACTTCGCCCTGTTGGAAGTTGGACTTGACAAAAATGGTTATCGATCACCCAGCATGTGCTTATATGCGTAAATATTTCAGTGAAAAGATTACTGCTTTGAGACGCCAATGCTTGGCGTACTTGGTAGTGCATCAAACAAAATAACGCGTACAAGCTGGTACTCTGCAATGCAGCGAGAAGTTACTGCCACAATAACAAATCAATGGAAGGCAATGGGCGTGTCCGTGTTTTCTAGCGCACGGAGCATGATCTATGAATCTCTGGAGGCGGATATACCGTTTTCAGAAAACGTTTGGTCCCCAAAAGGCAAGAGACAAATAGACGCTAAACATTTACTCACGCACCAAATTGAGAGAATTCTTTTGTGAGCCATAATAGCCAGCTCCAATAGTTCAAAAATATCTGGACCATTGCTGCTTTGAGAGGTTATTTTAAAATAATAACTATATTATATATTACCGTAATAAAATTGCTTATTGTTGTTGTTGTTGTTGTTGTTGTTGTTGTTAATAAAGAGGCCGGAAGCCAAGACCAAGGTTTTCACGCGATCTCCCTAATCCGTACTTCGTGACATCCCCGCTTCACCCTCTTTACTCTCTCAGTTTCTATAGGGAAAAAATATAAAATTTCACGAGGTGGCTTACTAAACTCTCGACGAAATTCATTTTACTAATACCGAGAGCAATCTTTTCATCTTGCCTAATTAACCAAGGTAATTAACATGGAAGTATAAGAACAGTGTCAAGCCAAACACTTGAACAAAGCCAAGCATCGAGCATTTTCAGGTAGATAAAAAAGCAAAGTGAGTCAGAAAGGTGAAGGTTGATTGCTGGGAAACATATAGAACAGTAAAAACACACAGAAAATGCAGCAAGTTTGTATGATGTTGTGCAAAGAGCTTGGAACCGCGAAGCACGGGCCCGGCGACACTCGCTGGGCAACCTATTTCTCTACATCTCTATCTCTCTTCAGAGCTGGGTAGCCCTAGTAATTTTTCTTCACCTTTCTCTTTATTTCTCCGCTAATTTTTTCTCTTTTTTTCTGTTTTTTGAACTGTCTCATTTCGGCTTATTTTAAAATTTTTGCTTTGTTCCACTTTCCATCTTTCTATCTCTCAACTTTTATCTTTGCCTCCCTCGCTTTCTGTATTTCTCGCTTGTTACTTCTTCCTTGTTATCATTTTATTGACCTCTATTTCTTCCTCTTTCATTCTTCCTCTTGTTATATTTTTTGCAATGTGTGCATTTCTTTTTATTTCTCACTTTTTATGCCATGCCTCACTCTCTTCCCTCTTTTCCTTCCCCTTCTACCTCGCTTCCATTTTCTACCTCTTGCTATACGATATGCTACATTGTATGCAAGGCTATGCTATGTTTATCGGCATGAAGAAAAAGTGCCTGAAATGGCGTTTTTCAAGCTTCGTATTCGATTCGCGGCTGCACAAATTCGTATCCTGTGCTAAATCACATTTTTTGTCCAGATTTTTTTGCTTAAATCTTTCTTTGCCTCTCTGTCGTTTTCATCTTCTTCCTCCCCTCGCATCTCTCTTACTTCGCACTTCCCCCTCGCTACGCAGAACAAATCTGCACACGTGTTCAAGAAAGAAAGCAGAGTATTGGGAGGAAAACGAAAAGGAAGACGAGAGTGCGTGTGGGTACATGATGATGATGATAATTTTGGGTAATGACATTTTATGCCGAGCTAGAATACCTTCTTAGCGAGCTTATGGCGCGAAAAAAAAAAAAACACGAAAGCTTGTCCTTCTTTCGTGTTTTTTTCACGCCATAAGCTCGTTAAGATTGAAACGACTCGCCCAACAAATCACTCTGCTAGAATATCTTCACTGTTGAAACAAGAAAGTGAAATGAAGAGATATGGAAGATTTACGAGGAACAAATGCAGAGACAATGACACTGCTTTTTAACTATCGTTTTTTTCCGCTTCCGTTGCTCTTGTTGGCTTTTTCAATCTACTATAAATGAACAACGTCGCACTTCCCAACCGAAAACACAAGCTTTGCAAGTTGCGTATTGTCTGCTAAAACCTTTTACTCTTGTCTGTGATTTTTGCGCAATTCGTCACCTTGGCTTTTGGTTTCACGTTTGTCTTGGTTATGTTGCTCATACCCTGTAGTTTCAGGACAAACAAAAAAGAATGAAAAACAAAAAGAAAAACGTTGGCAACTATTCAAAAAGGAGTAACTGCCCGCCACATCGTCAAGTTTATTATTCAGTAATGTCATACTTCTCACTTCAGTACCCGAGGCGAACACAGCCAAAGCGAATCTTCACTACCGGCGGAAGTTGAAATCGCATTGACTAGGGGAAAGCTAATGCTTTATAAAGGAGTTTCCGTCACTTACATCGTTCAAGTGACGTACAACCAGCGGAGTTGTCTCTTCCTTTGCCGTCCATGGTCCCAAGCGCACGTAAAAGTCACGAGAATGGGTGAAACAGTCTTGTTGCCATTCTCTTACCGGTAAAGCAAATATCAATTTCTATACCTCATTGTATTCGACTCATTCGCGTTCGCAATCCCTATTGGAGAAATACGCTGACGGATTACCTCTTGCCTATACTTACACAGTCATGAGAACAAGGGAACTTCGGGAAGTACATAGAAGAACACTGCATGCGCAAGTGACTTCAAGCCATTAGCATATATTGCTTTGATCCTGCATTGTTTGGAGGAAAAGAAACAGGGCGCTGAGTTGTGGCAGCGAGGATGAATGAAAAGGACGCCAGAGGATATTGAGAAAGTGGGAGTTAGGAATGGATGGATGGTGGCGTTGTGAAAAACGCGACGAACATGCCGCTGTTCGACGACTGCGTGGTGGGCCGCACGGAGGCAAGACAACGCCATTCCAGTGGAGTGTCCCTACGGAAGAGACGGTCGAGCGGGCGCACTTCCCCTTCAGTCGGCGGTTTAATATTTTTTTTGTTTTCTGTTGTGCCTGATTTATAAGAGATGTGATCCGCGTAGGCATTCTCGTCGCGGTGTTGTGCTAGAGCAACAGATGGCTTGTTCGTCCCGCTTTATCTCCAGCACGCCGTTAGACGCGTAGGCTTCGTTGCAGATAAAGAGAGTGAGAGAAAGAGGAAAAGGAAAACAAAGATTAAAAAAGAAGGGGGGGGGGCGTTTGTCGCACATATGGAAGACGTGCTTGACGGTGAAGGCGGAGACGCTGCAGAATGCTCGCGAGAAATGGAAATTGGGATTTTCCTACAAAAGAAAAGTGTTGGAAGTAGAACGACTATGAGAGGTGGAGAGTATGAACGCAGCATCCGCTATAGAGAACTCCTGACAAGATGGTCGCGTGCGTAGCTTTATCCTTCTATTGCTTCTGCATTGAAAGAAGAAATGTAGTAACGTAATGACGGGAGGGACAGGAACTAATGCACCGACAGGATGGACGCTTCGCGAGCGTATTTGCATGTCCGGTGAATCTCGGGGCGCACAACTCCGACTGTGGGATTGTGAAACATAAAAGGCAAACAAGGTGTTCCTATTCGCTTTTCGCTCGCACGTGCCAGGTCTATTACTCTGTTGCAAGAGAATAAAAGAATAATAGACAGGGCGAAATCGATGCTCGTAGAAAGAGTCCTCAGCCTCCATCAGTCGTTCCTAAGATTCGATTTCGCTTCTTCAAGGGGACACGCACCAGTTGGAGGGATGGTACTTGAATGTAAGAACGATGGCAGAAACGCTGCCCGCAAATGTCACCTAATGTAGTGGTCAGTTCCGTACTAACACTTGTCATTTCGCGTATATGTTTTGGTCATATTATAATTTCTGTACCCATGCTTACGATGCTTGACAACTTCCGGATTCCCGATGCCATATGGGCATGGTTCTCAAGCGTATTCCCGGCAGTTCAGACCCAGGCACGACAAACCCTGCCAAACGCTGAATAACTCAAGATAGAAGACGAACGATGTTTCCTTAATCGCTCATGTTTGTAAACGAATCTCCCGCGAAGTCTTTTTTTTTTTGTCATTTACAAAACATCGTTCCCATGTCACTACGGAGACCATTATAATGCCCGGAAAAGCCATAGACGGTACACAAACCAATATATTATGCATTTATGAGGAGCTCGTTCATCATGCGATGATTGAATAGCCCCACTTAATGTGACTATGGCTTGGCTGATTTAACATGCACCTGCCATAAGTTTTTTTGCCGCCGTGATGCCGATTTTCACACTTTTCCCTTGTGGGCATTCTCTTCGTTCCCATTTCGACCCACATGACATCCCACTCCCAGGCATTTGGTCAACGAGCTTGCGTTTTTTTTATTCAGATTTCAATAGCCAAAACCGACACACCACAATCTGTATTATCAGCTTCAATGTGAACGCACACTTTCGTTTCGATCACTGGTACTTTGACGCACAACAATTTATGCAACTTCCATCTAGTCTATAGGCATTTCAGAACCTATGTGGCAAACATCCCCTGTGAACAAGGTAGAATATTCGGAAAATAGAAATTTCTATAAAGTCACAAGAATAGACTGTAGTCATTGTAACCCATCAATCAATTTAGTGAAGGACTGGCGATGTTTACAAATAACGTCATTGTACTGTTGTCAAATGAATGATTACGCAACTAATTAGGCAAATGGTTGCCTCGTGCACGTTATCACGGTAATCTTGAACTCGTGCCGTGCCCCCCCCCCTTTCAACTTTGTGCCTGTAGCGTGCTCGTGCGGGCTACATGAATCCGACCAGTTGACGACGGTGACGACGACGACGACGCGTCAAGCACAAGATGGTTTTTCCTGTTCTTACTCAGGTCTATGAAAACTGCTTCAGACGAAATATATATAACAATAGAAGCTTGAGCGAGTCGGTATGCGGTCATTTTGGGTGAACTGCGCACACAAGACGACGACGAAGTAAGAGAACAAGACAGCACATGGCTGTGTGCATTTACTTTGTCGTCGTCTCGCGTGCGCTGTTCAACCAAGCGAAAATATATAGTTTGAGGTTCTAATAGCTATTTTGACGTCTGTTTGCATGTTGCCACATGAGTGTATCTTCAGAGACGGTTAATGTGTTGTTGTTGTTTGTTTGGGTGTTGTTTGTCTTAATAGGGGAAGGAAGGACAGGACGGCAAGGACGGCAGGCCGGAGGACGCCGGACGGCTTCCGTGGAGCCGGGCGGCGTTCAGGGGCTGCCGTCCTCCGTCCGTCCTTCCTCCTCTTCCTTAAAAAAATCCTTCCTTCCTTCTTCCTCCCTCCTTCACTCCTTCCTTCCTTCCTTCCTTCCTTTTCACCTTTCGCTTTCGTTTCTTTTTCTTTCTTTCTTTCATTCATTCATTCATTCTTTTATTCATCATTCATTCATTCTGCACATTGTGCCAACAATATAAATTTTTTTATCGTGTAACCCAGAACAAATGAGAGGTATGGTTAGTACCATCGGCAGGCACCCAAAGGCACATTGGGATGGAATATCAATAAAATATTGCTTTTAATTTTGACCACTGTCAATGACGCTGCCATGAAGGTTGTGGCAAACGCTGTATTTGAGGACCGTGGCCTTTGTCAGTTTAATAAAACGGGTGGACAGTGGGGGTGGAGACAAAGCTAACATGATTTCAAACTCTCAAGAACATCCGCGTTTAAAAGTGGACTTTTGACGTTGTGAAGCTGTTCAGTGGACGGGCATTTTCTCATGAAGCCCGTTAGTGTGACTAAAATAGTTTTATTACGCACATGATTGCGCATTGTTGCGCCAACATAGAAGAACGGCATTTCAAATTTTAAGTTTGGTGGCGGAAGCCTATACGCACACAAAACACAGCTAGTTTCTGAAATTACTGAAAGGATTCAACACTTACAGGTTTCTGTATTATGCGCTGAACTCAGGAACAAAAAAAAAGAGAGAGAGAAGCAATCATCACCATAGCAACTGCGTTTCATACGCAAAGGTGCAAGACGTACGGTATAGCCTATTTCGAAACATCCAGCCAGTAGATGGCGATGAATGGGCCTACCAAATTTCCGCTCTCTTTTATGAACACCTGGCCTTGCAGAAAGTTTTGTAAAGTGAGAGAAACCTCTAAAGCTCGTCCGGGAATGGAATCGCGTTGAGGCGTGTTCAAAATCTCCCGCAATTGTCGAGAAACAAAATCGTAGCACTCAGCAAACTGCCATTTCAATGCGAACAGTAGAGTACGTTTTTGGAAAACACAACTGTTGCGTTTGTTTGTATGTTTTTTGTTTTTGTATTATTATGTGCGAGGAGTTGCTCATCTCTTATGTTCTCTCAAATGCGCATCAGTCGCGTGCACTGTGGTGCTTTTTTTATTCATTATTTTTCTTTTTCTGTTTAGAGAGAACGTAAAATATCTTGCGTAAATGTGTAAGTACCAACTTACCTGTGTGAACGATTATGATTTGGCAAGCATTTCATTGAATCATAGGATGAGAGAGAGAGAGAGAGGAAAGGCAGGGAGGTTAACCAAACTTGGCTCGGTTGGCTACCCTACACTTGGGGTGGGGGAAAAGGGGAATAATAGAACGAAAAGAGACAGAAAAGAAGAGGAGTAAGAAAGAAAAGCATAAATAGTCAGCTCGAAACTACATAGCACGGCCTCGCACAGTTCTTTCACAAGCGGTCGTGAAGTTTGGTGTTCCTTAAAAAGTACAAGAGGGCTTTCGTGGCTTTGCGCGTATGGGAAGCCGTCGGCCAAGGTCCCAGGATCTTCTCTTCTGTAAGCGGCCGTGAATCCAGCTGACAAAGCTTGGCTTCCATAATACGTCGTTCGGTCTGGTATGCTGGGCAATGACATAGAATGTGCTCAAGCGTTTCCTCGCAGGCGCAGATGTTGCATGCCGAAGTGCTCGCCATTCCAAGGAGACGAGAGTACGAATTCGTAAATGCCACGCCCAACCTCATGCGACACAGTAAAGTTTCAGCGCATCGTGGGAACCCGGATGGCAAACGAAGTTGCAAGTTTGGGTCGATCGAATACAGGTGCGTGTTGAAGAAACCCTGCGTATTCCATTGTAGGAGAGATATACGGCGAGCAAGTGATTGTAGTAGCCTTGCAGCGTCCGTTCTCAACAGTGGTATGGGCGTGCGCTGGTCTTGGTCATGAGCCGATCGAGCAGCTTCATCTGCGCGGTCATTGCCAACGATTCCGCAATGACTCGGCAGTCACTGAAATACAATATCGTGACCTTCCGCGAGCGCTTCGTGGTAGTCGTGCCTTATCTGATATACTGATTGTTCATGTAGCCCGTGCTGCACAACAAACCGTAGTGACTGTAAGGCTGACCTGGAGTCGCAAAAGATGGCCCATTGGTTAGGTTCCTGATGAAGAATGTACTTTACTGCACCTTGAAGTGCTGCGAGCTCTGCTGCTGTCGACGTCGTGGTGTGCGAAAACTTGTACTGAAGCAACACATTTTCAGATGGAACAACCACTGCTCCTGTCGAGCTGTTGGAATTAGTGGAGCCATCGGTGTAAACATGTATGCGGTCGAAGTACCTTTCGTCCAACAGACGCAAAGTCAGTTGCTTCAGGGCTAGCTTTGACATGCGTGCCTTCTTAAAGATTCCAAGAACTGATAGGCGCACGTCAGGTTGACGAAGACTCCATGGCGCAGTTGCTGGATGCATGGCAAGTTTGAAGCCAAGCGGTAGTATGTCCTGATGTTTTGTCACGATACCGCAGTACGAAGAATGGGGCCTCCGAGCTGTCAAACACGTTAAATGATGTGACGGTAGCCGTGATAAATGCCGAATGTGCGCTCTCAGCGTCTCGACAATGATGTGCGTTGTGACCGGTTGTTCTTGTGCAATAACAATAGTTGACACTGTCGATGAGCATCTTGGAAGGCCAAGGCATGTCCGAAGTGCTTGGGCTTGTACGCTTTGCAGTGCACGGATGTTAGTCTTGCACGTGTTGGACAGGACCGGAAGGCTGTACCGGAGAGTTCCGAGAAAGAGGGCTGTATAAAGCTGCAACATGGAGTGCACGGATGGGCCCCATGATTTTCCGGCGACGAACTTGAATACATTCTCAATGCCAATGAGCTTTTTCTTCAGGTATGTGACATGCGGGCTCCAGGTTAGGTCACGATCTACGATGACGCCTAAGAATCTATGAGTGCTCTTATATGGGATTGATCTGCCATCGATGCACAATGAGTAGAAAGACATCGTTTTGCGTGTAAACGCCACCGCTGCGCATTTTTTTGTGGCGATAGTCAAACCTTGCTGGCGAAGGTATGTCGATGTCATTGTTGCCGCTTTCTGTATTCTTGCGCGCACTTGAGGTCGTGTCACGCCGGACGCCCAAATGCAGATATCGTCAGCGTAGAGAGATATATAAGCCGTCTGTGGCAGCATTTCAGTGAGCCCCACGAGAACCAGGTTGAAAAGTGTAGGACTCAAAACACCGCCTTGTGGCACCCCACGACTTGTGAAATACTTGTTCGTAGACCCATCTTCAGTTAAAACGAACATAGATCTCTTTGTGAGGTAGCTTCTTACCCATCGAAAGACACGACCTCCAAGTTCAGCTGCTTCAAGAGCATTCAGAACAGCCTCGTGGGTCACGTTGTCATAGGCACCCTTCACGTCTAAGAACAGAGCTACCGACAGCCGCTTCTGAGCTTTCTCATGCTGAACAGAGGTCACTAAGTCAATAACGCTATCAACTGAGGACCGACCTCGTCGAAAACCAGCCATAGCATCAGGATAGAAGTTATAATGTTCCAGGTACCATTCCATGCGTGTGCGCAGCATCCTCTCCATGACCTTGCCAACGCAGCTTGCTAGTGCTATAGGCCGGTATGATGCCAAATCGAATGGAGACTTACCGGGCTTCAGCAAAGGCACCAGGCGACTACACTTCCACTCATCAGGCACCATTCCATCATGCCAAGACTTATTGAAAATGTCCAGGAGACAACGCTGTGCCTTCGGGCCTAGGTGACGTAGGGCAGTATAGGTCACTCCATCCGGACCTGGGGACGATGAGCGTCTGCATGTGTTCAATGCCGCATGAAGTTCTTCCATGGTGAACGCAACCTACATTTGCTGATCTCGTGCGACTGGAACATCTTGTGGCATTAGATCGATCGGTATAGAGATGTCGCCGGCGATCTTTGCACAAAATTCCCCAGAAACATCAAGCTGTGAGCGACGTTGATGTTGCGCCAGAGCGGCGAAGGGGTGACGTTGTTGCGGATGCGAGTGAATACCTCGAAGAGTCCTCCATACGGGAGACAAGGGCTTTCGAGGGTCTAGCGAGTCACAAAAATTCTTCCACCGTTGTTCATGAAGTTTGTGCATTCGACGCTGGATTTTTTACTGAATGCGTCTGGATTCTCTGAGGTCAGAGATGGATTTCGTGCGTCTGTATCGTCTTTCGGCACGTCGGCGGACCGCTCTAAGTTGTTCCAACTCTTGGTCGAGTGCCGTGCGTCTCGATTCTTTCGAACATATCTTCGTGGAAGTCTCCATTGCACAACTAATCACTTCTTCAATGGATTCCGGTGGTCCGTGCATGCACTTGCTCTCCACTGATATCTGAAACTCTTCCCAGTCAATAAGTCTTGAATGTCCAGGGGAAGGAGAATCGTCCAAACCTCTGACTGTCACGTACGTGGGGATATGGTCGCTGCCACGTGTTTCAATATCTGTGAACCATTGGACTTTCGTGACAATGCTATGCGACACTAATGTCAAGTCCAGGCAACTGCTGTAAGTTACTCCTCGGAGATAACTAGGGCTGCCGTCGTTCAGCACCTGAAGCCCGTGCTCTGATGCGAGATCAACTAGGTCCGTGCTTTTCGATTTGTCCTGATGCTTCCCCACAATGGATGATGGGCGTTGAAGTCACCCATCAATATCCAAGGCGCTGGAGTCGTTGCAAATATACCATTCAAGATTTGTTGATCTAGTCGACCTGACGGCGCTATATATGCGCCTATCAGTGTAAACGACAACTTCTTCTTTTTAACATATAGACACACGTAGTGATTTCCATTGTGAGAATCTACTCTTTGGAGAACGTTAGTGAGTTCTTTACGAATGTACACAGCAACTTGACTTCGCTCAATGCACGTTGAAGAAACGAACGATTCATACATAGCCCGACAGACGAGGTATTTTTGAAAAATGCGGTTCACAAATGATGATGATGGGAAACTTATTTTCGAAAATGAATTGTCGGAACTCAGGCATTCTTGACTGTAGACCTCTTGCGTTCCACTGAATTATGGAAGCACGCTTGACTTTTTCTCGGAAAGGCTGATGCGGTCTATGGTGCGCCATCTTGTTACTGAAGTCCGGCGAGAACTGGTTCTAGTGTGTCCAAGATTTGCAGCGCGCATTTAGCGGCAGGGATCTGTAGACTATCCAATAGAGTGCGAATAACACTCATGAACGACCTCAGTACAGAAAAGACTTGTACCTCTTGGGCGGACAGACTGCCTGCTGGGGGCATATTCGTTGTTGACTGTCGATATTGCGGTTCCGTAGACACGTGTACCCGCGGTAAAGTGGGCCAGTCAGAGCCGGATGTTCTCTGTAGCGCCACAGTGTCTTCCGGTATCTCTGGACGTACCCCACCTGGTGGCGGGGGCGGGGGAGGTCTCTGTGGTCGTGGTGGCGGTGGTGGTGGCGGTGGCGGCGTTAGTGAAGCTACCTTCGGCACAGGACTGCTTTTTCTTTTCTTCGAGCACCGCCGTCGACGGGAACGCCGTCGTTGAACAACCGTTACCGCTTCCTTTCGTGAGGATCCGTCTTTAACCATTTGTCTCAGAATGCTCCTCTCTTTCTTCAGTACTGGGCAGTCTTTGGACGAGGTCTCATGGTTGCCGTTGCAGTTGCTGCATTTTAGGAGAGTTGCTTGGCAAGCCTCTGCTTTGTGGGGTCCGGCACAACGTGGGCATGCTTGCTTGTTGTTGCACACAGCACTAACATGACCCAGTTTTAGACAGTTGTGGCACTGTAGTGGTCTTGGGATGTATGGTCGGACAACGTGACGAAAATGACCAACCTTTACATGTGATGGGATGCAATCACCTTTGAAGGTCACCTTGATGCAACGGGATTTGCCAAGCCGGCATACTTGCAATATGTCCGTTGCCCCAGTAGCTGGCTTTATCAGAACAGGAAGGTCTGCGTTCGGTATGGAAACATCAACGTCATAAATGACGCCTGTCGTCGTGTCACTATCCTGCGGAATGTAAGTTCTGAGATAGATGCCTCCAAGCTCAGTGACAGTTCGCAGGGTATGTAGCGCAGCCGGGTGCTCAACGTCTATGGCCAGGATATTCTTCCGTGGGTTGAGTCTAATATCCTTTATCTCCTTAGGCACGATAGCTTCGAGACGCGCTGATATCACTTGCCTGTTCATGTTCTTCAGGTTGATCGAAGAGTCGACAGGAACAAAAAGTATGGTATGGCGTTCAGAACTGCACGCCGCCTTCACGGTAGAGACGCTAGCTGGCGAAGACGCACCGAGCATTCTTCTTTTAGCTTTACGCTTCACTGCAGGGATGAAATCTTCGTCGCTGTCTTCACTACTCGCCGTGTACAGTTCAGTGCTGTCACTGGTGCTGTCGTCCTCCCGGCTGTTGCGCTTCCTTGAGGTTGACGTCGAAGGTGACGCCAAGTCCGGATTGCGTACGGTGGGGCCTGGATTCATCGCTGCCCGCAGGAGAGCGATGATCCACGGATAAAACGTAAATTCACACAAAAAACACCAAATGAAATAGGCAACGTTTGGTAGAAATACACTTCATCGTCGTCCACAGTTGAAAGGATTTTGATAGGATGAGATATATATAATGATTATAGGAACAGTAGCAGGTTAAACAGACTACGTTAGATTACCGGTACACGGAGGTCACCTTTTATATGGAAGCTAGCTAAATACAAAAACAGCCATGTACTTAGATTGAGGTGCACTTTAAAGAAGTGTAGGTAGTGAAAATGTATCGAGTTCTTCCACTATGGCATGTCTCCTAATCACTTGGCAGTTTTGGGACATAAGACGCCTAAGTTTAACATTTGCTACAATGTGGCAAGGAAAAAAGTACAACACCTGTGCGCCGTCCTTGGATTCAAAAGTTATTAAGCTTTGGAGAAGCATACGCTTGGTGTAGAATAAACAAGTCATTTGATGAGGCGTTTTTTAAGTGACATATTTCAGGCGCTGTAGCATTGTTACAAATTATTTGATTTTATTGTGGTTTGCGCCAGAAGGTCAAGAAAGATACAATTTTAAAGGGGTCGTGAAATGGCCGCTTTACAACGACAATGCGGCACCAACGGCAGCCACATGCGCTAACTATATCATCTGTCCGAGTGGACCTGCATAGAAGCTTTGCCTATCGAGAAACGCGGAACTCTATGGCATATCGAGCAGGCGCAAGAGGCGCTCATCGGCGTCTGCCATACGCAATCCGCGTCCCACAAGGACGCTGCTTAATATGACGTCAGAGTTCAAGTTAGCGCTGATTGCGTATGAAAAAGACGCTGATGAGCGTCCCAGCTGCACGCACTCGCAAGTACCGAAACGTTCCGCGTTCCTCGATAGGCAAAGAATCACTTATGATGACGTCACCTAGTTAGTGCGTGTGGACGCCGGTGGCTTCGCATTGTCGCTTTAGAGCGAGCGTTTCACGACCCCTTTAATGTTCATGCAGTTTCAAGAAAGATAAAAAGAAACGGCCATGCCGTTTAAAGTGTTCTAGATCAAGATGTGCAACACTTACGAAAATAAACAGTTAAGAAATAAGGAAAACCACGAAATCTTTTCCAAAAGGGACGCCGAGGATAACCAAACGCGCGTGCGTCCAGGCGTCGTGAAATATGGAGGGCTCAGATTTCGCGCGAGCGTTACGTGATGATCCTGGCATCGTCAACTTCCGCCGCCTCTGGCCTACGCGAGCGCAGCGCAAAATTAGCCAACCCTTCTTGTATAGCACTTAATGTTTTGCGGCGTTACACATGACAAAACGGGATAAAGTTTTCAACCTTCCTAATTGTGTCGCCACTAACCGCAATACTATCTGATGATTAGTAACAAACAACAGCCCAGTGAAATGGGTCAATTTTGATGAACAACCCTGTATTAAGGCACCTATCGTAGTTTGTTTTGTTGTGATGTTTTACACTGACGATACATCAACCAAAACACAGAGAGAAGCCCATTTGCCTGCTACAGCGAATGTGATAACGCAGGACAAAAATGTTCGACGCAGCAGGTCGCTCTTGATATGATTGATTGATAGGTGAGGTTTAACGTCCCAAAACCACTACATGATTATGAGAGATGCAGTAGTGCAGCACTGCGGAAGTTTTGACCACCTGGGGTTCTTTAACGTGCACCGAAATCTGAGCACACGGTCTTACAACATTTCCGTCTCCATGGGAAATGCAGCCGCCGCAGCCGGGATTTGATCCCGTGACCTGCGGATCAGCGGCCGAGTACCTTAGCCACTAGACCACCGCGGCATGGCCCGCGTCTGTCAAGTATACGCATATTAAGATCGTCCCACCGTTTTTGTAAGGTGACTGCCTAGAGATGTCTCCGTGTCCCGTGATATATTGGGTGCATATAAAGAAGTATCAGGGCCACGTAAATCCTCTCTCGGATTTCAGATGGCAGTATCGTGATCTCATCACCGCAGAACTGTGGCGACAATGGGTATTGTAATTTCTGTAAGACGAAACGGCCACGAGGAGTCGTGTTAAGTCGTTCACGCTGAGCCATTAGCGTGGCCGCCGCATATTCTTCGTACCTATTTGCCATGCCCAGTTCATGCAGTCTGGTTATGCTTGTGTCCTCGGGCAGGACGATTGCCGCTTTACAGTCAATTTTGATTAGTTTGTCTACTTGTTTGGATTCATGACCCTGCGTAATTTGCTAAGGTAGGGCATATGACAAAGGCATGTACTAATTGCATGGTGTCTGCCTCAATCATACCCTCTCGGTGACGGCCAACTCGGCGAATAAGCCACGTTAAGCTCCAGGCCGTGCGTCTGAGATTAGAGACTTAGGCTGCCTGTTTCCTGTATGCGCATATCAAGAACGCGCAGGCGCGATACCCGCTTGATGGGCTCTCCCTCGATGGTGAGATGCAGCTTTGGAGCACTGGTTGCAAGAGTATGTCTTCGCATCATGTAGATGTACGCCAATTCAGCTGGAGCGCACTTCATGGCAGCTAGCCTCATGAGAGTTTCAATGGAGTTGATGGGCCATCGAAGTGTACTTTCTCGGTTGCTGTATGATACTTTGGTGGTGCATGAAATCACCACAATTGACACTGTAGGCTGACGTCCGGCTAGCATCGAGGTCGGTAGGTGAGCCATGCAAAAATTGACTTTATCGACGAAAGAAAATAGTTTATCAGCATTTACTCAGCTTCCTACTTCCTCGCAGCAATGTACAGGAAATTTGCTTGGCAGAGTTAATTCTGCTGAGAAAATTGGCATGAGTGATCTTTTAAGGTCACTTGAATCCTTGGGGATCCATCATCTGCACTTTCTAGACCGGCCACGAGAGCGAAGCCTGAGAAGAGAGGGAAAGCTAATCCGACGAGAGGGAAGCCTAAGGTAGCAAATGGAGCCAGCTGGGGAAATTACAGCGACGCGAATTGTGAGAAGCTGAGAAGACAGGAGGTGATCAAAGGTGAAGCTGTGGCGGCAGTGAAATAGGTGGACTGGGAAGGCGGGCATACTCATAACCATCCTAGGTCAACTCAAGGCCTGGCATCATACTGGAACGTTCACCTTGCATCACCTGGCATTTGTGCTGGAATATTTGGCAATGACCAAGCTGAAACTGATCCCAACCCATGCGCTCTTTAATAATGTTTCGCGATGTTATGTTCATTGAGGCTGCGCATTTAATTTTAGCGATAAAACTTAAATTTATTCATTTTTTATTCAGCCTACCATGCGGAGATCCATAGGGCATTGAGCAAAGGGGCAAGCATGAAGCAAATATAAAAAAATACCTACGTAAATACAAGGAAACAATGAAAAGAAAAGGTGTGCAGTGAAGTTAAAGAAAAAATTTACTGAGCAAAAATCAGAAAAACTATAGAAGAAAGAAAAAAATGACCACTATTGAAGGGTGATTACAAGAGCCTGTCGCCTTCAGTTGCCGCATAAAGCCCAAATTGCTAACGTCATACCGCGTATTGCATGGAGTATCATTAAAAGCACTCGTAACTGCTTCAGAAAAGATTAAACGTATCCAGGCCATCACCGTTGCACCAGATGGCACATACGACTGACACCACCCCGCATGCTAATCGACGGCTGGGCTAGAGGAGTGTCCCGCTCTTCTAGCCCGGCCGTGGCTCATCAAGCGTAAAGGAAACGTTCTGCCCGTCTATCGTAAGGGCCACGAAGTGACGCCAAGGTGGGGGAAGGGGCAAGGGATCCGTGTCGATTGAAGGGCGGGGTCGCGCGCTCTGTCTTGGCAGAATTCAGAAGACAGCTCGCAAACGGGCTTCAAACCCATAGCCTTTACTTCGCGTTTAGAGAATTTACTGGAGAAAAAAACCGCTTCGGTATCTGGAACGGTCGCATTTTCTTAAATCAGCCTTTTGCTGAATCACGTGAAATCAGATTAGAAATAGTTTGCCGCTAGTATTGCTCCGTGTAGCATTAAAGTTTGTTGCTATGTCATTCACTGCTTCGACCTCAAGCGAAGCTGTGAGTTCTTTTTTTCAAAGCCGTTTAAATCTTTTCAAATCAACCCAGACCATTGTACATGGGATGAATATTGATAAGAATTACCTACAAAACTAAAGGAATTTGGCGCCAGCGTTTAACAACAAAAAACAAACGGCATAGTTCAATCAATTCGGCAGTAATGCTAACTTTTGTATTTTTTAAGAAACGTGCCTGATAACAAATTGTAGGTGAAAACCTATACTCGTTTATGATGTTTAACGGCTTTCTTAGCGTTCTCTATTAGCGTGTCTCAGTTTCTTAAAGAGTCGTTTATATGTCAACGCCACGGTTGTGAAAAATGAAATTCGAAACTCTGCCGCACTCAGCGTGCTTCAAGAGCACAAACACTTTGACTTTAAATGTGCTTGAGGATGTACTTTATAGTGGACTCTAATTAAATAAACGTTCCTGACTACTCGCTGCTTCAGTCTGTTTGCTGTTAAGCCGTGGCGTGGTAAGCTACACTGTAGTAAGCTACAATAGTAAGCTATAGTAAGCTTACTATAGCTTACTATAGCTTATACAGTAAGCGACTATAATAAACTACAATGTAACCTACTATAGTCGGATACAACCACAAAAGCCTGCGGCATTTTCCCCTAAAACGTAGATGAACACAAGACTACACCAATGAACGTGCGCTCCCTACTGACGTCCCAAGCCGCAAAGAGGAAGCGCGACGTAACGCAGGCAGCCTTGGTAAGCAGTGCCGTTATGAAGCTGGCATTATCGGCCCATCGTGTTAACTAATGCGCAAGAGATCACGCCAGCGACGACTCTCGCCGATACTTGGGAGTACGGGGCCCGGCAGCTTTTAAGCGAAACGCGCTTGTTCGACGCAGACCGGCCGGCTCACTCACGTGGTTCAAAGACGGAACAGCTGAGAGAGTACTAAGACCTTACCACACGCTCTCATGTTTTGGTCACGTGTTGGGCCGACATGGTGGGCTTCCCTCGTTGTGACGTAGTGCTCCCTCCTTTCTTTTTTTATTTCTGCATGATCGAGAGCATGAGCGAGACTGTTTTCTTTTTGTCGTAGAAGTGATCGGCTGTCTCGCTTCGAACGTCTGGGCTGATCCCCCTCCGGGCGTCATAAGTTGTATCATTCTATCAATCAGACTGATACTCCGTCTATCAAACTGACTGATAGCTCCTTCCACCTCCTGCTTCTCGTCTGCCCAGTCCACTTTCTTTGCTGTCCATGAATTTGTCTTCCTTATTCACTGCCCTGTACTTGACGTCGTTTGCTCACTCAACTCTGCTCGAATGCCGTGTAGCAAACTAAGAACCTAAAAGGGAATAAATAGAGAACTAGAGAGAGTAATTTTTTGCGACAGTCGCGAAGATGTGGGCCTAATTTATCTCAAGGCTCGCAAAGTCTAAGTGCCGAGCGATTACTACGATACAGAAACTTCGTCTTCTCCTCGCTTCATTCCCTCAAGGGAATCTCCCCGCGTTTTGTATGTTATCTTTTCATCAGATTTATGTTTTCATCCTGTCTCTCTCCTAGTTACCAAGCAGACGCGTAACCAGGTATTTTTCTTGGTGGGGGAGGGCGGGAAGGGAGAGGTAAGCGTTTGTATGTGTGCGTGTACACGCATGCTTGCGAAAATGAAAATATTGGCGGACGGGGGTGGGGGGGGGGGTGCGTTCAAACCTTTAATTGGCTACGCCAATGGGAATGAGGAACGGTAAACAACATGAAAAAGGAAAAAAAAAGTGATAAGCTAAATGAAAAAGTGTCTTCCAGGATCTTCTATTAAATTTACCGCTTCAAAAGAGACCTCAATCGTTGCGAAATGAAAGCGCATAATCAGTTTTCTCTTGTTTTGTTTTCGCATTACTGACACTAGAAGGTTGTTTAGTTCCAAATCAGACGAATTAGAGTATTACGTGAAGATACATGAAAAGTCGCTAATGAGCAATTTCAGCTTGCGTACATACCATTCATGAACTGGTAATTTTAGATACCTCTTGTATGTAAAAATTAAGAAGAAAACTCTCACCCCAATCAAGAGTCTTGCGATGAAGCTTCAAGACTCTACCCAGAGTCGCATACAAAAACGAGTAGTTTTACTCGGCTCTGTTGCTACTTATGCGACTGGTTATCTAGTTGGGCCAGTACATGACGAATGGAAGATTAGTAAGGGAGAGTTTTCGTTAGTTAATCTCAATGCGTAGGAAAGTAACTAAGCTTGCCGTATAAGCAAGAAATGAGTTTGAATGTGAGTTTTAATCTTTGGGGACACATCGGACGTTTTGAAAAGAAATGAAAAATGAATGCTGACAAACGCTCAGGACAACCGCGATATCTCTACAAATGCAGGGGCATCAGTAGAGATGCATAAGCCTTAACACTGTTTTTTAGAGGGAATGAGGGGGGGGGATGCAAGTTCTAAAGACAATAGTCTTTCTTGGGGAACTTCGACCCCAAAATTTTGGTTTGTATGCCTGTACACTTGTCTGTTTGCCTGTCCTTAACGATACCTTAAACGGCCCCAAACGATATCCCAAACGGCCGACCCCATTCGCAGCGCCCACCAACATTGCTCAAGATTCAGCGTTCATAGTTGTGCGATTGTCAATTAAAAAGCAATTATTGCGCATATCTGAGGAACAAAAACAACACGTCAATATTCTGTATGTGGCCCCGCGGTGGTGGTCTAGTGGCTAAGGTACTCGGCTGCTGACCCGCAGGGCGCGGGTTCGAATCCCGGCTGCGGCAGCTGCATTTCCGATGGAGGCGGAAATGTTGTAATCCCGTGTGCTCAGATTTGGGTGCACGTTAAAGAACCCCAGGTGGTCTAAATTTCCGGAGCCCTCCACTACGGCGTCTCTCATAATCATATAGTGGTTTTGGGATGTTAAACCCCACATATCAATCAAATATTCTGTATGTGTGTCTTTTTACTAGAAAAGGCATACATAAGTAATTCTAAGGACCGTGCCGTTTATCACGTTGCGCTTACAATGCAACGCTTGCACGAAAAGAGAAGGGTTTACAACGCTTTGATAAGATGAAACGGTGGTGGCACTTACCCGTCGCCTTGCGTTCTACACCTCATCGCCTCCGAGATTCGCACGTACACTGCGCACTTCGTTTTCCAAGATAAATGCCAGATAGCGCTCATGTCGCACATGTGACGTGCCTCGATGCGCTCGTTCGCCTCCACTGCACGCATCGAGGCACTCTAATGCAGCGCCTCCAGAATACCATTTACCAATTTCCTTGCGCAGAACATCAAATATAGGTTTTGTTCACTCTCTCCAGACGCAAGACTGTTGTCTTTCGGCGACATTTGCAGTGAAACATGCAGATACGGGGCCAATATTTTTTCTTTCAGTTTAATGACGAATATTTTGTGCATATTTTTGCGTTCCATTTCCTTCAATAACTCCTGTCAGGGCTTTCCTGCACGCCTAACTAAGCAATGCATTACCAACAGTTTATTATAATTATTCTCGCCTGTTTTATGATCGTACCAAGTGTGTTAACGGCTAGAAAGGCTATTAAGAACCCACGACACGTGTTATATTAAAGAGACATCCAACGTTCTTAACGCACCGCGTGGCAGTTTAGGAAGGGTGATTTAGGTTTTTAAAGCACACGTAAAGCTCTCCTGAGGCTTGCCCTCTCCTCTACATTAAAGCGAAAAAAAAAAGTTCTGTAATATCGTTGCGTTCTGGTCCTTGAGCTTCGAAGTGTTGCGACATCCCTGCGGTGTATTTCGCACTCGTATCCCATAAAAACTGTTTTTGATGTTCATAACGAACACCACTCCTAGCTTTTACGTTCTAGTATACGTTAAAATACGGCATCTAAACTGCTGAAGAATCAACCTTCACGAGTTTTTTCATGGATGGCAGCGTTATATTCCGTGGTGAAGAAGCATAAGGCGTGCTTTTTTTTTTCATGGCCTTTCTTGTGTGACGCAAGAGCTTCTCAATGAATATTACTCAAAGATGCCAACTAAGGTGAAGAAAACTGACAGTATTCCTCCTGCAATCACAAGAGATGACACAAAGGGAACATATTTCCTTTTATGCTTGGTCGACGCACAAAATCCTTCACCCGGTGCAATTTACAGATGCAATAAACCGTTTTCATATTGAAGAAGTGCGCTTCTCTGCGCTTCATATTTGCCCCCAAGTAGTGGAGGTAACTGTCATGCTTCAAGCGGAGACGCGGTCGAAGTTGAACGTGCTGGGGCTTGTCTGCTATGCGCGTTTGTATCAAGCGAGTCGAGACCATCATAGCGTAAACAATTCTCGGTTGAACAGGCTGTTTGCAGTGACTAGCCGCCGTTATTTTTCATAGTGCACAGCAGAAAAGCTGGCTTTAAAGTTTCGAAAAGGGTCTATCAATTCACCGTAATTTACAAGTGCAGAAACAGTCGATGCAACTGACCAGTTACAGCCTTTGTTTGTTCCAAACGTGCCTTTGGAACAATGACGCTTTATTAAGCGGTAAAAATGCCATGGCATCATAGGTAGGGCCCCACTTGAGATTTAAGTGTTAGCGCGTGTTCATGTTCATTGTGTTAATTTTAAAATCCCCGGTGCTACACTTACTACTTATCAACACGCAAAAAATTGATATACAAACACACGCAAACCCCTAATACCCAGCCCTATACTGTGAGTACAGACTTCCCACCAGGAGAAGTTTGTCTTAAGGCAAAGATTCACCATGCTGTGTAGGGTGGATTAGGAGTTTTGTGAAACGCTGCGGAAAATGCAGCAGACATGATAAATCACCAAGCAGTGTCGTCAACCACAGTGGTGATAATTTAAATTCTGCCCTCCAGCTAGCAGCGTTGCAAGACACCCGTTTTTCCTGGTGTTCTTTTATGTGATAAATGTTGATTGTCAGCTAACATAAAAATTGAGCAAGGGCATTCATTCATCATTATGAACTGCTATGTTTTGACCCAATCAGCGTATGTATGGCAGATATCACGAGTGGGAAGGAAGCAACAAAAGGGAGAAGGCAGGGAGGATAACCAGGGAGGTTATCACGAGTGAATGCCTGAGTATCTAAAGAAATACTTGCTTGTTATGTGGAAAAGGTCCCTTACCACACTTCATTATGTTACAGAGGGACCAAAACGAGGAAAAAAATGCCACGGCACGCGTATACGACAAGGCACAGTTGCTTGACATGTCAACCTACGAAGCAATAATGACGTAACAACAAGTCGGCAATATGCAAGACGCCGTAATGTCAAACTATTTCGTAGTCAATTCGCATTCAGGAATGCTAAAGATGGGAGGCAGAATGTTCACCACCCGAATACAAATTACGACCTATTTCATTGTTATATCAGTTATGTGGGCACTCTCAGCTGCTTTTCGCTATCGCAGTCATACTCCGTATAATGGCCAAATCGATAACTTCCCTCCACGCATATTGTGACGTGCTACCAAAGGTCTTCATCTCGGAAGAACTGAGCTGGCGGAAAGACGCGCAAAAACCTGGCAAGATGGCTGTCTCTACAACAACAACTAGCAAGAGCACCAGCTGCCCCAGAACATCTATTTTAGCGGGCAGCCATGGCTCACGCTCGCTATACCTAGTGGCCAACTAGCATTATTCCCCCCACGAAAAAAAAATAGCTCGTATGCTCGACGCACTAGAAAAATATCACAGCAAATCCACGGGGTGAATGATGATGAGTGGGCGAAGCTCCTGAGGGGAGATCATCGGTAAAACCATGACTATTCAGTGAAAGTTCGCCCACTACATCATCAAGAAAGACGTGCCCTGGAAACGAGCGAGGCTGCCGCAGAGAGGGAAAGGGCCGGCTGTCTCCGTCACGCGAAAAGCTCATGCAAGTATATTGCCCCGCGTGCGAGGCCTGGCATCGATGACTCGTCAAGCAAAGAAGGAATCCCTCGCGAAGACGAGAGAATGAGTGCCAATGAGTGCGGGAAAGGAGGGCGGGATCATGCCTCGCTCGAGCGGCAACTGAGAACTTTTATCATCATATAGGCAACAGCGCAAGAAGGAATAAGGGACTAGAAAAAAACACGGTGGACCACTGATAATATGGCAGCTGTCCTGAAAAAATAAAGGCTAAGTCCCGTGTATCTTATTTCACTGTTCTCAGTATAATTAACCACCAACTTTCCCAAAGATTTCCAAAGTTTCTATCATGAGGTTGTGCTAGCGTGCTCGATATTGAAGGCATCACTAGACAGTTCGCAAACGAAATGTGCTTTGTGCTCTGATGACTTACATTGTATTGAAAGGACAGACAATTCGAAAACCGTTTCTCTTCCTTTTCTTACACCAGCGTGTTGTATAGTTAGTCGAGATATGGGTGGCAAAAAGTTAGCTGCCACCCCTATCTATCTATCTATCTATCTATCTATCTATCTATCTATCTATCTATCTATCTATCTATCTATCTATCTATCTATCTATCTATCTATCTATCTATCTATCTATCTATCTATCTATCTATCTATCTATCTATCTATCTATCTATCTATCTATCTATCTATCTATCTATCTATCAATCTATCTATCTATTATCTATCTATCTATTAATCTATCTAATCTATTATCTATCTATCTATCTATCTATCTATCTATCTATCTATCTATCTATCTATCTATCTATCTATCTATCTATCTATCTATCTATCTATCTATCTATCTATCTATCTATCTATCAATCTATCTATCTATTAATCTATCAATCTATTAATCTATCTATCTATCAATCTATCAATCTATCTATCTATCTATCTATCTATCTGTCTGTCTGTCTGTCTGTCTGTCTGTCTGTCTGTCTGTCTGTCTGTCTGTCTGTCTGTCTGTCTGTCTGTCTGTCTGTCTTGCGAGAATGCTGACACCCCCTGTAAAGTTGTTTGCGCCGTGTGACTCAAATGTGTCGCGCAGAAGCCATACTTCGGTGTCACAACTATTGAGCGGGTGGCGTTGTGCTCGCGAGCGTTTGTTATCACCACCACCACCAGCATCATGATCATTGTTAAATTGATAGCACCAGTGACAACTCCTGGCAGCAGGCCAGGGTGGCGGCGCTGGAGAAAGGAGCGAGTCTTTTTTGCTGGTGGCGTTTGGCGCAAACGGTTGTCTCACGCAGTGGGACCCCGGTGCACGACACCGCGGGCCGTCTGCCGGAGTTCCTTGTGGTGTGTCAGGCGTTAGCGATACCGCCTTGTTTGTTACATTGTTGAGCGCTGTGTAGTATTGTGTAAGGTTGCTTTGCCGTTTTGATCACAATTGATGTATAATAAATCAGCTGACGATATCGTCGTTCTATAGGTAGCTAACTAAATGTGTACTACCTGGTTCGTCCCGACCGCGTCTGCTTTGTCCATACACTCCAAGAGCGTGGCGCTCGCTGGCCACTTCGAGACTCCACAGTATGCCTGTATGTATGTATGTATGTATGTATGTATGTATGTATGTATGTATGTATGTATGTATGTATGTATGTATGTATGTATGTATGTATGTATGTATGTATGTATGTATGTATGTATGTATGTGGTAACTTTTTTATTTCGTTATTTCTTTGCCCAGAAGGGTCTAAACAACAGTTTAATTAAATGAGACTCAAGCAGTCGACACAATTGTAAATCCAAACTACAGTGCAAAAATCCTTGACCTCGACAAATACAAGCCTTATTGAAATGTTGGCGTCAGATGACGTTTGTTCTTTATAAACGTTCGCTACTTGGAGCATCCATTTTGCCTTGGGTGTTTTTCTTGATTGGAATTTTTTTTCTTCCTTATCTTTTGTATCCGCTTTCGTCTTCCCCAGTGCAGAGCAGCAAACTGGAATATTTTTTTTTGGTTAGCCTCTCTGCGACTCACCAAAACTTCTTCCATCACTCTTACTTTCTCTCTCTTGATTTATATCCTCGTTAATACCCGTAGGAGTCCAGCATGCGTGGCGAAGTGACCATTGGGTCTACTTAGCAGTTATCTCTTTTTTTTTCGGTGCTTTACAAGACGGTGGGCAGGTGGGCTAGTTGGAAATTCATATTCACGCTTCGAACTGCGAGCGCGAAAAGGCAAAAAAAAAAACTTATGCTTTTGACGTGCGCACAGAGAAAGGGAGAGAGCAAGAGAAAGATAATTTTCACGAAGTACGACACGTGGGTGGAACGAGCATTACTAGCTCGTACTCTCCAGAATGGGTGGTACAATCAGTTCATAAGTCGTGTCATCATGGCTGCTCTTCTTAGTCGGCAGACGAGTAAGAAGTCTAAAAGTCGAAAGCGCTTTTGTTCTGTTTTTCTTTTGTCGAGTTTCACAGCCGCACACATGTGGAGGAAAGGTATGTGGAGGGAACCCTAATTTAGTATTAGGTCTCGATGACTGGCACTCTGTAGTTGGCGTTCATGAGCGTTGGGGTATTGGGTCAACTTTATGCTTCGCGCGCCGCGTGCAAAGCGAATCTCACAATTCATGCCGGAAGGAGCGCGTGGCTAAGATACACTCCTCTAGAAGGCGTAGTAATCCCAAACACTCGCAGTGTTTCATTGAACACAATTATTATTCGATAATTCAGTTGATTGACCTTTATATGTCTAACGGAGGTGTGCTTCGATATCCTATATATCTCTTAACTTGAGCCAGGACCTCCATTTTTGTATGTTCAGCAGCAATACAAAGATGGAAGTGGTCGCAAGAAATACAAGAGTGTCAATCGGTGTCGCGCCCCTAGAAAAAAAAAGCACGGCTGATCCCCACGTTGAACCAGTATAACAAGAAAGCGAAACATGTTTTTAGACAACTAGTTAAGGGTATATTGCACATTGCTTCATGAGAAGGGTGAAGGAAAACATCATATTATTGTGATTCCTTTATGGGCCTTACTTATCGTTGGTGCTCAGGTGGGCAAACTTGATGCTGCTTTATCTTTCAAAGAAAAGTTGAGAAGTTGACAGGTGGATCAGGCTGGTGGTGAGGTTCTTCTCATTTCAGTTTGTCTCTAATATTTGTCTTTCTGGCTGTCGACAAACTCAAATTTGAAAGTGACATTCTTGCTTCGTACATGAAGATTGTTCGTGGTTACGCTTCCTCTCTATCCCTTTTCTCTCTCTCGTTCCGCATGGGTGTAAACAAATGTTTTCTGTTACAGCTTTTTATTCGTTATTACCACGTTTAAGCGATGTGTGCTTCAAATTTTCTGTTCGACAGCGGTATCAAAATAGTAAGTTGTTGGTTCAAGTTTACTTTGATGAAGCCGTGCGTTGTAGCCGAGAAGTAGGGCGAGTCTGTGGTTTTGACCGCCCACAACAGCCTCCCTAACCTTCTCGCTGCTGTAAAGAAAAGGTAAAAAGTGGCAGGTAGGCAAAGGGGTGTGAAATTAAACGCGTGGTTACATATTAAACCAAGAAAAGGTCGGACATGTATCGGATTCCTTTTACGTGTGGTTACATAGGCAAAACTGGGTGGGAGTGTGAACATACCCGTTCGTGAGCACTGGGGCAACACACTTATGCACACTGGAGCTTGACAAAGCACTGCCGCGAATGTTGTTGCTGGGCTAGCTTTGCAGACACCGGGTTTTGTTAAACACAAAGTACAGACATCACAGAGGTAGTTGAAGCATTTCATACTTCACGAATTGGTAAATATTGCTTTCGTCAACTCTCCCTGACACTGTGTGCCAAAGAAATGGCATATCCAGGCTTTAATTAGTTGCTGCCAATGTGCGTTCGTTTATACTCTGTTTAGTCTAGTACCTATTTTCTGTATACGTATAGTTTTTATTTTTTAAATAAATATGGATTGTGGTTTTGCTTGGTCCAGTGCATAGTTAAATCAAGGGCAATAGAGTCTTCAAATCACAAGAGTTTGCTCAAAACTACATCGTATGGGTTTAGGCCTAGAGACGTCAGACTGCGAGGCGAAGTCTGTGATCTCGGAGAGCCGCAATTGGAGAGCGTGCATGTGTGTCAGCGTATAGCCTTCCTCGCCTCCAAGGCACCTCTCTCTCTCTCTCTCTTCTCGAGGCAGCACGCCGGCTGCCCCTTTTAAGCCACGTAGTTTGGCCCCATCCCAGTGCCGCATTTGGTACCATTTTTAATTATCCAGCACGCGTGGTTGCAACAAGTTGCTTGTGCAGTGCATCGGCTGCGCACTCGTTTTTTCTTGTCCTTCGTTTAGTGATGTCATGCTTCAGCAAAATGCTGTCAACGTGAAATAAAGACATGTTTCTCGATGTATTACTAATGTTTATCACGGCTATATAAACCGGCACACGGATTGTAACAGCCACAATTATAAAATTTACTGTACAGCTTGGGAAAGAAAAAAAAAATGTCTCACAAAGCCGACGCACGCATGCACAACAAGGAAAGATGTATGTACCAGATTCTGCTGGCACTCGCCAAAATTTAGGCAGTGTGTTTTCAGTTCGGCTGCACCACAGACGACACCAGCCTAAAAAACCGGTTATGATGCAAGTACAATCCTTGGGACAACATTTTTGCGCCTGCACAAAGGGCTTGGCCATCAGAAAGGACTCCTCTGAGACACAGTGAATGGCCCGCGCTGAAGGCAATCAAGGAAGCGCTCGCAGACGCTTATCTGGCGTCGAGGGCAAAGAAAGACACTATTCGCTGAGGCTTGGAATAACACAGAACTTAAGGAAAATAAGGTACGAGAGGCAATAAAATTCTCATACTAACGTCATTCGGTGCTGCCTTCAGTATACGTACCAGGAAGAAAGCTGACGCCACCGAACAAAACCAACGCGCTTGCTACCGCGCTAAAAGCAAGGTCGGAAACGTCGCCCATCGTATCAATCTCTATTATTCCGCCAACACTCCGACCCCCGCTGAGACGGGCAGCAAATGCACGATGGGTAAGTGCTAGCAAATGTTGCGAACGCCCAACTTGTGAGTCTAGTTTGCCCTCCCATCTCTCAACAAACAGTGTTCTTGATCAATCTATTTTACCTTGTTCCTGAAGTGGTGGCTAAAGTTACCATACAGTTAATCGATGAAGCCTAAAAGTAACCACCGCTAGCGAAAGCATGCTATGACGGAGAAACACTGAGGTAATAGTAATGTGGACAACGAGACATCCATGTCGCCCACGTGTTACGCATGCGAATAATGCATGGTTGCTGCTTTCGCAACGTCATTTGCGTCAACGCGCAATCGTGGCATTCACGCTGCCGTTGCAAAATGTGCTATATGGCGAGGAACGTGGCAAATATCAACACGTGCCTCTCTTGGGACTCGCTCGTGTCACTCCTATTCACGGAAGTTGGTGTTACGCAACGACTGTTGCGTTACACATTTTATTTAAGGTCATGCGCGTGAGTATGATCGTGGCTGCTACAATGGATGGATAGATAAACTTTATCGTGCCCTTCGATACGCACTCTATCACTTCGACGGCCACTCCCACGTCGGAAGCAAAAGGCCAAGTCTATCTGCTGTGTAGCAGGTCCTGTTCCACTGCGAGTAACTGTTGTTCCAGTCCGGGTCTGGTAATGGCAACCTCTCATTTGGACTGCGTGTTAGCATTTGACAGATATATATTTATACGCTGCCCTAATAAGTGATAACTAGATATCAGCGCTTGTCCTTCTCATTCCCTCGTCCACTTTGCACATTTTGTGCTTCAGCTTTATCATGTAACATGAATGCCAGCGTTACGATGGATCATGTGCTATCCTTTAAACGCCAGCGCAGTGAGCCTTCCTGACAACCCGGTCATGTGCACGCAACTGGTTGATTTGCCCAAAAACGTCGATCCAAGTTGTAACACTTTACTCAACCCAAAAAATTCCGGTCCAGGACGCTGCTAGAGTACTGCCTCCCATAAAATTGATTTCAGCAACGCGAAGGATACTGCTAAATTTTTATCCGTTTTTTTTGAGGCTTTAAGGAATATGAAAGGATGTAAAGTTTACCGACTTAGTATGCTAGCATGCTCAAAAAATTTGGCGCAAAGGAACAAGTGCCAAAGGCGAGAAATGAACAGGACGAGTGCCAAGAATGAAAAGAAAAACATATTCAAAATGAAAAATAAATGCATTACTTAGGGCATCGACCACTGAGTATAAACAATGTGAGTCATGTTGTATTGCCTTGAATTAGGAAATCGAGTTCTCCAGGCTTGTTTTTTTCTCTGAGACAACCATAATGAAAACAGCAGACTAAAAAAAAAAACAGCAGACATGACATTGCCTTTTGTGCTTATGATACCTAGTTTGATATTTCGTCTTTTTTGTGTGGTCTTTACTTTAGAAGGACCACTGTTCAACATGTTTTACAGGGGTATGACGTCCTTCAGAGAAGGGTTTAGAAGGATACGCCTGAGTTGGCAGTTGTAGTTCAAAAAGTGGTGATAACACGTTACCGAAAGCAAAATGCAAAGCGAATTACAAGGGAAAAAAAGAAACTTTGGTATACTGAGAGAAGTACCGATAAAATACGTTAGGAAAAGAAAAAAGTTTGTTGTCTAACGTCAGTCCTGGCTAACCACGTGTATGACCCTCTATAAGACACATCAACTCTCTTTAGAGATCTTTTCATCCGCTTCGAAGAGTCGTGGAACCCAAAAGTGAGTTAACGTGTCTCCTTAAAGAGAATCACATACGCGGGTGGCTTTTCTGGACTCTCCGACACCTGCTCTCTATTTTTTCACCTTAAGTGAATAACTCAAGGTTACCGAGTTTGAAAAGAGCAAGCTGATGTCTCATACTGTGCATAAAAAAAAAACGCTTCCCAAGAAAGCGCGAGGAGAGGGGAAGCACTTACAAAATACCGGTTGCGCTTATATTCTATAGCTGTTTTTCTCCGTCCTCGTGTGCTTTTTTGTTTGCAACATTTTTTGTGCAGTAGCAAGATTAGCACAATGTATACGACTACAACGTAGCGCTTCTAGGTGATGGGTTCACAAGTAGAATAGTAGTGCTATATATTTAAAATTCAGTGTTTGGTCGCGGCGAGTGCTAGTAGACTAAACTATTATTCACACCAGCTTGCCACAAATACACATTCACTTAGGACAGCAGCCGAATTAGTAAAATATTCTCTTGGGGTAAACAAATAGTGTTAGAATGCAAGGTAAACATACATAACGATAGCGATGGGTATTAAGGAAGTGGCTCTTTTTTGCTTCCATACTTCTTCTTAAGTGTTGCTTCTGTTATGCTTACTTTTTCTCAAACTGTTTTTCACTCTCGGTTCAACAATAGCAGCATTGCCGTGGATGACCCTTCTAAGCCACCTTGACGGGGCATTAGGTCCGTGATCAGAACCTTTTAATGGCACGTCAAGTTCTATAGAATGTGTCCCGACACATTACAATGCCACAAGAACTTTGACAGAAAGACTGCAGACAATAATTGCACCTTTTGCTTATTGTTGCTTGCTTGTGCATTGACAACACTTGGCTAAGTGAGAGAGAAGTTTAGAGAAAGATTGTAAAAAGGAAGAAGAGAAACAATTTTCTGCACAGCCCTTTAGAGAGCGTGATGCAGAGCTTGAAAAGATTACGTGAATGAAGGTCCTAGTGGCATCCGTTTCGAAGCTTTTTTTTTCTAATTAATGATGTGCATATATGTAGACATTGCAGGTTGTTAGCGAACGCTGCAGTTATTTGCCATTATTTTATTACCCTGGATTTCCTGTTTCAGTTTGTGCATTTTTATATTTGTAGCAGCACATTTTAAATAGCTTTCTCTTTTTTACATAATGATTTGCCTGTATGTAGACATCGCAGTCGCTTAGCAAAAGCTGCCACTAATTATATTGCCCAGGCTTTCTTGCAATTTTTTTCGCGAACTTTCTAGCGGCACATTTACAGCAGACAGTTACAATTATTGTCACGTTTTCAACCGATCTTTTTTTATTTTTAATCTTTGCGTTCCACATTGTGCTTCTTCCATTGTCATTATTTTTGTTCTTGTACTCAGCCTCAAGGTCAGCCTTATTGTTTTCTTACTTATTTTTTGTTTCAGAACGTTTTCTCCGCGTTATATTACTTCCTCGCTCTAGCCTCAAAATGCATTGTGTCAGTTTTCGTGTATAGTAAACTGATCTAGAAACATGATTTTTTTTTAGAGCATTTCGTTCGTTCGGCAAGTTGGTGGTCGGTTGAGCAGACAACAGTGCAAGAAAGGACCATGAATTGGAAGAACCTAGGAAGGATAAAGAATAGGAAGGATGAACGTACAACTGAAGGTCATTCACGAAACGGAGAAGATCATGAAGAAAAAAAAAGACACACGGAAAAAAGATTGCAAAGCACTACTTCTAAAAAACTAAAAAAGGAATCACCCCACTCGCTTACGACGGTCACGTTGCATAGGACAAATAGTGCACTTTTTTCCCGTTCAAATTGGGGAACAGAATGCTCATCCAGGTAACGCCAAGTGCACAATCTCCGACACCTGCATAGACTGTGTCCCTCGCCCCACCCGTCACCCGGCTGTCCATGGTGCGGGCACGAGACAGCCGACATGGCGCATATACTTATGAGTGTGAGTGCAGTGTTCGCGGCCACTACTCGGACGAGCGTAAGTGTACCCCAGGACGAACTGGCTGAGCGGTGGCGAGCCGCCCCTCTCAGCCCACGTGCAGTGGACCAATTCTGGGCTGTTCAGCGAGCCAATTGTATCGCCGAAGACATCGCACGATGATCAGCGGACGACAGCTTCTGGAGGCATAGCCCGGGCTAGTAATTCCTCGCTGGATCCTAATAAAATTTATTACGTACCTACCTACCATTTCTGCCATCTCACGCGTTAAAATATCTCGCACGTTAGTGGGGAACCACATTGCCCCCCCCCCCCCACTCCAACTAACGCGCGAGGTATTTGAGGCAGCAGAAATTGGTAGAATTGGCAATACCTGCGTGAGCATTCTGTGCACAGCTTTGACCGGAAAAGAAGGACAGTATTTCTCCCCCGTACATGACCACCGTAAGCGAGTATAGGTGATTCCTTCTTTTTTTGGTTTTCATACAAAAAGTGCTTACCAATATTTTTTTTTGGTGTCTTCTTCATAATCTGCTCCGTTTTAGAATTAAACTTCAGCTGCACGTCCAACAATCGTTCTCTTTCATTGGGATAGTTGCAGTGGTTAGCTATTGCAAAACAATACCTTTCCTGTCATGTTACAATTGATTGATTGATACGTGGCGTTTTACCGTTCCAAAATCACCATATGATTATGAGAGACGCCGTAGTAAAGGACTCCGGAAATTCCGATCACCTGCGGTTCTTTAACGTGCACCCAAATCTGCACACACGGGCCTAGAGCGTTTTCGCCTCCATCGAAAATGCAGCCACCTGCGGCTCAGCAGCCGAGCACCTTAGCCACTAGACCACCGAGGAGGGCTGCCGTCATGTCACGTCATCCCAGTTTTAATAAAAATAATAGATACAAACTATGCGGATTGTTTTTGCGAGAAGGGCCTACCTATATGGATGCGACAGGGGATTTATAAGCGGTAACCCTCCAGTATTCGCTGTTTCTGCAACCATCACGACAAACGGTCACGTCAAGTTTGAACTCATCAGCAGAACAGGCAAGCTGGGTGTTAAAAAAAAACTTTTTGAAGCTGTTTTAGTTTCCCGCAATTCGTTTGTCGAAAACAAAAATAATCATCATCCTGAATGGGCCTGCGCTCTCACTATCCCCTTCATCATCTTCAACTTTTCTGCTGCGCTACCAAGACAGATGCGCCGATTTTATCAGTGCAGCCTGGGATAGCCCTGATGAGTGAGAAAACAACGAGTGCACAGAAAAAAAGTGAAGAACCGAGATATAAAAGAATCAAAAAAGAAAAATTCTAAGCGAAAAGAAGTTTTTTGGCTACCTCAATTCGAAAGCGAGCTTCCTAAAGCTCAGCTATTAAGTCAGACTAGAGGAACATAGCACAGACTTCTACAGTGTAGCAAAGGGGCGGCGAATAGAAGTTAGGACGAGAGATTTCATAATGAGGACGGCAGAAAAAAAGATGAAAGAGTAAAGTACGGCATAGGAAGAAAGAGAGAAAAAGAGCGAGAGAGATGCAGAAAGAGAAAGGGAGTGCATGCTGGAGGCAAAAGTAAAACACTAAAAAGAAGAGGGAAGCAAGCGAGAAATAGAGAGGGAAAAGAAAGAAAGGAGTGAAAAGAGAAGATAGAAGGCATGAGAACGAGAAAATAAAGAAGCGGAAAGAAAGGCATCATAAGACTAAGACAAGAAGAAGAAAATACAGGAAGAAATAAAGAAAAAAAAAGCGAAACATAGGAAGAGAGTAAAAGCCAGGTTGGCTTATGAAAAAGTGCGAAAAAGACACAGCACACAGAAAAAAAGTGCCGCCATATCCATGAAGTGAATGATGATGAGTGGGTGAAGCTCCGGAGGTAAACCTGGTAAACCATGAATCCTCTGTACATTTTGCCCACTCGATTTTATTACATCGCTCCCCCTAGCGTACGTCGCCGCACTAAATCGAACGATTGCCTTCAACCAATGACACACGCCATATGTGACATCATTCCTATTTTATAAGATCTCGCGTCTTTCATCAACTACAAGTACCGCTTTCTAGTTTATAACATCTTGCATCTTTTCATCATAAGCTACAAGTACCACCATCTAGTAAACACTACAAGAACTAAACGAGAGGTGGCTACATGGATGGATGCTAAGAGCGTCCCCTTTATAACGGGGTGGTGACAAGTATGCCACCAGGCTCGACAAAAAAAAAAACCTTTTTTTCTTTTTTGATGTTGGCCTAATGCCTCTACTTCGATAAATTATATCTTAATGGAAAAAAAGGTAAATTTTCAGCTTAAGTTCTCTGCCATTTACGTCACACTGTCCATATTTTATTTTTCCAATATTTATTTTTGTCCTTTCTCTAAAAAGACAAAGTGTTGATAACTGCAATGGGACTTGAACCACCGACCTCACCAGTTCATGTGTTGCTTTAACTAACTACGCCATAGCTGCCGATATACAGGAGACGGTACCGCCATCTAGTGAACACTGCAAGAACTAAACTAGAGGTGGCTACATACAGGGGACGGTACCGCCATCTAGTGAACACTGCAAGAACTAAACGAGAGGTGGCTACATACAGGAGACGGTACCGCCATCTAGTGAACACTGCAAGAACTAAACTAGAGGTGGCTACATACAGGGGACGGTACCGCCATCTAGTGAACACTGCAAGAACTAAACTAGAGGTGGCTACATACAGGGGACGGTACCGCCATCTAGTGAACACTGCAAGAACTAAACTAGAGGTGGCTACATACAGCCTACAGGAGACGCACAGCCCACGCCCTAAGGAGCTTCGCCCCTAAAAGGGAACGCACACAGCTTCCAAGAGTCATGACTATAGTATATAGGTGCACATCAGCTCCGCTCTTTCCTTAGCATTGCGCCTCAAGTGCAACCGACGCAACTTTTGTTTACAGACACTGAATATAGGGCGTACGCTGGCATCTCATATTTTATCGTGTACTTTGGCACTGATTCTTCTGACACCCACAACGCGCGCGATATTCGTGACCTGCTTATCTGATTATAGTAGATTCTTTACGTTTTCATGATACGAAAGCGTTGTGGAGACCAAATAACCGAATAATATTTTTTTGTGGTAACTAAAATGCAGTAAAGCATGCCAACAAGTTTCTATTGACGAGGCACGTATTATTCTGTAATTAATCCTAAGCCGTAGCAAGTACCCTTCCCGCCATATTCTCTTACTTTAATCCCGTGGTGGTTTTGGTAAGCTGAACCACACATCATCATCATCATCCTCATCATCATCATCATCAGAATCATATTCTGTTATTTCTGACAATGCCTTTCCTAGGTGACGTCATAGGTTCACCAGTCATGCGATAATAAATAGAAGAGCCTGTCGACGAACTTCCAGAGGGGAGTCGCATTATTTTATTTCGTTTCACACAATGACTAGGTTTGCTCGGTTTACGAGGTTTGACGTCAAGACGCCACATGACGTAGTGGAGAGTCTTCGAATAATTTCGACCAGCCGGTAGACGTTAACGTGCGCTGAAGTCGCCAAGTACACGTATGTGTATACGTCTTTCCGGCCTACAGCCGATTAATTTAAGCAATAAAGGTCACGGCGGCAACCTGTTCGCGCGAAACCTAACCGACTATCCTGAAAGGCGGAAACCTAAATTTAGTAGCGACCTCTTTGCGTCCGGGAGGCTGATGTACTGCACATAATAAAAAAATGCGCCAATGAACAACGCGGTAGTGTCCGTGAGAGAGGGCACACGCGAAAGTGCGATGATAAAAGTCTGCTCCGGCACTGCATTGGGGAGTACGCGTCAGTGGAACAGTAGTTACCGTTTTCGACCACGGAACCAAAGGTCACGGGTTCGAACCCGGCCGTGGCGGTCGCATTTATTGGGAAGTGAAATGCTTGAGGCCCTTGTATGGTGAAATGTCATAAGCACGTTAAAATACAGCAGGCCAAGCTTGTTTATCTGAAAAACTTGTCCTCGTATTTGCCGGTTCACTGAACAGGCAGCAACAGTCAGGCGCCCTTTCTCATTCACGATGTCTCCTCCGATTGGAATGCTCGATAGAATTGCGCAGTAACACCGCTGACTTCAAGGTTTCATTGAATTTCAGCTTTATATATTGCTTCGTGACAAACTTTCTGTAGAGGATGGTGCGTAAGTGTGTGCAATGGGGTGGAGAAGGCAGATCGTAACGCCACCAAAACGTGTCTGACTTCCGAGGTAGTCAACTATTATTAAAGTGTCGGATGACATTCTGCCCTTCCAGTCTCTAATATGGATCAATGCAGCTTTCGCGGGCCTCTGTAATGACGTAATAGTCGAGCCAAGACAGTGCGCTATATTTCAAACACTTATTCGCTGAGCGCCGATAGCATTTCGCAGCTTGCACTTGTGGAGGAAAGCCACTGTGGGCGGCGTGTCGAAAACCAAGCTCGCTTAACGACCCGTAGGCAATATATTATAAACTCGAGCAAAAAAAAAAATTGGAGGCCGTATATTGAAGGCGGCCTATACCACTAACGCCATGCAGGAGAAAAAAAAATAACATTCGCTTCACTAGGTAAGGCAGCCGTCCGGCAAATCAGAGAAGGTGTGGCCTCCTGTTTTTGACAGTACCAGAAAAAAGTGGTCCAGCCCGGTCAGGGGTTGATTTCAGTCGAGAAATGGATGGTTCTACCATCAGCGCTAGAGCGAAACTGAGCGAACGGGGATCCAGAAATGAGGTACGAGGCATACGGTGGTTACTGATAGACGGCCAAATTGAAGGGTGAAAAAAAAGTGCATCCAGTGCAAAAAATGACGTGCTTGGAATATTTTTCAAATGACGTTAAAAACTCGGGACTTGCTTTGTTTCTGTTTTTAAGCTGCGGGAAGATAAACGATTCCCACGTGTTTCGTTTTCATCATTGAGTATAACAACGGCTCGAAATAGATAACACAAAGAGCTCGAGCGTTACAACTTCGGCCCTTGTATCAGAGCGTTACAGTGGTCGATTTTTCTACCGACGATTTTCCCCACGCTGAGTTCAATCTTCCCTTAAATTTCTCGGCTTATTTTACCTGCCTGTCTCAGCCATTTTTTCGGATACAGTGCATTGTTTTATGATTCAACTTTACTCACAACATGTGTGATATGTTTTATTTTATGACAACAGTTTCAAATCACTTCGTTCCTCGTTCCTGTATTCATTTTCTTTTTCGCGTCCCGTTTTTTAAAGTCGGGACGATTATGCGTTATAATTATTCGAGTGACTAAGCCACCTTGTTTATTTCTATACAACAGTCGCCTAATGTTCCACCGTGATTTATAACCTTGCTTTCATTTTTTCGCTTGCATATTAGGGCTAAAGCCTCAGCTGATTCATCAAACGTTAAAACTCACCATCGCCACTATTATTTCACGTGGCATTCCGTCGGATGGTCCTGATCGCATGACGTCGTAGCTTAATAAGCTTGGCTGATCATGGAGGCAGCGTGAAACTAGGTGAGACAACTCTGACCTAGGAGTCTATGCGAAAACACGTTAGGTGAGGTGAGCTTTCAGGGGTCGGCGTGGTAGGATGAGCACATCAAGTGAGAAGCAATGAATGATGACTCGACTTCATCTCGTCTTTGTTCGATGCAAAAGGGACGCTAAGCATTTTATATACTTTTTCCTTTTCTCACCTTTCTCTCTATCCACCCCCTTTTTTTCTTACTCTACAACATGAATCTCATCATGCATATTCACTTTACTCTGTTTGCATCATCTCGCTCGTTACGTCATTCCGTTGGTCACTTTTTCGTGTGTTTTTTTTTCTTTTCCGTTAGCTACGTTGTTCCCTTTTCAAGCGGCTCCGTGAGCTCGGCGCCAAGGTGCGCCGTTCTTACGAAGCCGTGTCGAAAGCGTGACACAGCCTGCATTCCTAGTCACGCAATGCCTGCTTGAAACGATATAATTTCGGCACTTGGTCGAGTCTCGTATACACGCCGCGTTTACAACAACCCCCTTAAAGTTTTTTGAGGGATAAGCATTTTTCTTCGTCAAATATATATATATATATATATATATATATATATATATATATATATATATATATATATATATATATATATATATATATATTTACGTAGTTCAAGAGAGACACAATAAAACACACACGGCGCCCCTGTCGTGCCTTTTTCGCGTGTCTTTATTCAACTAGCGCTCTTTTTTTCGACGACAATGCGCCAAAAAGCCCGAATTTCAGCCGTTTCCTCAACCTTAGATCCTGTTGGGTCAGACTCTAGTCACTACATATGCCTAACGTATAGAAGCTCGTCGTCCTAACGAGTTTTCATCAGTTTGCGTCACTGAAGTGGATAGCCTCTTGCGGTGTTGGTAGACAAGACTGAGGCACGCAAGTAATCTCTTGTGTTCTCCTTTTTGTAGATAAGCCCTCGTAACGTTGCCGCAGAGTAATGCCGTGGCGAGAAGGCGAAGTTTCCACTCACGCAAATGCAGTGGGCTGTCGTAGAAAGTGAAGTTTGGAAAAAACAGTAAAAACAAAGGGCTCTCTGATATATACGCTAACAATATCCCTCTCATGTTAAAGTTGAGCATCATTGGCATGGTGGTAAAGATGACGGTACCTTCAAGAAATAATTTGCAGTTGTCTCAGGATTAGGTGGGACATGTTAGATAACTTTTCTGTTGTAATTGGATATTGCAATTCTGCGAACGCTTGTGTTTTGTCAACTTTCCTGTCGAGCGTACGCTTTTTTTTGTATAAATAAACCAGTACTGTGTGTTCTTCGATAAGCCTTTGTACATCTTTGTATTGTTCTCTATACTATGCGACAGCAGCTATTATGCTCAATCGCAACTCATCTGATTTCTCCCTACACCACCAATCCCCTATCCCCAACTCCCAATTTCTCCTTACATAAATTTATCTAAAAAAAAGAAGGTGAGAGCCATACCTCTGGTCAGATACGCCAAATACCAGTTGCGAGCAGCGACACCTTAGCTTGAAAACATGAGTGTGATTGGGAGAATGAAAACAAAAGCTGTTTTTGTCAGAGCGCTGTCTTTGTATTCTTCTACGCTTTAAATGTTGCCCCGTGTTTATCTGCTGAAGTGAAGTTCTTTGAAGATGGTATACACCAAAGAGATCGCTTTGAAACATTACGTAGCTGAAATAGCGTTCGGCGCTCATATAATTGGGTATATTAACTGCGAAAGCATTCAGCACTCTGCTATAGTCCTGGCGAATGGAAAGGGGAGTAGAAAGACGACAGTGAGAGGTGTTGAAGTTGCTAGGGCTCACGGGTTTTTTCCTCTAAGTCAAAGGTGATAGCCTAAACCCATTGTGCTCAAATAACACAAAATTGCTTTCACTACTTCGTTGCCTGGTGAGCGATGGAAACTGTGTCTTAATAGCACCTGAGCGGAAACCCGGCCGATCATCCACTCGTCGCAAAGCACTTACTTTTTGGTCTTTATGAACCAAGTCAGACTACAGCCGGTTACTCTGCTCACTAAAACTGACACGTGCTCCGTCGTTTCAGGTGAAGGTATGAATTGTTGAAGTACGTATAGGTTGGCATGTTCTGCGCTCTCAACACACTTTATTCCTCTGGTTGCTGAAATTAGCGTTCAACTGAGAACATAAATAGTTCTACATTCGCAATATTAACAAGGGTACCTAAAATGACTCGCAATATTTCTTCAACTTTGTTTTTACACTAGAGATTTTTGATCAACCTTCAGAAGCTAACACTATTCCGGGCAATGTATCCAGTCTCCGAATAATTGTTGCTGTTTTGAAGTCCACGCTTACAAATAACAACTTGTTTAAAAATAACAACAGCTATTAAAAAAAGACGGCGTCGTTAATGAGAAATAGAAATTAAGTTATACAAAAAACGGCCAGAATAAGGTCCTGTTGGTTCTGTCACGTAAGCCTCTTATCATTACAACAGCTATTCAATACATTCGAGCAAATTTCCTTGTCACTTCTTTTTTTCTCAAATAAAGGTACTATTTAGCTTCAGCACACGTTTTTCAATAAGCATAGTTGGCGAAATCAGTAAACCTATCCCTGCGAGAAAGTCCAGACAACATGCTACATTTGGGTCACTCCGTCATCATCTCTACCATATTTCACTTTCGGCCCATACAACAGTTGGTCACTCTCGGAGGAAGTAATCTCTGCAGCGTTTTGTAAATTGCAAAACACGAATAGCACGACAGCGTCCAAGCTCATATGGGGACGTCCAAAGAGACAAGGTAAACAAAAAGGAATGTGGCAATGCTTTCAAAATCCACGGTTTCTCGATCATTAATTAGGCCAAAAAATCAAGCCCCGTAAGAGAAGCTGGAATATTAATACGTATAACTCTAATGAGCCACACTAACGCAACTCTCGAAGAGCAATATATTTCAATTAAGCACCGAAAACAGACCAACAGAGGCGGGTTTCTTCAGCAGCCATTTCATCCTTCCTTTTCTTTATCTTCCAGCAGGACATGCGTTCTGCCTCTTGGTTATACGTCACCTCCAGCATGCACGCACGCACGCGCGCACACACACACACACACACACACACACACACACACACACACACACACACACACACACACACTCTCTCTCTCTCTCTCTCTCTCTCTCTCTCTCTCCCAAAAAAAGAAATACAAAAGATCAGCGAGATGAGTACTGTCGCGCGAAGCTTCCGGAGGATGCGAATTGCAAGGCGAGACGGAGACAAGACGCATCCTTGTCTCTCGACTTCTACAGCGGTAAAAAATAGCTAAGAATCGTGACTAATGGACGTCTCTCGTGAGAAAGAGAGAGAGGGAAACAGAAAGAGAATGAAGTTACATGCACAGTCGCATAGAATAGCACGTGCATACAGAGAGCTCATTATCTTTGTTTTCGGACGTAATTAGTTAGCTGCATTAGGTCAGTTCTTCAAGCCGCGCGCACTGCGAGCCTCGTGGACTCATCATTAATGTAGAGAAGCGTTTTTATTAGCCGCCTGCTCGTCTGGTCACGGTGAAACAACTCGCGCCGAGCGGGGAGATAACCGAGCGGTCCCTTGCGATGCTGACTTCGTGACTTCGCAGAAAACGATGTAGGATCGAGCCAGTCGAGGTTACCCTGTCGTAGATCTGGGTGCTGGGAAAATGAGGCTCGGTCGCGGAAGCAAACGCCTCGTTCCGAAGAGGTACCCCACGTGAACGGTGCGTTGCGCGACGAAGGAATTCACAATAGTCAATTAGAGCACGTCGTATTCGCCGGGGTTTGCTCCTGATGTCGTGTTGTGGACGCAACCTATTTGGGATAATGCTTTATGGCGAGTTACCACGGCGCCCTGGTGTTTGGGAAGCGCTTTTGCAGCGTAATGATGCTACGGAGTCTTTAGCGCATTGACAAGAGAGAAAAAAGAGAGAAGTTCAGAGCTGATTATGTTCGTATCCCCCCCCCACACACGCCTATCTATCTATCTATCTATCTATCTATCTATCTATCTATCTATCTATCTATCTATCTATCTATCTATCTATCTATCTATCTATCTATCTATCTATCTATCTATCTATCTATCTATCTATCTATCTATCTATCTATCTATCTAGCTGCCTACGACTTTTATCTCTCCTGGCCGTTTAGATAATTGTATCAATACCAGACTTGGTATGGCATAACATCATAACATGACTGTATGAACAACATACTTGACTAGTGATAACATGAAAATCATATGTACGTCATGTCATTATTCACATGTCAAGGTCCTGCCGCTCTTGCGGTTGTTACATTCGCATGGCATGTTGCAAAATTGGTATGGTTTGGCATGATTGCATGGCGAACACAAGCGACAGACCCTAACATGAAAATCATGACATGCGTGTCATGTAACAACATGACTACATGCCAAGCTCATGATGAGCTCGCGGGCGTTTCGCTAGCGTCACATGTACCACATTCGGTATTACGGTACGAGAATGGATGACGAAGGTATGATACTGGTGCAAACATGATAAACATGAGATGCGTGTCATGTAACAATATGACTGCCTGCCACGCTCATGATGCGCTCGCGGCCGTTTCACTAGCTTCACATGTACCGAACTCGGTATCACGAGACACGGACGGACGACGTAGATAAGTGACACATGCAAACAGGATAACCATGGCATGCATGTCTAGTAACATGACAACATGCCACACTGACGATGCGCTCGCGGTCGTGTCAACAGCTTCACATATGCCAAATTGGGTATTACGTGACACCAACTTCACCATAGTGGTCTAGTGGCTAAGGTACTCGGCTGCTGACGCGCAGGTCACGGGTTTGAATCCCGGCTGCGGCGGCTGCATTTCCGATGGACGCGGAATTGTTGTAGGCCCGTGTGCTCAGATTTTGGTGCACGTTAAAGAACCACAGGTGGTCGAAATCTCCGGAGCCCTCCACTACGGCATCTCTCATATTCATATGGTGGTTTTGGGACGTTAAACCCCACACATCAATCAATCAATTATCACGTGACACCAATGGATTACGAAGGTATGTGACTGGTGCAAACATAATAATCATGAGATGCGTGTCGCGTGAGAACATGAGTACATGCCGTAGTCAAGGCGCCAATACATTTTGACGTGACGAGGTGCGCGTGCTCGCCGGCGTTCCTTTCGTCGCGTCACACGGCGTTGCCACTACAGGCGCCGGTCCTGCCATATACTCGCAGGCGCGCACCACGCGGCATTTCTTTGACGCATGTGCTTTTCAGCACGTCCAGCGTCCCTCCGTCCCGAAAAAATGAAGACGCAGTGTTGTCTGGGTAACGCATCGGCGGGAAATGCCGCATGTCACACTTCGCGCCGGTTGCCGTCGGACCGCGACGACGAACGCTTGTCGCGCCTGGCGTCAGACTATATAGATTGCTAGCGTTTCGCTAACATTGCGTGGCTGTGCTCAGCGTGCGCGCGCGTCAACGCTGCATTGGAGTATATTGGGCTCTTCATGATGCGCTCGTGGCCGTTCTGCTAGCTCCAAATACACCATATTTGGTTATACGTGACGTTGTTGGATGACGAAATATATGACTGGTGCAAACATGATAATCCTGACACGCGTGTCATGTAAGAACATGACAACATACCACGTTCATAGCGTGCTGACAGCCGTTTCGCTAGCTCTACATGTATTAAATTTGTTATCACGTGACCTGAATAGATGACGAAAATAAACAACACATCCAAACTTGATAATTATGGCACGGAAGTCAATACGGCATCATTTACCTCCACCTCGCAACGTTGTGCTGATTTTAAAGAGACAAATCAACATTTATCATTCGTGCTTCTCATATCATCGATTCCCCTTGTACGTAGGATATGTCAATATTTTTTAGCAATAAATGTTTTTTCGTCGGTTCGTCCGTTCGCCCGTCAGAGGAGAAGACATTTCGGCGCGCAAAGCAATGCGTAACTTCATCGCAGTATCAGCAAGCTCTTCAGAAACACGTCGACGAAGCGAACGCCCCTCTATGGCGCAGTGCAGGCGCCACTGAGTTTCAAGCGCATCCCTATCGTCAGGACTAGACGCCGTGAGCGGCATACGTATTGCGCGTGAAAAATCTGATCTTGCGCGTGCGTCGTGCACAACGCGAACACCAAGACGCCATGGCTTTTCCGAAAAATAAATGAGAAGTTTGAGCTCCAAGACAATAGGCCAATCATCAGATACGTACCCAGGAGAAGGTGAAAAGGACGGAACGCACAAATCAGAGACAAACGCCTCTAACGCACGTGGGATGTAGGTCCGGTAGAGCCTGCTGGAGGATCGTCCGCGTCACCATGTTCGAACAAAGGTGTGCACTACATTGTGTGCGTCAAGTAATGAAAAGTAGTGGACAAGGCGTCACAGCTCATCTGAATTCCAAGCAGACCGGCCCCAGCCAGGACCTTGTACATCAGTTCGCGTATTTAGAACGCAGTTAAAGTCACCAATTAGAACGACATTACGACCATCAAGAAAAAACACATCCAGGTCTCTAAAAAAGTAATTATACTGTCTAGCTTGTGATGGCCCATACACACACGGTATCTTTAATCTGAAAAAAAAAGTAGCTGCAGTCTAAAGCTAAAACCCTGCCCACACCATCGTAAAAAGCATGATTATCACGTAATAAAGCCTGATTAAAAATAATAATACCTACTCCCGTAGAACTAGATGTAGTCAAAGAGAAATGACAATCTAGGTTGAACTTTCGTTTAAAAGCAAGCACGTCAGATAGCGAGAAGAAATTCGTTTCTTGCAGGCACAAAACTTCACAATTAGCAGCACGGGCGACACTAATCACTTCAGCCTGCTTTGCCGGACTGCGAAAACCTTGAAGGTTCAATAAAATAATATGTAGTGTTGTAGCCATAATAAAAAGTAAAGACTAACCTGGACGCATAGTTCTAGACGGTGTCCTGGAAAGTGTCCAGGGGACACTTTCTCAACCGAATCACAACGCACTGTCTGACCCTCCGGAAGAGGGTCGAGGTTTTTTGGACCACTGGGATTTACCACGGCAATCACTGCATTCATCGGAGCAAGAGCTGCAAGTGTGCCCTTGCTTGGTTTCACGTTGAGCTCCCATTTCGACGTCAAAATCGGCAAGGCAGTCCGATGCTACCATCCAGTCCCAGGCTGAAGCCGTCTTCCGAAGACGTGTCCTGTGGAGGTAGGGACTGAGCCGCCGGCAAGCTTGGACCCAAATTCTTGATGCTGGCAGCACTGTCCACGTCCCGGAAGGCTGGTGTAGGCACCCTTTGTGTGGGAAATTTTTTACGTGTACGACGCGGCGCCGAAGTGGTCAGAGCGGCAGCAACAGAAGAGGCTGTGGTATTTTCGGCACTGTTTTTCGGTATAACAGGAGTCGTAGGGTCCACTTTAACAACAGAAGCCTGAGAACTGGGGTCATTTGTACACTGAACATCAAGTGGCGTCAGAAAAGAGACGCCGACGCCATTTGCAGGGCAGTGCGTTGCGTCTTTCGAAGCGCACGGTTCCTGCACCAGCGGGGAGGCCGACGCGCGAAGCGTCGCATCGACAATCGCGCATTCGTTGTGCGCTTCGTGTGAAGGAACTTGTAGGGTTGAGGCCAGCACTGTGGCGATGACCTCCTTTTCGTCCCCTGAGTCAGTAGTTGGTTCCGTTGCCGGCATAGAGAAAGAAGAAGACAAGAGCGGACACTCCGCAAAACCTGGCCTCAGGAAGTGCGTCACGACTACGTAACGAACTAGTGCTCCCACCAAACTTCAGAGGGCGCAAGCGCGAAAAAAACACAGTTACAATCAATGCAACAGAATTGTTTTCACAAATTAATAATTACACGCCCAAATTTGGTAAGTTCTTTATACATAAAAACGATTTATTCAACACACCTTACGCGATTATTTTTCTTCAGCCGTACTGTCATAAACACCATCTACCCAGCGACAAGCCCATGCATGACTGACGGCGAGAAGCATTCGTCGCTTTCGTCAACGTCGGCTGCGTCGGCGTTTTCAAGCGTGAGATAACAGGTGAGGCACGTTTTCAAGCGAAGCTTGTTGAATGACATGTTGTTGGTCTTGTTGGGTCATTTTTTCAGAAAACGGTTACGCCTGCGCGAAAAAGACACCATGCAACAAACATAGAAAGATGCACACACACACGTTGCGCTTCGTGTGTGCGAGTTTGTTTCTTACGTGGCGTCTCATTCACGCGGATGTAACCTTTTTCTGAAGCTTGTTAAGGACTGGGAGGTTCGCTAAAAAGAAAGTTTGTGGCTCTATGCGGCGGTTAGACGGGAACATTGTGCAACGTATGCAGTATAGCAAAGGCGGCACGGCGTCAAGCCGAGGCGACGCGTGCTGCGTCTGCCACGGACGCGAGCGTCTGTGCGCTGAGCATAGCTGGGCAGCTAGGTCATAGGCTCGGTGGCTCGGTGCAAAATATTGAGAATAGTTCGCTGGGCCTCGCATGCTTCACGACGCGTTTCCCGAAGGCTCGGAACACGAATAATTCTTGGTGTGCCGGAGGCAAATCTGGACTAGCCAAGTGGCCATCATCTTCGTTTCTTCGCTAGCCTTGTGTCACTAGTGCAAGCTGCCCACAATTTTTTTTTACGTTTCCAATATAATTTTACCGCACAAATTTCAACTACGATTTTTCTTCCCAATGTACTGCTGATACTGCGTACGCACGAAGGTGTTCTAAAGTTTCCAGGCCGCGATACCATTGCATTACAAGGGATAGCGGCCTGGAAACTTCTGATCTTTGTTCGTGGTCTTGACGTATATCTTTGTAAGTCAGAGTTTTATGGGTCAGAGATGTATCACTGGTTTTGTATTGCGCATCGATTAGCTAATCATTCAAAGGGGTTTGCTGGTACACTTATGACGTGCACATATCTTTTTCGTAATTTGACAGCGAAGCATCCACTTACTAACATTTTCAGACCGCGCTGACGCCATGCCGTCCGGCGGTCCAAGCTACGGCAGCTACTGCTGTGTATCGTGGTGCTTCAACAATGGCAGAACCCACAAGAAGCCTGGGACGAGTTTCTTCCACGTACCACGGGACGGCAGGTGTGTTAAAGCTTTTGTATGGTTTGCATGTCTGTAGGCTTACTGTTCGTACTTGCTAAGTGAGGGTAACAATAAAAAATCACTATTCAAGCACTTCCCCTTTCAGCTGATAGTTCATTGCCAATGCAGGATGAAAGCATGGATGCAGTATGCTGGACGCGATGATCTCCTGAGTAAGCCGGCCAGCCTATTGTACGCAACGTACAGGGTTTGTGGCGGCCATTTTACTGCTCAAAGTTTCATGGACCCTGGGCACACAAGGCTTACAAGAATGGCTGTTCCCAGTGTGCAACCAGCTGCACCATGTAAGTGATTGACTGAAACTCAAATATGTGCAATAGCAGCCACTTGTATTGAATCAGTGGCGACAGTTAACCGTGAAGATCTTTGTAGCCGATGGAGAAACCTCACTACAGAAGTAACACTTGGAAAGTCTTAAATTCTGTGAATTGTGGGCTATTACCTTCCTAACAGCAGCTTTACATTTCTGTCATGTTTTGATGCTCTGGACCTGCGCAACTTGTTTTGAAAGACTTTAAAGGGCTATTTCACGTTATCTTCAAGCCTGAGTGCACATATACGTATACCTTTCATCAGTGAAAGCTGCCACTGTTGATAATTCCAAAAATCACAAATTACTTGTTTCCTAGTTGGTGCCGTCTCTTTTCTTCCACGTTCGACCAATTTATGCGTTTGAAAGAGCTGTTTAAGTTTCCCCATGCTACAAGCTTTGTAACTTGTACCAACTGCACCAAGATGCAGGTTCTCTGAGCGTCGCTTCAAGTAGTGACTGTGACATGGCTGCAGAAGCTGCACTGCAAGGTGCGGATGAGCTTCAGTTTGTGTTATTTTAAGCCTCTTACTGACACATTGTCGTAATTTCATTTCTTCAGGACCTGCGGTAGAGGCTTCAAAAAGCGGCTCCCACACATTGAGGTGCCCCGATGAACAGGGTGCATTCAGTGTCGCGATTTCTTTTTTTTTACCCAAATTGACTGTTGACCAAACCTCTGCAGGTGGCAGCTCCCTTGTAGCTGGTGAAAGAATTTTTGCTGATTTCGTCTTGCCGGAGAAAACCTTAACCAGTCGTTCAGCTGTCACAAAAGGAACCTGTGTGGCCGGTAAGTTGTATGTTCACTTCAACACCAGAGTGGATTGATATAGAGACTTCCGCAGGCCGCTCGCAAGATTGTTTCGACAGCACTGTCCGAGGCACTCAACAAGCTTCACAAGACCCTCCAGAAGACGTCTCCGCCAACAGCTCCACGCCTGAGTGCCTTAGAGATAATGGTGACTATGCTTTTATTGCAGCAGTTTTTAATGTGCTATTTTATGTTTAGGACATTCTGAGAAAACTATCCTCAAAAGGACAATACGTGTGCACTTACAAAATGTAGGGGTGGGCTCTCAGTGATTTTCATTTTTTTGTGCATTGTCAACATTGTGAATGGTTTGTTTTTAGGTAGTGGAATTGAAAACTTTGTATCACAGAAAGTTGTGCACCTTGGGTCTGGAAGAGCGAGGAAAGTGCTCGTATGGGATTAGTTGTTCTTCGCTTTTACATCAATTTTTTTGTTTATTGCAGTGCGTTCCTGTGTGCCAGCGACAATGTCTCCATCAATGAAGTACAAGCAAACCATTAAACATCTGCAAGCCAAAGTAGCAGCACAGCGGAAAACTATCAAAAGACTGCAGAGACAGCCTCACCAAGCACCGTCATCGACTTCGAAGGCCCTTGAAGTTATCCGACCACACGTCACCGAGGAGGTTTTTAAACTTCTTTCTGCACATGTTCGCTTGAGGCCCAAACGCAAGGGCAAGCGGTTTCCCGTGTGGTTCAAGAAATTCGCTCTTCACTTAAACTTCCGAGGTCCTCGAGCATACCGATTTCTGGCTCCATATTTTTCTTTGCCCACCCGGCGTTCATTAAGGAGGTGGCTAGCTAATGTAAAGATAACTCCAGGCATAATTCCAGGAATCCTTACTTCCATTGCAACAAATACTCATGCTTGGAGTGAACGGGACCGAGTGTGCGCTTTAGTTTTCGACGAAATAGCACTCAAAAAGAATTTGTACTATGATGCTTCAAGAGACGTTGTCCAGGGTTTTACAGATGATGGCACTCATCGCACTTCAACCATCGCTGATCGAGCACTGGTTTTTCTGCTTGTTGGTGTTTCGAGAAAGTGGGTTCAACCGGTTGCTTTTACTATAGGGCACACATCAACACCATCATCTGTTATGCATAACTTGCTGGTGTCACTCATTTTGGAGCTTAGGAGCATTAATATTGCAGTGAAAGCAGTCATTTGTGACCAGGGCAGTTCAAATGTAAGTCTCGCTAACCAACTAAGAGTGACTGTAGCAAAGCCTTTTTTTGAAGTTAATGGTGAGCGGGTGTATTACATTTTTGATGTTCCGCATTTAATTAAAACAACGCGCAATAATGTCCAAGCACACAAGTTATACATTGGGGATGACATCGTTAACTGGTCGCACATTGTAAGCCTTTACCAATCCTCACATGAGTTGCGGTTGCGATTGGCTCCAAAGTTGACTGAACGGCACGTTCATCAGAAACCTTTTTCTAATATGAAGGTCAGCAGAGCAACTCAGGTCCTCAGTGCATCAGTTTCGATTGCTATCACGGCAATGGTGTATGCGAAGGTGCTGCCTGCCTTGGCCATCACTACAGCTCAATTTTGTGATCGTATGGACAGGATTTTCGATGCCTTGAACAGCTCGAGTAAAAAAAGAACTTCGCAAAAGCTGCGGCATGCAATCATGAAAAATGATTCAGAGCTGATTGACTTCCTCCGAGGCCAGCTTCCCTGGATTGCATCATGGCAGTTTGTTAGCAGACGTCAACCACAAACCATCGTAGGTTGGCAAATTACAATTCAGGCAATTTGTCAACTATGGGACGACCTCTCCAAAAATTACTATTTTGAATACCTGTTAACACGCAGGCTTCAACAGGATCCTCTGGAGAACATATTTGGCCACATTAGGCAAAAACAGGGTTGCAACACCAACCCCAATGTAGCACAATTTATTTGTGGCCTGAAGCACATCTGCATAAGAAAACTCTTCAAGCTGTCAGAATACGGAAATGTCGAGGATGATGAATGTGACCTTCTCCAAGAGCAGCTCTCGCCATTCTCCCTCACCAGTGCGTCTCTTGTGGATAATGAGGAGTGTGCACAGCCACAGCCTGACGACTTTCCCGCTCTAGACGATCTCTCTGAACTTGCGACAAACATTCACTCCCATATTATCGATGACTCCGCTGCATATTATGTAGCTGGTTTTCTCATCAAACACTTCCTTCGGAATGCATGTGACGGTTGCAGTTGCCCACAGTTACTGAAAGACGACAGTGAGACGCTTAAGGGTACCCACCAGTATTTCACAATGCTCAAAGCATACCACGTCCCCAGCAAACTTTTTGGGAATCTCACTGTGCCATCAGAAGCAGCTTTTGCATACGTACAACAACTTGAATCTCACTTTCTTGCCATAATTGAGGCCACTGCACATCACCTGAAAGTGTGCGATGTTTTGTATCACCATCTGTCAAGTGTTGGCGATTTTCATTTCTGCTCTGCTGGGTGTCGCGCTAAGTTTCTGAAAATGTTTTGCCGGGTTCGTTTATGTTGGCATGTGCGTTTTGTGAACCGAAACTTAGACAGGGTTAGGTTCCAGTCTTCAATCTCGGGCATACAGCTTGACAAGTTCAAAGGTTAGCAATTAGCGGCGGGTTTACACTAAAGTATTCGAGTTGAGCCGAATCCTGCAATAGCTTTGTTATGTTATTACTTCGTTACAGCAGACTTCATTATGGTCTTATATGCTTATATTCAATTCAACTGGACTAACCACTCCTTCGTTGCATTCATTGTTTTGGTTACCCGCTATGAGGAGTACGAACACTGTGTATTCGCTCGAAGTGATTTGCATAACCTTAAAAAGAATGTTGGGTATCCTGTCTGTATTTTTTGTAGCAAATACGGGCGAACTGTACACTTTACTGTGGGTCGCTTGGTCACTGTGTATGCTTTATCTCTCCAGCTCAAGTAATATATCGATAACAAAACCGCTTGTTGAAATGTCTTCGAGCGGGTAAGGAACACAGTATGAAGTGGGCACGGTTCATGTTATCACGCTTTTCGTATTTTAGCTTCTCATCAACCTTCTCATCTTGCCCATCAAAATTTTCAAAAAAATACCCAAACTTGTAGCGTTTGATGGGGCTGCGGACGCTGCCATTTTATTTTTATATAGCTTGTGAGTGATAACGTACGATGTAGAGCCTTTGTGAAAAATAATGAGCCAAAGTGGTTTCCTTCTGCTATTTATTAGCCCTGTAATACCGCTCTCGTAGCACCAATTGAAGTCCACAATTCTGGATAAAGTGATGACTACAATCTATTTTAGCTCGCAAGCGTCACAGCAACACCCAGACGCAAATCACTTGGGATCTTTAGTTTTTGATGAAGGCGACGCATAACAAAAGCCACAAGACCTGCCAGTGTTGTAGCATAAAGTTTGTCTTTCACGTAGTGAGCAAGCTGCAAAGCCCTACCTTTCTGAGGACAAGCAGGCATCAAGTCTGCTTTTTTTCATTTTGGACTAGCTGTTCTTAAGCACAGCCAGCACACTGCACCTTTGCCTTTCTGCTATATTGTGTCGTGTGGTTTCTGTGCGCTCTTTTTTTCTATGCATTATTTCGGTTAAGCCCAGGCGTGATTCGCGACTTCATTGCTGTGTATATGTCACTTCTTCCTTCTTCATCAGCATTGTGCGCTGTGTTTTTGCCATAGATCCTTACTTACCCACTGGCCCGGTGTGTCATACTTCACCAGCTTCTCGGCTTCTGCCAACTCTAGCGATGTGTGCGTTGTCTGTGTTCTCTATGTATTTGTTACAATATTTGTTACAATTTATTTGTAAGGCGAGATGCATTTGTTGTCTACCTTTGTCATACTGTGCTTTTTATATTCTCATACTCTACCTTGCCTTTGAATAAAACATTGCGGATGCTCTGTTTCTTTGACTGATATATACATTGATCACTTGTTCCAAAAGAAAAACACAAGCGCGATGAATAAAACCGTAGTGAATTATCATTACCTGCATCTCTTTTTATTATAACTTAATCAAAATAAAAATTACGTCACGACCGATTCGCACGAACCACTGAACAAAACAAAACAGAATCGCTAAATCAGAACGACCTACAAAAACTATCCATTTGGGCGATGAATAGGGGTCTGAAATCATGAACTTTCGTCATAGCCAAACGTCGGTTATGCAAAGTAATTCAAAATTTGCGCCAGTGAAACCGAAACCGGAAGCGCACGCCACTTGCTCTCATCAACCACTAGGTGTGCAAGAGTCGATTGGGCCGCTGGGGTCTATGGGAGTGTCCACTCTTCACCTTTTTTTATTTCTCTATGTTGCCGGTGTCAGTGGTGGAAAGGCACCAGCGGCAGCGTCTGGCTAAGATCGGCGGACAGGGCAAACCACAGTTGGGTGGCCGTCCCCGCATCGTCTACACGGGTGGTCACATCCTTCACTAACGTGACCGTGCACACTGCAGTGACCACAATACGGTGTTGTGCAATGGGCTCGTAGATAATCCCCTGAGCCGCATCATCGACATGGTAGTCGCCACGGTAGTCGAACGTGGCACGGTGACAGGAGATGCGCAGGTAGTTCGGCACAGGATTAGCGGCGTTCATCTCCATTCGAACATACCGCGTTCCAGCGAGTAAGCCGCGTCACCCGCTCATCAAAGCACTGGTGACAGTGAGCACCTTGTCATATGGGGATAACGCTTTTACGAGAGCTTCGTTTGAGAAGAACGATGGCAGGAACAAGCATCATTCAAAGGAAGAATTAAGGAACATTTCATTAGGACTTTGCCACACGCATATAAATTATTACGTTGTTTTTCATACAGAACTTTTTTCATTGTACTGTTGGCAATGTCTAAGTTCCTGAATTTTGCCTATGTTTCATGCGTCTCCACATTGCTGGTTGACGTGACATTTATCCTTGCCTAATTTTTGGCTAAATATATTTGTTCTTTCTTTTATATATGCTTTTTTTGTTCTTCCTATTTATCTATCTGATTATCAAACACATACTCTTTATGATTAGTTTGTTGCTTTGCCAATTACGCACTTGACGCTGCATAATATACATGACTCACTATTGACAGAGATTAATGTAGACCCCGTTAATTTTTCGTTAGCAGGCTCCCCTAGAGTTTTCTTTTCGGGACCTCCGAATGGGTATTTACGGTCTGCTTTTCTCTGTAAATTAATGAATAAGCAAATAAATAAATAAACGAATAAATAAATAAATAAATAAATAAATAAATAAATTGCTACAACTGGCTTGGCAACATCAGCGGAACCTTGTTGTTCGGCAGATATTGTCGTCTTTTCATTTTCTGCTTTAACTTTCATATTTTCTTTCGTTGGCAATGCGATGTTGCATATGCGCAACACCATTATTAAATGTATTTAAACTCGGTGGGTGTGGCGAAAGTTAACAGTCATTAGTAGCACCTAAAAAAATTCGGAAGGGGCACTCGGAAACAGTTGGGTTCGGGGTGGGAGTACAGAATCATGAATTTCTCCTTTTCTTTTTTCTACTCAGGAATTTCGCACTTTATTCAGGCATCGACACCCAATAGCCAGACTTCGTTGTTGTTCCCGATAATGCAGCATGTGGACATTCCGGTAAATGTGTTAATTTATCAGAGAAAATACACAAAGCTTGATAGTGAAGCGGCGTATTATTGTTTATAACAGATGTATTGTTAAAAAGGCGTCGTGCTATGCGCGTTTGACTCTATTACGGTGCGTATAGTACGAACAAGGGCATGTTTTATCGACACTTATCAAAGATGTTTTAATGGCTGCATATTGTATTGGCTGAAGGGTCACATTTGTAACCAAAAACAGAAGCATCATGGCATGTTTGGGCAGTTGGTTCAGGTTCCTTTTTGATGAACCAGCATGGAGCTAAAGGAAGCCCGAAAAAAAGAGTACACAGGGCACGCACCAGAAATCAAATAGCGATATTTCTATAATATGTGCGGGGCACTGTATCGCAGGAGGCGCTGCCATAAGTAATAGTCTGTAATATTTCGAAGAGAACGAACAACATATTAGGAACCGCAAAAAAATGTCCAATATGGCTGCTGTATGCTTCTGACTACTTCTGTTCAGAGAGAAATATTCGTCTGCATGTTCGTACTAGATTCACTTGGATCCCTTGAACGCAATGCAGAGGAGGGCACCGGAAAAAAAAATAAAATTGACAGATCCCACGTTAAGTGGGAATCGATGATATGCGAAACATGAATGAGGAAGGTTGATATGTCACTTTATAATCACCACAACGTTACGAGGTGGAGGTAAATGATGCTGTACATGACTTCCGTGTCATGATTATCATGTTTGGATGTGTCGTTTACCTTCGTCATATGTTCACGTCACGGGATACCAAATTTGGCGTATGTGGAGCTAGCAAAACGGCCGCGAGCGCATGATGAAGGGCCCAATATACTGCAATGTAGCGTTGACGCGCGCGCACGCTGGACACAGCGACGCTACATTAGCAAAACGCAAGCGCTCTATAGTCTGACGCCAGGCGTGACCAGTTTTTTACGGTGCGGCCCGACGGCAACCGGCACAAAATGCGACATTCCGCATGTCGCGCTGATGCGTTACAGGAACCTCAACGACAGCGCCGTACAAGAAATCTCGGCGTTTTTCAATGATCATTGGCAGCGTGGCACGCTTCCTCCTAAATGGAAGCACGCGGAGGTCATAATGATACCGAAGCCGGGCAAAAAACTTCAGATCGAAAACCTCCGACCAATATCCTTCACTTCTTGCCTTGATAAACTCTTCGAGCACGTCATCACTAATCGCGTGCAAGATTATCTCGAGGACAATGAGCTTTCCCCGCACTCAATGCACGGGTTCCGGGCACATCTTTCAATGCAGGATGTACTGCTACAATTAAAAGTCATTGATAACGCCCCCCAGCAAGGAGAAAACATTATCTTGACTTTAGACATTAAGGGCGCATTTGAACGTTCTCCACCAGGCCATACTTGAGGGCCTCGAGGCTCTTCATTGTGGGCAGCGCGTCTACAGTTACGTTCAGGCCTTCTTGTGGGGCCGCACTGCCACAGTCGGTCTCGGCTCCATCCGACCACATGTTATCAGGGTTCCGAACAAGGGCAGCCTGCAGGGCTCAGTGATTTCCCCGCTACTCTTCAATGTAGCTATGGTTGGCCTGGCACATGACCTCCACCGCATCGATGGCATCCATCACGCTATGTATGCGGACGATATCACCGTCTGGGCCACGCGGGCGTCCCTTGGAGAAAAAGAATATAACCTGCAGCAGGCAGCCACATACGTCGAACAATACGCGCAGGCACGAGGCCTGGCCTGTGCAACAGAAAAATCTGAGCTTCTACGAATTTATCGATGCAAGCTCCCACCATCGGCGCAGAACAACCAAGGCTCCCGCCTCCAGGTTGTCCTTGCTGGCAAACAAATCCCAAAGAAATCCACCATTCGAATTGTAGTGCCACCATCACCATCATCATTTCTCAATCACCGCGCCGCGCCTCTCGCGCAGCTGATGCTAGCTCGAGCTGCGCGAGAATTAGAACGAGCTCACGCACCTGGCGCGTCGGACGGGGACAGCTACCGCGGCTCGGCTTCGGGCGTGGAATAAAGTGGCGCGATCGGCACGGCCCCGTCGGCTGCCTACGACGCCGTCTCACGTCTCTCTTCTCTCCCCGCTACAGATTATTAGGCATGTGGGTACAGTCGAACCACCATGTGAATCACACACTTTCCCTTCTCCGCACCTCTACACTGCAAGTGGCCCGAATGTTATCTCGTGTAGCCACTCGTCACCATGGCATGCGCGAGGAGGACACCCTGATACTCATACGTAGCCTCGTGGTCAGTAGGTGACATACAGTTTGCCCTACCAACACCTCACCTCAAGCGAACAGGGCCAAGTAGACGCAATGCTCCGCAAGGCCTACAAAGCGGTACTCAAGCTACCACCAGGCCCTCCTTCTAGCAAGCTCCTCGCATTGGGCCTACACAACACCTTTGAAGAAATTCGTGAAGCGCAACTCGCCACACAACTGCAGCGGCTCATGCAAACACCTACAAGCTGTGACCTGCTCCTACGCCTTGGCTACATCAGCCAGTTTCACGACGCAGCTCGTCGGAAGCCCATTCCGCACCAACTTCGTGCCACTTATAAGGTCGCTTCCATCCCCCGCAATATAGATCCCCGACTACATCAGGGCCGGCGGGAAGCCAGAGTGGAATCCCTCGAACGAACTTATGCACACAAGAACACTACGTACTATGTTGACGCCGCCAACCATGCAAACAATAAGGCTGTAGCCACAGTCGTGGACCACACACTCACAGGACTCACCAGCGCTTCCGTGCGGTGCCAGAACATCACCGAGGCTGAAGAAACTGCCATCGCGCTCGCTCTCGCCATCGGCTACAGACAACGAAGGTCTCTGACAGTCCTCACGGACTCTCAAGCAACTTGCCGCAACTACCTACAGGGGCGCATCAGCCAACCCGCTCTCAACGTCATCATGAGCGCTACAGACACTGGCGAGCATTCCATTGAACATACACTCAGAATTTGACATCGGATTATATGGAATCCGGGCCACATGGGACTGGAGGGGAATCAGGTCGCGGATAGGGTAGCTCGAGGGTATGCGAGCCGAGCACCTTCTAACTCCCCCCCCTGAGGAACACGTTGCTGTCCCTTGCGACTATTCGGCCATCCTAAACCATTACAGAGGACTTAGGAAAGCTTATTCGCTACCACACCGAACACTCAATAAAGAGGAATCGGTCAGCTGGAGGCAAATTCAAACCGGCAAGTTTCCAAATTTGCACATCCTGAGTAAAATGTACCCCTCGGCATACTCTCCTCTCTGCCCATGAGGTTCAGCTAAAGCCACTCTGTACCACGTCACGTGGGAGTGTCAGGCCATTACAGCCTTACAACCAGTACAAAATCCAACAGCGGTGCGATGGGAGGAGCTGCTGGCCAGCGAGAACCTGGAAGATCAGTTGAGTCTGATCAACCGGGCCCGCAGAGCGGCTGCTGCAAGCGGAGCCCTAAACTAAGCCCCCCCCCCCCCCCCCCCGCAAGCCAAGCATCTCCAACTACTCGGAGCTTCTCCGCAGAAAATTTCCTGTAAATAAATAAATAAATACGTTTTCACCACCACTGCCGATGCGTTACCGAGACAACATTGCGTCTCCCTCTCTTCGTGACGGAGGGACCCCGGATGCACTGAAACGTGCATGCGTCAAAGCAACGCAGCGCCGTGCGTGCCTGCGAGTATATGGCAGAACCGGTTTCTGGCGTGGCAACGCAGGCGTGACCCAACGGAATGAACGTCGGTGAGCACGGGCAGCATGTAACGCCGAAATGTATTGGCGCATGTAGTCATGTTCTCACATGACGCGAATCCCATCATTATCATGCTTCCACCAGTCACATACCTTCGTGATGTATTGACGTCACGTAATACCAAATTTGGCATATGTGAAGCTAGCGAAACGCCCGCGAGCGCATCATCAGTGTAGTATGTAGTCATGTTGTTACATGACACGCATGTCGTGATTATCATGTTTGTATGTGTCATTTACCTATGTCGTGTGTTCGCGTCATGTAATACCGAGTTTGGTAGATGTGAAGCTAGCGAAACGGTCGAGAGCGCATCATGAGCGTAGCATGTAGTCATGTTACATGACACGCATCTCATTTTTATCATGTTTGCACTGGTATTATACCTTCGTCATCTATTCGCGTCCCGTAATACCAAATTTGATATAAAAGAAACTAGCGAAACAGCTTCCAGTGCATCATGAGCGTGGCATGCAGTCATATTTCTTACATGACACGCATCTCACGATTATCATGTGTGCACCAGTCACATACCTTCATCATCTATTCACGAGCCGCAATACCAAATTCAGCATATGTGAGGCTAGCGAAGCGCCCACGAGCGCATCAAGAGCTTGGCATATAGTCATGTTGTTACATGACACACATGTCATGATTTTCATGTTAGGGTCTGTCGCCTGCGTTTGCCATGCAATCATGTCATACCATACCAGTTTTGCAACATGCCATGTGATCGAAAGCTCGGCAAGAGCGGCAGGACAATAAAATGCAAATCATGACACTCATGCCATCCATGTCACAATTTTTGTGTTATGAATAGTCAAATACGTTCTCTATGCAGTCATTATATGTCATACCAACTTTGGTGTCGATACCATTGTCAAAACGGCCGGGAGAGCTAAATGTCCTAGGCAGCTTTTAGCTCTCCTGGCCGTTATAGATAGATAGATAGATAGATAGATAGATAGATAGATAGATAGATAGATAGATAGATAGATAGATAGATAGATAGATAGATAGATAGATAGATAGATACGCGCAAAGTCGCCGAACTTCGCTAAGAAATTCTCCGCATATAAAAAGACACTATTTCAACATGGAGATTGGCAGCGATGAAGCAGACGTGTCACAGATGCCAATTTCCGACAAGTGAGAGCAGTAAGTATATATTGATCCTCCCTATTAAATCACTCAACAGAGTTGAAAGGGCAATTGGCTGTTGCTCTTGTTCACGGGTAGAGTATTTGATTGTGTTAGCAGCAGTTACCTTTATTCTGGTTACGATCATCAGTGTTTTGGCAAACATACGGAAGAGCAACATATTCGCTCTGCGTGAATTTCCAATAAACCTAAAGGCTATGACCCGTTAGGCCACGTTTAAAAAAAGAAGCAAAATTACCAGTAAGGAGAACAGGCGGAGGTCGTCAAACTTCTGTGAACCAATAAACTGTTCAAAGGAAGCGACGACTGAAATATAGAGAAACGCTGCCGGGTGAAAGGGGATTACAAGCACGATATAGCTCTGTCGCGCAAGAGTTCAAGGAAACTTGTGTTGAGGAATGCCTACCGCGCATTCAGTGCAAGCCTTGAAAAGCTCTAGATGCACCGAATCTTTGATCTGTCACCTTTTGAGAACAAAGGTTCACATTAAAAAAGTAAAATCTCGTCTCCATCACGTACGAAAAATAAAACGCGCTTTTGGCTAGTGCGCAACAGGGTCAAACTGACGGCTATGTATCCTGCGATGACACGTAATAAGACGCACAACTACGAACGGCTAACGTGCGTCAGAAAAAAAAAAAGTCTGAAGTTGGACGAAAGTAATTGCATTCATATTTTCGACTCCGTTTATATAAATATTTTTCACACTGACACACGTACGTACTTGCTCATTTTTATGCAGTGAATCTTTCCTGACCGGCTTACAAAGGTTAGGAGTGGGGCTACTCTCGGTTCAAACGAGGTTTCTCGTATAGAAACCCATCTCGAATGTGAATTGCTTTTCGAGAAAGATACCAGAAGAAAGTTTTATTGGTTACTAGACAAAGAAAAAATTGAAACAAAACATTTGCGTAGTCGGTCATCCGGTGTGTTGCTAGCGGGCGGGGTCGTTTGCGGAGCCAACCATCCCGGTTTTGAAGTAGTGGCAATCAACGGGTGTGATCTTCTGACATTATTGTGCGGATAAGGTGAATTGACGCTGTACAGCATTGCTTCTCGCTTTGTCTTAGGGCATAATATTTCACGCAACCTTCTCTACTCACCCCTGGCTCCACTGCCCCAAAAGGAGTCTGTTAAGGATAGAATAACAGGCCATTGTCTTATTCTCACATCTTTTTTTTTCTTTTTTACTGACATCCACACACTAGATTCGCTGTCATTCAACACGAACGAAAACGCATTCCACAATAACATGTTGAGCTTGGTTTTGTATGTAGAAATAAAGGCCCCACAGATATTGCATTTTTGTTGTTTTGTAACCCCCGTTGATGTTTCACCGTTCCAACACTAGTTGGCATAGCGACACAGCAACGCACATTTCCAGGCAGTTGTAGAAGCAGTTGTATAGAGCGCAACAACAAATGTGGCAATGCCAATGTACCCGATCAGTTCATATCACAGCCGGAGCCGTTAAATTTCTTGTTAAGACGTACTTCCAGCCTCAAACTGTCTATGTAGCCGCCGGAAACTCGCAGAGCTCCCGCAATGTGCGCATGAAAGAAACAAGAAGTTGGCAGTGCTATTACCCGGCTAATACCAGAGACCAAAAAAAAAATTACAAGGACCTATTCAAGTGAACTTCCGCGCTGAGAAGTTAAGGCGCCGCCAATGATCGGCAAAAGTAACCATAAGTGCGACAAGTTTAACCCGGCTGAGCCGGTCCTTGCCCGCACCACTTGCGAAGAATTGAAGGAACAAACAGTTCCTTCGCAATGGAGACACTACACTTCGTATATACCCCATTGCTGTGTAATAATCAACTGTAAATCTCATCCTACGCTACAATTTTTTAATGATCGGGTAGAGATGCCTAAATATTTATACTGTAAATTACGACAACTCGAAGGGCTCAGAGTTTGCGTGGGTAGCTAGCGCAGGTTAAGATAGAGTCTACAGAGCTTCGGTATACGACAATAACTCAACCTACGGAAGAAGAACGTGAGGACAGCGAAATTCCTCTTACGCGCTTACGACGTCACAAATGTCAAATGTAGTCGGCCTGTTACGTATGTAGTGGCTGTCATGACGAAGTGTCTCCATGATCCTTCTCATTGCTTTGCCTTTGTTTTGTTTTTCGATGTGTATATACTTTTAAATAAACAAAGCTATGCCGCCAGAATAGTAAAGAAAGAGATTTAGGAGTGCGTGCCCTACCGAAAAAAGAAAGATGGCAAGCAAAGAGCCGCCGGTGTAGCCTTGAGTAGTGTGTAGTAGAGTAAAACCTGGGATGGTGGCACACACGCACGATGGGGTATTGGCCAAGAACAGGGTAGCTTAAAAAAAAAAAAACATTCTTGATTAGCAGATGAGAAGAGGAAAGGAGTAATAATGTAAGCACAATGCAAATACTACGAATAGATGAGCAATAAAATTGATAGTGACTCTGAGCTGGGTAATTTGAGAAACGCTATTTCGAAAATAAGAGTATGAGTTATCTGTACCATCTAAATCTCTTCGAACATTCAGTGAAATCCTCCAAGACGTCGGCCACTTTCATGTCACTGTGACCAAGATACAAAGCCCCGAACGAAAGCACATTTGGTACGTTGAAATCTATAGTGTAAGACTTACATACTACTTTATTTTGTTTGTTTCTTTATTTCCTTCTATCTTTCTTTCTTCCCTTTTTCTTTATGTCTTTATCTATTTCTCTCTATTTTTTCTTCTTTGCTTTCTCTTTTCTTTCTTTCTTTTTCATTTTCACTTTCTTTCTCTCTCTTTTTTTCTTTCTTACGTAAAGGCATTTACTGATGGTAAGCTTAATTAACTGGTGAACTCACGTGCTTCGAGCATGGGTGGCATCCACGAAAAATAGCGACAGGGCACACCTACCCCCTAGATGGCTCTTGAGCAGATACTCCGCTACATCGTTACTTTTTTCTACATTGTGTCTGGCTGTGCTTGTGGTGGTCACCCTTGAACTAAGCTTTCCAAACGTTCTTCTTTCAGCACCACCTATCACCGACCGCAACAAATCAAAGCGGATGACTGGCACACCGGTATGTGAAAAGAAACCTTCATTTGATATTCTGCGCGTGTCCTCGTCTGCCCGTTGTGCTTGTTCTCTTTCCGCGCATCGATCATCGAGCAACAAGAAACTTCTCTCCGGCGCCATCAGTTGGGCCAGCCGTGCCGCTGGTATAGATGCACAGCAATATCTACCCTTCCATGTTGTTTGTCTAACCTGTATAGTTGCGTGAACGTACAGAGCTTGCATGGTTACTGTTAGTGATAGGCAGTATAGCATCCTGCCAACCATATTGATTGGTTTATAAGTGCGTCCGGGTTTAACGTTCTAAAACTACCACAAGATAATAAGAGACGCCGTTCTAGAAGGCTCCGGAAATTTCGACCACCTGGGTTTTTTTAACGTGCACCTAAATTCAAGCATACGGGCCTACATCATTTTCGCCTCCATCGAAAATGCAGCCGCTGCAGCCGGGATTTAATCCCACGACCAGCAGGTAAGCAGCCGAGTACCTTAGCCACTATAGACCACTGCGACGGGGCGCGTCCTGCCAACCTGTAGCTGTGTGCCATGTCGCAAGCAGACAGCAGTTCGCAATGCATCTGGGGTCAAAAGGTATACTATATTGCTCAGAACTTCCATTTTCAACACGTATTTGTTGCTCCCCTGTATAACTTGTAGGCGTCATTTGTTTTATTCTTGCAAGGATAAAATACTGATTATAGCAAAATAACGCTACTAGAGACTTTTCTAACTACGAAGGACTTTACAAAATGTGTTTGATTGTCGAAGGACATCATTATCCCCGATAAAATCTATTTGGCAAACATTGTTTCAGACCGGCTTTTCTTGGAGTGGTATTCTCATGCCGAGCATCCTCGTGTATTCGCCTCCGAGGCATTCCCAATCTATAAAAAAAAATGGCAGCATATCCACGGGGTGAATGATGGAGAGTGGGGCGAAGCATCCGTCCGGCCATTCGTTCTTGCTTCCGTCCGTCCATGCGTCCGTCTGTGTGACTACCCATGCGTCCATCCGCCCGTCCGTGCGTGCGTCTGTTCGTGCGCCCACACGTCCATTCGTGCGTTTGTTCCTGCGTTCGTCCATGCATCCGCCCCTGCGTCCGTCCATGCGTCCATCCGCCCGTGCAGCCATCCTTGTGTCCGTCCATGCATCTGTCTGTGTGTGTGTTCGTCCATGTAGTCAACACTCCAAGTGCCACCATCTCGCATCTTTTCATCATATATTCAAAATATAGAAGCACCGCCATCCAGCGGACATTCGAAGGACTTTACGAGATGTGGCACACGCACACTTTCTTACGGCTTGCGCTTCGTATCTACTTCCCACCTTTAATCACCTCGAGATCATGGTATATACAAGTTCACTGTATTCATGGCACTGTGGCCCAACGCTCGCTAAGCATTTTTAAAACCAAGGAGGTTACGCCCAGCCAGTATAACGTAGCAACCCTTTCTTGTCAGATAGTGCTCATTGTACATTCCAATGGCTGCTAATGGGGAATGAGAGACAGGAAAATTCGCTTTTTAGTTAATGCGCACGCTGCGAATTCTTTATTGTTGAACAACGCACAGGAGAAACATCCCACCGGCACCACCTTGCAGGTCAAAGCGTAAGACTGGTTACGCACTACTACGATGAAGGACGAATGGGTGCCGCTTTGAAGAGCTTCGCTCCCAAAGAAACAAAAAATAAACGTGGAGCCACTTACTTGTTCCCCACTGCTGCTAAATGTAACACGACTGCCGAACGCAGCAATTCAGTGGTTCTTAAAATGAGCAAAATAGACAGTTCCGCTACTAGTGCATAGGCATAACGACGCTAAGCGTTCCCGACGTGCCATGCGTCCTCACTTTACCGAACAATATACTGCTGAGATGGTACGTGTCCGTGAGTTTAGTGAGAGGTGTAACTAAAACACGTAGTGAAACTGGCTAGAATGAATATCTGTAAAGCACATAAATTGCTGCTGAAGGCGACAAATTGCTAGGATTGCCATCAGTTTCTTGCTTATTTACAGTCTTTTCGGGACAGCCAACCGACTAACTTTTCTGTGGACCCTCCAAGCTATATGATCTATAAAGCACCATCGGAAATAGCTGAAGAAGACGGTGGCTGTGGCGTTCTTCTTTTGAATTTTTTACTTTGGAGCCGTTAAAATGGCATCTCCAAATTACACCGAGTTCAACACGAACGAATTGTTCCTTTCTATCTTTTACTACCCTGCCTGCACGTGATAAATCCTCCTCGCAATTTATTTTCTCACAAAGCAAGAGTACAGCGCCAGCACTACGCGTTGAGCCTATCCCCCTGTCGCACTTCTCATGTACACACTGTTATTTGCGTGCCTGCATTCGGAAACACACAAAGTGAACTAAGTATGTTGATTGGGCGTGATAGCCATGCGGGACAAGGAATGTGGGAGAGGAGAAGGCAAAACACGGCACGGCGAGAAACGGTAGTGTTGGTACTAAGCAGCTTCCAGCATAGCATAGCCATGCTTAGTATAGTATAGCAGAGTAGTGAGAAATGGAAGCGAGGGCGAGGAGGAGCACTGGGGTAGAAAGGAGAAAAAGATGGGCTGTGGTGAGAATAAAGCTTGGGATAGCATTGCATAGTATAGTTTAGCAAAGGTATAAGAAAGGGATGCCAGGTTGAGGGGGAAAGGAAGAGGGGAGAGGATAAACCATAGCGCCGCCATATAGAGAGATGGTTGGGAAATAGAAGCGAGGGGAGTAGGAGTGATTGATACAAGGAAGAAAAAAAGTAGAGACGGCGTTGCAGAAGGTGATAAAGAAACAATGATAGTACGTGGGATTTCACGCCCCAAAATAGCAATGGGATTATGAGGGATGTCGCATTGGAAGCTCCGGAAATTGCGACCATCTGGTGTGCTTTAACGTGCAGTGATAAGAGTTACATGGGCTTCTACCTTTTTTCGTTTATAAAAAATGCAACTGCTGCGCCCTAGATCAAATCCGCCACCATCGGGTCAGCGGCCGCGCATCCTTGCCACTAATTCACCACGATGGACAAGAAGGAAAGGTGACGGAAAGAAGGAGGTGATGTAGAACAAAAAAAGAGATATAAAGAAGAGAGAAGGACGAAAGCGAAGAAAACATAAGTTACGTAAACGAAGAAGGAACTCAAATTGCATTCACCAGGTGGCAGTGCTTGCTTGTGACCTGCGTTCTTCACATAGCTTTTCACACGGTGACTTCGCTGTTCACACAGTGGCTTTGCACCTTTTTGAATGTTTGCAATAGTGGATGTTATTTTTTTTATCATATTTTTTGACGGCGAACGACTGACAGTAATCTAGTGGGCCTCGGCAGAGAAAAGAGTGTCACCTGGCTCAAGGCTGGCATGAATAAGTGAAAAGACTTAACGAAGTGCCCAGCGGATTAGCGACCCGAGTTCAGGTCTAGCATTTAACAAGCTAAGTGACCTTACGCTGCATCTTTCAACAGAAAGAGGCAAGGCTTGGCGAGCGCCTCCTATTATTTCAGTGTCCGGGCGAACGCTCTCTTCAGGCCGTCGAGCCCGCGCTTTGCCTCCGCCCACCGATGCCACGTGGTGGCGCTGCGCGACTAGATAACGCGATACTGGCGCTGGACGGCCGCGCGTCTTATGAAGCTCGCAAATTCATGTTTTCATGCTAGTTAACTAGCGGTCGTGCTTCTTGACGGCTTTCACGGATACAGGGAGGATGAAAAGGACCACGAACATAGCGGCGCGCTGTTTTCACAGGGCTCTGTCAGGCCGTGCTACTGGTTCGATATATGCATTCGAGTTTTGTAACGTTCGCGTTTTATTTACTCTTTCAAGCTCTTGCAACCTCATTATTTCCATGCCTCAGTATATAATATTGCTGTGTACCACTCTGCATATCTGACGGCAAAAAATCAGACTGTCTTTTTTTTTTGTTTCTCATTCGTCACAAGAAAAAGAAAAAAAACTCGCCGGTCCTCTCGTGGATTCACATTAGACGACTGAAAGGCAAGAACTATGCTTGTTTTCTTCCAATTCAATGCACTGAATGTTTCTTACTATCCTCCTGGATCTTTCAGCGGCCAACCTGATTTTCTTACTGCCTCAAGGATTGGAGACAAAGCTAGCTTTCTGCCCCTTAGCTGGCTATGCACTGCTCTGATGATCGGCCCATTTCCACCAATTGAAGATGTTAAATGATGCGGTCTAGGTATGCGACTTTCCGATACGTCAAAGCCATTTATGGTATCTGCAGTCATTTGGCCTCTACTCTTCTCGCTAGCGAATTAAGAGACGAGAAGGAAGGAGAAGGTAACAAAGCTAAGCAGCCGGATATTAACACTACAACAATACATCCACGAATACACATACAAGCTCAAACAGCGGCCCATGCAACTGACCACAGGCTGCATTTTTCATGCCTTTCACCTTGGCTCAAGTTAAGAGTCGGCATTAGATTTCAGACTTAAACAACGCCTGTTCAAAACATAGGCAATGATCGCAAAAATTACGCCGTATAGAAAGCTGTTTTTGTTTATTTTACCATGATTTCGTTGTTTAAGCTCTATAATGGTGAAATCACCTGCCATAAATCCTCATTTTCTGACACTTGCTTTTTCTCAGTGGCAATACATGTAATGCTTTGCGAAGGGAACAGATGATGACCTATATCCCTGGAGAGAGAAACGAGAAATAAGGAAGGCAGGGAGCTTAACCAGATGCAGTCTTGTAGCATTTAGTGCTATTTAGTGCTGGAACTCCAGGCTTGCGCATAATGTACTATGACACTAGGGAGTAGCAAGCACTGGGGAGCAATAGGCACCCAAGCTTTTAATATTAGCTCCAAGCAAACTTGAAACGATCTTCTGCGGACTACTAGCATGAACTATCTGGTATATATATAGGCCTAGCTAGCAGACGAAACGCGAGCACCTCGATCAAATAGTGGCGAACGACACATACCTTTGAATTGAGCTGGGTGTTCAAAACAACAAGTGCTTCACGATTCTCGTTTCCATGTTCCCATTACATCTTAATCAATGCCGATACAGCCGAAAACCGAGCCATATAGCAGATTCGAATACAGCCACGGCATTCGTTTGCGTGAGGGACGACGCGCCGGTATCTCTACTTCACTTGCGGCGCCTTGCGGCGAAACACTGCACTAGCACTGACAGCTGCTTCGCATTGAAATCCTTCGCCCGGCCACTGAAATAATGGAGGAGGCGCTGGCTTGGCTTAGTGGAAGAATACAGACAAACTGGTGCCTTATAGCTGTGCACTAAAATACATATGGTATCCGCGTACTTCTGCTGGTACTGTCTCCAATGGAAGCAAAAAACATGTTTTGCGCGATTCCGCAGATAGAGCTTGCACTGAAATATTACGTTGTAGGGGAGCTCACTGACAAGTCCAACGCATACACTGTATGGTACGTATATTATGTAAACCTCGGAGTGGGCACCACAGTGTATATGATTCCGAAGGGACAAACGAAATAGGTTACGGAGTATGGGCATCAGGATGGATAGAAGAAACACCTCAATATCGCTCCAGCATGAGGAAAGAAATCCTTTTCTATGTATTGATGCCCATTAGCATTGGCAGCAAGATGAAGTTGGCTACGGCGAAGTAGAAAGAAGGTCAGCAAAAAAAAAAAAGAGCTGACTGTGAAGAGAAAAACTCCAAAACAGAAAAGAACATGTGCGTTCACTAGAAAAAATGACTTTAGGCACTCAAAACTGAAAATAGGAAAAAAAGAGGAAGTGAAGAGAACGTATATCCGTAAAAATTAAAAAAAACACACAAAAAGTGTTTTCTTAGGTTCACTTCATGAAAGCATGGAATTATGTTACTTTATGCTTTATTTTTGTAATATGTGCCTCATTCTGTGCTGCAAAAATTTGTACTAAGAGCAGGACTTGCCCTCAAGCAAAAGCGCATAAAAGGTCGGCAGGAAACTGAATTTCGGTGTCCAATTAATACAATTACTCTTCCCAAGCCCTCCCTTTCCCCAAGAAAAAAAGAAACTAGTCAGTACACTTACTTCAAAATCAATGTCAATCTTTTTGTGGAGCATGCGTGTGCTAATTGTTATAACTCAAGACATTTTAAACTTTACAACCAAGACATTGCTTTCGTGTGCTCTACGTGGGCCTTTGTTAGCTAAAAGGAGAAACTCAAGCGTAGCGCAGAAAATATCTATACTGCCCTTAAAACATGTTGAGCGATGTGGCTCACGCATTCTTTTATGTCATTTGATGACGCGCACCTGATAACTGCGTTCATCAGAGGTCGAAAGAAAAAGAAAAATCAAGGAAACATTTCAAAAGCAGTTCACGATTTTTTTTCCTTATTTGGATGCGTGGCGGGCCAACTGCAACACTTTTTGTAGTTAAAGTATGCGAAAATGTTTGAAGGTGATTCATTGTACAATTTTTTGTGTCCAGCGCGTCGCACTTGTTATACAAACATCGCTCATTGTTCTTGAAAGAGCTTTACAGGAAAAGGGGGCGGATATTACCTGCCAGCTTCGCGAGTTCTTCACCACCAAAAACTGGGTCACTCGCGAGCTCCGCCATTCTATTGACAAAGTGAAAGAATTTGTTAAAACACGAAAGAATTCGCGCGAGTGCTGTGCAGGAACTTGACCCGTCTTTTTGAAACACCGCTCACAGCCCCAACGCAAGCAAGGTAAGACTGTATGCTATATATCACGTATGCAGAGGAACCCAGAATACAATCTGGAGTGCCGAAGCGGTGATCACTCGTTGGCGCACCACACTGGTTAAAAAGTAGTGCCAGGTTCTGCGCATGCTCAATAATTTTATGCAGCAAAAATCGCTCCCCAGCGCATGTAGTTAGGGGTTACCTTACTTTGAATAAATTCTGTTGGTATAAGTTGGGTAACTTTTAGTGTTTCGGGGGTTGGATGTGCGAACGCGGTCCATAAAAAGTTATGTGTGCGTTTTTGCACGCGCACACAGCGTTTTATAGGTGGAGCATGCGCACATACCTGAACATAGCACTTAGGTGGAGCATACGCACGCGTCCGTGGGTGTTAATTAGCATCGGCATCTTTGAAAGCGAAATGATTAACTGGTTCATCTGTGCTGAAATGTAACCGTCTCGTCACCTACCTCCGAGAACGTGCGCATTTGCGAAAATTGAAAAGTGGCTGACTTCTCCAGTTCTCCAGTTCAATGAAGCTTGTATAAAGGCAAATAAACAAATTAAGCACAAAAGTAACTAATAAAGATTCAAGAGTCTCAAGGCTACCTAAAAGAATCCAAGTAATTAACAAGACCATAACACGGACATGAGACGGTGCATTTCATGAAGCATGTTAAGGGAATGAACACAGTCACTTACAATTGAATGCGTACTAAGTTCTGCTGACAAATGTGAAAGTTTACTAGAAGCTGCTGAATATCAAGACTCCAAAAGAATACTGGTCCTGCCTAATTAAGAGTAATCCAAATTTAAAACATATTTAACATCATTAGCTGCTAAGAATAATTGGAAGCTTGAAATCGATTGTTATGGTCATGCCACAAGCACTACACGCGCGATTAGAAATTTCGCCGCATAGAGCGTGGGCACGTGGTAATGTACAAGCCCCGACTGCCCCCCCCCCCTACATACCGGATATTTAGTGCGGCATCACTAAGAGCGAGAAACAACAAGGTTTTAGGGGCGAAGCTCCTTATGGCGGGGCTTGTGCATCCCTCGTAGTACGTAACCACCAGTGGCACATACCCGACATAGCAGTCCTTACGATTTTTACCTCCAAGGTGGTTCCGGTGAAAGATTTCTTCTGTGCGTTGTTGAACAATAAAAGATAGTGCTCAATGCACATGTTAATGGCTGCTAAGGAGGAACGAGAGACAGGAGCATTCGGCCTTTAGGTAACGCACACGCTGCGATCCCCATTAGCAGCTATTTGCATGTCGTCACACAAGTCCCGTTAAATAGAGAGGCAATCGCCGGGCTAATTCCAAGGGCCGAAGTATCTGCCCCCCGAACCGCACCACGAAAGCGTGGACAATTTAGAAGCGGTCCTTTTTGGCGCGCCAGCGGACGCCGGCTGTGGCCCAAAGAACAAGTCAGAGCCGAGAGTTGTTAAACAAACAAATTATATTCTCAATAATGGCAGATCGAAAACAATACACAAAAATGCACACTCCACAATAGTTGCATACAATATGTCACCAATCAAACAGCGTACTACACAGTACAATCAGCCACACTTGAAACAACGGACACAGACAACAATACGCACTACAATGCAGTCGCATGCATTGAACAACCAAGACACTTAAAGACTAAAGAGATAGAAAACCTATTCAGTCCAAAGTTCTTGGAACCAAAGTCTAGATGATACTCTTCCGAGGATCACTCACTCAAAGTCTAGCGTTGTTGTCGTTCCGCAGCCCCCGAAGTTTCTCTTTCAGGAAACCTCACGTCTTCAATAGGCCACTCTCCAAGCTTCAAACTTCTTCGCCCGAACACGTCGGCTTCACACACGCAGCGGTTGCCACGCGTCTTCGCTCGATAGCTCGAGTCGTCACCCCTCAGGTGGAAATCATCTTCTTCTCCCGCTCTGTCGCTATGGACAAAACCTTCGCCGACTACACGGCGGAATCTCTACGCACTCTGGCGCTAACTTCCGTCTTCTCCTGCTCTCTCGTCTCGGCTGCTCGATTAAATACCTTCCGCGCGAGATTCCAGAAGGTTCTCGTCATTTCGTCGGCGCGATACGCAGCGAAGGCTGGGGAGAGGGCGAGACGGTTGGAATGCCCTCCGCGATGGATGACTCAACCCGGCGTGACCACGCCTCTTTCGTTCTAGAAATTTCGCGCGCTTGCTCGGCCGCCGATGTGGGGTGAGGAGGTTCGTCGGCGAAGCCACGCTACCGAGGGGAGAGCGCGCGCCCAGGGAGCCTTGGATGTTTGTTTTCTTTTTTTTTCTTTTGACCTCCCGGCGTCTCTCCCGCGCGTTATCGCAAGAATTTGGCGGCGCGCCCATTTTTAGCACTCGTTCTGTGACACATGTACATTGAGCACGATCTGACAAGAAAGGGTTGCTACGTTATACTCTCTGGGTGTAACCTCCTTGGTTTTAGAAAGGTTCAGGGAGCGTTGGGCTGTATAGCCATGAATACAGTGAACTAGTATATACCATGAACTCGAGGTGGTTAAAGGTGGGAAGTAAACCCGAAGCGCAAGCCGTAAGAAAGTGTGCATGTGCCACCTCCCGTTTAGTCCTTGAAATGTCCGCTGGATGGCGGTGCTTCTATATGGAGAATATATGATGAAAAAATGCGAGATGGTGGTACTTGGAGTGCTGAATGGATGGACGAACGAACACACAGACAGATGCATGGATGGGTGCATGAACGGACGCAGGCGCGGATGCATGGACGAACGCAGGGACGGACGCACGAACAGACGCATGCACGGACGAGTGGATGGACGCATGGACGGTTACACAGACGTACGCAGGAACGGACGGAAGCAAGAACGAATGGACGGACGAATGCTTCGCCCCACTCCCCATCATTCACTCCGTGGATATGCTGCCATTTTTTTTTTCATGCAAGGAAAGCACTTAATTAACTATGCTACGTAGTGAGACTATATGTTGCTAGGTATGCCACGCACGTGCAGATCACGGCTGTATATATTTTGCGGGTGCGCTCAGCCGACAATTGGCCATTGGTGCGGCGCTCCGAATTATTTTGCGGGCGCCAGTACAGATGCTGCGGGTAGTAACCTAGCTCACTCAAAATAGACTCACTCAGACTCCTTCAGCTTCAGATGGACCCGTGAGCCTGAGTTTTGGCGAGTCCGGGTGAGTAATATTCTGTTGAATTTCGGTTCGAGTGAGTCCAGCTGAAGGAAGTTTTTGTGAATGTGAGCCCGAGTGAGTCTGGCATGGGAAAACGTGAGTAAATTTGTGACGGAGTGAATCTATGACCGAGTGAATCCGAAGCAAGAGATATGTTTCTTGAGTACCTACCGCATTAACATAAGCCTCACCTAGAATCTCTTTTATGCTCACGCCAAATCACACGCATTCCAAAAGAGTGTCGTTCATACTCCATTTCAACATTCTTTTATATCAGAGGCGTTAATTACGAAGGGAAGTAGAGAAGAGTCTTGCCCTTCCCCTCCACCCGCCAACTTTTCTAGCAATGTTCTTGACAAATATATCTCCCTCCCCCTTCCACGCGCCAACTTTTTTAGCAATGTTCTTGACAAATATATCTCATGTTGTCATCACTTTCAATAAAACCAGGCTTACTTTTTTTCAACCACTTATAAGTTGCTTGCCAATTTCTATATCAAAAAGCACCAGGAAGAGCTCCGATTACGTGAAATGTTGGTGTTATGAAGCATATGGTCAAACAAGCTAATGATAGGCTAACAAACTGATGAGTCAGCTTGCTGAGATTCACTCAGACGCAGATCGAGCCACGAGTTTGAGCCTGAGTGAGTGAGCTTGTTTAGTATTTTTGTGAGTTTGAGTCTGACGGAGTATACAGTTGAAAAAATATTTGTGAGCATAAGTCTGAGTGAGTCCGCCTCAGAAAAATTTGGTGAGTGACAGTCCAAGCGAGCCTTGATCGCAAAATCTATTTCATGAATGAGTCTGAGTGAGCTCCACAGTTTTTGGTGACCTATGCTTGAGGATACATGCAACAAATATTAAATATCACGCAGTCAATCATTCATTTGTGCAAGACGACTCGATGGCAAAGGCCATTTAGACTAACTGCCAATTGGAATAGGTTCACAAAAAAGCCACTTTAACGGTGAAATCAACCACCTTTTATTTTCAGTCTAATGTATCAATTCCCCCGTTCAAAAATCTACTATCAGACGACGTTAATGATAGTGAATTTTCGCATTACGCGTGCTGACACCAATGCCCAATTTTCAAGTTTTTTTCAGGCATCAAAGTATTTTGTCTTGATAACTAAGTTACAGCACTAACTACAAAGGTTTTACCGATGGATATAACAGCTACCCACACAGCGTTATGCCGAATCATAGGCATGGATCATGCATGACTATTACTTAGCTTCACGCCCGACGTTGGATCAACAACTCTTTCTTGGACTTAAAGCACTTCTCTCCGCCACATCTGGCATCATATTCGGGACGCGGTCTCTGAATACCACCGCGATGGCTAAGGTTATAAGTCATACTTATCGATAAGCACACGCATTCAGCAAAGTGATGATTGCTCCATCTGGCCTGTGATGAGAAGGAAATGATACTGTACACTGTGTACTAGGAAAGACAACAATGCAGCGTATCTAGAAGATTTGTCACCTTCGTTCTCAATCAGTTAGACGCTCCACTACTGTCCGAAGAAACAAATCTCTGCTGAATATAGAAATACTGAGGCATAGACTGAATATATTCATCAGGAAGTGTAGCAAACACTACTATAGGCTTCTTGCGATCCATAGTCCTGCATTAACACATAAAATAAAGCCTTTTTCCCTACTTTATATGTAGGATCTACATTTATTACCTCTTTCCAAGCTTGTTTTTTAGACCATGGGAAAGATAGCGAAGTTGGTTTACCTCTGTTCCACCCTTCTTCCTCAGCACTGTTGTTTTTGTTTTGCGGGCTACCTTAGTTTTGTTTTTTGGGAAACAATGCTTGGAATGTTATAACCTGATAAAGATGCTTGAAATGTTGTATCGTATGCTAGGGAGCTTGAAATAGGTTGCGAGGTAAAAAAAAGCCTTAAGTTTGTCCTGCGTTATTTATGGTAATGCACCACAAGCAGTAGGAAAAACCACAACGTCCTAAGAAGGAAACCAACATGGCGAAACTCGACCGCACCATCACAAATTTCCAGAGTAGATGTGCAAGCAATTACAGATAGGGCATATCCGATGGGACTTCTTTTTTCACATCTAAGTCCATAAGAAAGACGCATCTTTATTGCAGCATCAAGATAACTAGGCTTAGCTGACTGATTAGTTTCGGCATGAACGAAGGATGGGGAGAGAGAGAAATAACGTCTATTCGCGCCCGTGGTGTACAAACACGGAATTGAAGAGAAAGGTGGCGGGAGGTAACGGATGCCGCGGAAATGTCGAAGCCGGTGGTGACTTGCTCTGGAGGCGGTGCGGGGGTCCTTTGCCGGGAGCGAGTGGCTCGTGCTCGACAGACCGTTCTGCAGGCGTGACAAATGGTGTGTGTCGCGCAGATCCACGACGGCATTTGTTCCAGTCAGGTCCAGTTGCGGCACGTGTATGTCAGCACAGCCCCGTGTGGCCGGCGGCCATTCATTATAAATCGCTCAATACCAGGGAGGGCGGCCTGCGTACGCTGTTCCTCACCACGTGATGGCCGTTCACCACCGACGTCCTTGCTTCGTGACCATTGTGGCCTCCCTTATTCGAGATCACGTGAAGACGTCCCGCGTGGGGTGACTGTCCTATATTGATGCTCAAAAACTGAGGCTTGTGGCGCACCCTACACCAATTATCTTTAAGCAGATCAACAATGCGGAAAAACGTGACCAGTTGATATGATCACGTGAGCGACAGCAGTGAGGCCTATAGCCGGTCATTCGACTTGCCAGGAATAGTACCTGCGTATGCATCGTATAGTGAACCTGATGCATACGCGCCAGCACATTAATTCGTCATATATTTTTTCTTTCCCCGCTCTACCATATCTACAAAGCCTTTTCGCCTTCCCTCCTCGTAAGGTATACCCAACAATGAATGTTTTCAGTTAGCCTACCGCATTTTTGTATTTTTTCCTTCCTTCATGGTTACAGTCACGAGGGGGAAGAAGAGGAGTGTAGCAACAAAAAGAAATTTGCGATGTGCAACGCGAATGTTTCAGCTGTTTTGCTGAATACGCCCTATCAAGTAACGTGGATGACTGTAATTAAATGCGAAGATCAATCGAAGCTATATTGAGTGACACCTACTTGAAAAATTCTTCTAATAGTGAATTTGAGAAAATTCTTGTCGAGAGAAAGTGGCTGTGCAAGTGCAGAAGGAAATAAAAAGTTGACGGAACCGAGGCAGTGCGGGCATCAATCTCATACAAAGCAGTCAGCAAGCAACACTTTAAGCTGCCTTTTCTTTCTCTGTTTTTTTTTTGCCCTGAGCTAACGTCTGCGAGGTAAATCGATCTGTCATTCATTGCGTGTTCATCAGCCGGCTGAAATCACGATACTTACTCTAAGCTTGTAGAACAGGTACCGGACCTTCTGAGTCCAGTTATTGCAATCCTTTAGCAGGCACCATGAAACGACGGATCTACACTGGAAGGCTGATCTGAACTGAAGGTACCTAACGTACGACTCATGAGGCCCTGCGCACACAGTGGTGTAGTTAAAACTTGCTTTTAGCTGTTTTGTATGTCCGCTTCTTTCTCTACCTTTTTTTCATCCCTTAATCTCTTTCCCAGCGTAGGATGGCAAACCAGACGCACGTCCGGTTTGTGTGTTTGCTTTGGTTTGCTTTTCGCTTGTCGACTATGGCACATACCCACTCTGGAGGATCGGCCAAGATAACTTATTGTAGCCTTCCCGCCTTTTTTTCTCCTTTTTCTCCTCCTCTTTCTGCGCAATTATCATGCGCTTACACGAGACAGCAACCTAACGTGGCGGATGAAGCGGAGCTCACGGTCCAACGTAGTATCAACACTTACGTTGGGTAAGGAAAACAAAGACTAATAAAAGGAGGGGCAAAAAAAAAACCAAGGAAGGTTGCATAGCTTCACACTTTCTACAGTCTTGGCAACACCTAAACAAAAGCTGCCCTAATGTTTTGTTCCTCCAAGAGCGTTCACACGCCGTGGCGCGATTCAAAGCATCTTGCCAGCATAAGTTGCCACAGTTTTTTCGTGATCAACACTTTTCAACAGCGAAACCGTCAACTGGCAGGAGAAATGGTATAGTACTTTAGCGTGTGGTGCAGTTCAACTAACAAAGAAACGGAGTTATATATTTATGCCCTTAACGAAATGAAAAAAATGTGGGTCGTCGAAAGGGAAAGGAGGGATGAGCAGAGGAAGAAAGACGATCGTGAAGTTAATATATATATATATATATATATATATATATATATATATATATATATATATATATATATATATATATATGTGTGTATATAGGTATGGGATATGGCACAACGGGAGCGTTGTCAACAAGGATAAATATATTTATTTCCCAACAGTTTCGGGAGGGGTCCTCCCTTCATCAGAGGAGTTATATATATATATATATATATATATATATATATATATATGTGTGTGTGTGTGTGTGTGTGTGTGTGTGTGTGTGTGTGTGTGTGTGTGTGTGTGTGTGTGTGTGTGTGTGAAGAGCTGGTACTAAGTCGCGCAAGTCTTGAAAAACCAATATTGGAAAATTTTAATGACTAATGTGGTTGCTTCTTTAGGCTGTTTCTAAGCCTTATCTAGGTAATGGAGGTTCTAGGTTGCCTCTAGGTTCTTGCAAGGCTTTATTTAGGTGATGCCAGGCTGTGTCTACGTTGATTCTCAGCGCAGAGAGGTTCAACGTAACAACAGACAGTCACAGAAACGACGCGGATAGGCAAACTCCAGGGACAGAAACTCGCGCTGAAACCAAGCGTTCACGCCTCTCATACATCTACGGGCACGTCGTTTTTCGCGAAGGGTTTTAACCACTTCGACGTCTTCGCAGCCGCCGACCTCATTCCCATTTTCTAGCATTCTCGATTTTCTGCGTTCCACAGCGCAACAGTGGGGTCTCCAGCCCCCTACATCGCGGTCATGGATGTACGATCCCCGGAGATTCCGCCCAGTACCAGTTCATCCACGGGCATTGCTTCAAGAAAGCGTGGCAATCCATCTAGTGAGAGCGAGGACACCGAGCCGTACTCTGCATCAGACTACGAGTCCTCGGAAGACGGCTTCGAACCTGTGCTCTACCGCAAGGCCAAACGAAGAATCATGAACGCATCATCGGCATCAAGTACAGCCACTGTGAGGACAGCGCCTCAGCGATGACCTCACTCCCTTCTGTTTGTGCCACAGACTACTACTGCAAATCTACGCTTCCTCAACAGGCAAGCACTGTCCTTGTACCTTGAAAACATTGTGCCTAACGAGATTAAGGGCATCAGGATAAACACGAAGAAGAATATTTTGGCAATAGACGTGAGGAACCCGAGTGCACTGAACACGCTACAGCATGTGTCGGAGCTGGGAAACATCAAAGTCCGATCCATCATACCAGCGAATGGTGACACCGTAACAGGAGTTATCTATGACATAGACACGGAAATCACCAATGAAGATCTTCCTGCACTGATAAAACCAGTGAGCGAAAACAACGTCATTGTGCATGCTGGTCGCCTAGGCAACTCTCGTTGTGTGCGATTAACATTCAAGGGTGACTGTCTTCCCTCTTACGTGAAAGTTGGCCATTTCCGTCACCAGGTACGCCCATTTATTCCGAAGCCTATGCAGTGTTTCAAGTGCCAGAAGATTGGCCACGTGCAGGGCGTTTGCAAAAATTCCGCAGTGTGCCCCCGATGCGCTGAACAACACTCAGAAGACGACTGTAATGCAACTACGTTGAAATGCCCCAACTGCCAAGGCGCTCACAGCGCTTCCTCCAAGAACTGTCCTCAGATTAAGAAAGAGATTTATATTCTGAGGCAAATGGTGCGAGACAACTCGACTCACAGAGAAGCTGCGCAAAAAGTAAGGCGAAGGCGCCGTCATCGTCGAAGGTCCTCACGAAGGACAGTTCAAAATCTGACGACAAAGTCAGAAACTCAGGTGAAATCGACAGGCGCGGCTCCTAGCACGGCAAACATCTGCGCTGAAAGAGAAGATGCCGGAAGATCTCTCTCTCCAAAGGAATGGCCACTCCTTCAGCCTAGACGATCTGTTGAGCCTCAACAGCAGCCGCCTACACGACCTGTTGAGCCTCAACAGAAGCCACCTCAAGAACAAGCACAAAATGCTGCAACAGCCGGGAAGCCAGATCATCGCGTGATGGTGATGCTAAGATCATTAGTGGACACCATTCGCATGTTGTTAAACGACATGAATACACCGTCAGCCAAAAGTGCCCTTCAAGTACTGGACGCGCTTAGTCCAGTGCTAGCAGCCCTAGAGTAGACCATGGCTAACCCACCACTGTCTTTCAAGGATGAGGTTCGTAAAGCAGCAATACTGCAGTGGAACACCAGGGGACTGAGATCGCGCATTGGTGACTTTCGTCAATTTGTGTACGTCAATATGTTTCCCGTAATCGTCATCTGTGAGCCGAACTTATCGAGTGCAATACGACTCTCAGGATACGAACCTTTTATGTCGTCTACTGTTAGTGAAAGCAGCAAGGTTCTGGTGTACATTCGCCGAGACCTCACTTACATCTTTCAACCTGTACCACCTCATGACGGAAACCAATACGTATGCTTAAGAGTGAAAAAGAGGAGGCTCAACATCACAGTGGTTGGCGCATACCTATCACCATCAAGCCGTTTCGATCAAAAAAGACTACGAGACATCATAGCGTTAACTCCTGACCCGTGTGTTATCATCGGGGATTTTAACGCTCATCATACATTATGGGGAAGTCAGAATACCAACATGAAGGGCAGAAGCTTGGTGTCTTTTGCCTCCGACAACCAACTTTGGTTACTGAACGACGGCAGTCCTACATTTTTACGTGGCTCCACATACAGTAGCTGTCTCGACTTGGCTTTTGTTTCGCGAAGCCTCGTGAAACATACTGAATGGTTCACAGATATAGAAACGCACGGGAGTGATCACATTCCAACATACGTCAAGATCAGAGGATTGTCACCTCCTAAAGTGCGCGACATGGTTAAAAGAGTGGACTGGAAAAAATTTCAGTCTCGTATGGAAGACCTATGCCAAGAACACATATCCGATTTACAAGAGGCCATCCAGAGCACTGTAAAAGAGACTGTGTGTACGATCCCATGCCCTGCAAGATTCATGGACATCGACATAGAGCTGGAGCGGCTTCGAGCCTTGCGACGACGAGCTGAAAGAAGGTACCGGCGCACGAAGGACATAGAAGATTTACGGACTGCTAGACGTATGCAGAAGAAAATCAAACGTCGGTTAGACAAGCTAGCATTCCAACGCTGGGTTACTTTCTGCGAGTCACTCGACCCTCGTAAGCCTTTATCGCACATATGGACGACGGTTAGAGGTTTGCGGTCATCGCCTATTCAGAAGTCACCATTCAAGGCCTTAGCCCTTCACCAAAATCGACCAGATGTGGACGTTGCTGAAGAGTTCTGTGCCGGATTATCAGGGCAAACTACAGCCATCAGCAGCTCACCACTTTCGAGCAGTTGTCCGCCACCACGTGATCCCTCTATGGACTTCCCGTTCACCATTCAGGAGCTCAAAGCAGCACTCGCTTCTTGCAAACGTACCTCTACACCAGGACCTGACGGAATCTCCTACAGAGCCCTGTGTCATCTGGGTGAGCGCGCGAGAATAGCTCTACTTCAGTTATTTAATAATTGTTGGCTAGAGGGCACTGTCCCCTTAAGTTGGAAAACTAGTCGTCTAGTACCATTATTGAAACCTGGCAAATCACCATTGGTACTCTCCTCCTATCGCCCGATCGCATTAGCCAGTTGCGTGGGTAAAGTGATGGAGAGAATGATTCTCGGCCGACTCGAGTGGTACTTGGAGTATCATCAGATCTACCCAAATGCCATGGCTGGCTTTCGACGTGGTCGATCATCGATCGATAACGTCATCGACCTAGTCACGTACGTTGAACACGAGAAAGGCCATAAGCGTCTTTGCGCCTCTCTGTTCCTTGACGTCAAAGGAGCCTATGATAACGTGACACATGAATCCGTCCTTGCCGCACTAGAAGAGATTGGAGTGGGTGGCCGAATGTTTAAGTGGATACGCAGTTATCTCCAAATGCGATCCTATTTTGTGAGTACAGAGACTGGGAACACGTCTACACATTTCAGTTGTCGTGGCGTCCCTCAGGGTGGTGTACTGAGCCCCGTGCTATTCAATATAACACTAATCGCTCTCCATACGCACCTACCAAACAATATTTATCTATCAACATACGCTGATGACATCTGCATATGGACATCTGCGGTAACTCGCCTGCAGTTACGAGCGAGAATACAGAAAGCTGCTACTTCAACTGCTTTGTATCTACGCAATCGAGGCCTGGAAATTTCCTCCGGAAAGTGCGCTCTTCTGGCATTTACGCGCAAACCCATGTCGAATTACAGAGTGTCAATTAACGGTCAAAATATACCATATCGTCGATCTCACAAATTTCTGGGTGTCATAGTCGACAGAGACTTATCATGGAGCCCTCATGTGTCGTATTTGAAAAAGCGATTGACAGGCATATGCCATCTTTTCAAGTTTCTCGCTGGAAAGACTTGGGGAATGCAGCCTAATGCTATGTTACGACCTGTACAGGGTGCTTTTCCTTGGCTTTTTACGATACAGTCTGCCTGCATTATCAAACGCCAGTAAAACAAGTCGGCGCATGATACAAAGCGTTCAGGCACAGGCGCTTCGAATATGTCTAGGTCTGCCTCAGGATGCCTCAACAATGGCGACTATAGCTATAGCCAAAGACCACCTCGTGCAGACCAATATTGAAATTGAAGCTTTGAGGATACACATAAGGCATGTGAGCCGGAATCCCCATCACCACCTAGCCTCTCTACCAGTGGATAGACCTCATACTTCCTTTTGTAGAACAATAACTACACATGGTGACTTCCTACCAACTGGTTTTACGCCCGCGGCGAGACCTTCAATTCCTCCATGGTGCCTCAAACAGCCAGTCATCTACCTGACAATACCAGGCATCCAGAAAAAAGGTGATTTCTCAATACCAGCCCTCAAGCAGCTCGCATTACTTCTGCTTTACGAGAAGTACCAAGACTGCACCCACGTCTACACCGACGGCTCCGTCCTGCCAAACAGCTCAACTACGGCGGTCGTTATTCCAACGCACGCCACAACCATTAAATTCAGGACAGCTCATGCAACCACAACAACGGCAGAAGAGCTTGCAGCGCTTCGCGCTGCGCTGCGTTTTATTAACGACCAAAGCACGCAACGGTGGACGATTTTTTGCGACTGCAAGGCGGCACTGCAGTCACTTCTGTCAAATTTACGCCGTGGTCCACACGAGCAGTTGGTATTTGAAACAGCAGAAATGCTACACCACATAACAGAGAAAGGGCACCACGTTATATTTCAGTGGTTGCCAAGCCACTGTGGAATTATCGGTAACGAACGAGCTGATCAAGCAGCCCGTTCAGCCCATACAGAAGACAACGACCAGTCAATACCTTTATCAAGAACGGACGCTGCTAGGAGGCTCCGCATGCTTGCTCTAGCATTCTCTCATTGTACGCAAGCACCCGCGGTCTTTGGCTTGCCGCCATCGCCTCGAAGCTATTGGTTGGGCAAACAGTGACCATTCGCATTTTAATTGGACCAGCGGACAACAGTTAGGATAATACCCTTTCTGTGGCCCCTGTTTGTGGTGGTGATAGCTTTGTAGTAGGCCTCACAGTGGTGCGCTTTAAGGTGATGACAGTTTTTTTTTTGATCGACTCACAAGGAACGAGTTGCTAAATAGTTTAGATGTTAAACAAAGAAACTGTTAGTGTGGTTTAGTTTTCATCTTCCTACGGCGACTTTTCCTATACGCATTGATTGTGCTACTATCATAATTTGTTTCTAAAACATGACAGAATATAAGTTTACTCCTAATTTATGCCAGCCGTCGAAATATGGTGAAGAAAACAACTGTGTACGCCTAATAGACCACGTCACTGCCCTGAATACTCCGCATATGTATAAGGAAGATTGAGCGCCCACTCAAAGCCTTCGGCGTCCACGTTTTTTTCTCATTGAACAGTATCCGAACAATCAAGTTCATGTCGAGCAATCGTGCGCCCATGCATGATTTCTTTAGTACGCTTTGCAATCAGCGGGATCTTCTCTTTGAGAACTGTACGCATATACGTGGGACCTATTTTTTTGTGTCTGCATAAATCGTACGCTTTTCTACCTTGTTTCGCAAAACCTGATACAGCTCTATTAGAATAACCCACCACGACGAAGCATAATGAGAAGGAGATACCAGTCCCTGACTGGCTCAGCGGAGCATGGCTATTTCTGTTTACTCGTCTAACGCTAAGATTGGCTCAAAATTGTGAAGAACGAACTCTAAAGTACTCAAGTTGACCTTTCTTGATCGTGGCTTCTATGACAGAATTGCTTGTTGTTTTTTTTTCGTTCCACAATGTTCCACGTCCACACATGGAAAAAGAGAACTCTTCCTATTTTCGCGGCTGAAGCAACCGACCGCACTCGATACGATGATAATGGTATACTATATAAATCTAGAGTAGAAACAAACCAATTCACCCACGAACTCTAGTTATTAGAACATCTTTCCAGCGTTTTCATTAGTCCTATCGTACTTGCCTTCTTGCGTAAGAGGGGCATGGTTTGCCTCGTGTAACAACAAACGGAAAATAAGCTGCTTATTGGAATTCTAACAACACAAAATTAGCGTACCTTTGATAACATTTATCTAGCGTATTTGCATTATATAGTCAGTTAATAATTATAAAATGAGAGTGGAAATGGCAGAAAAATAGATCAGAACGAAAGTTGAGGTCGCTCGGCTTCATTCCTTATGCTATTAGCGCTGAAGTTGGTGCCTCGATCGTAGGCTGTTAAATATGAAGCATTCCTTTGCGTACTGCAAGAGCTTTCGGCATCTATCTATCTATCTATCTATCTATCTATCTATCTATCTATCTATCTATCTATCTATCTATCTATCTATCCTATCTATCTATCTATCTATCTATCTATCTATCTATCTATCTATCTATCTATCTATCTATCTATCTATCTATCTATCTATCTATCTATCTATCTATCTATCTATTCTATCTATCTATCTATCTATCTATCTATCTATCTATCTATCTATCTATCTATCTATCTATCTATCTATCTATCTATCTATCTATCTATCTATCTATCTATCTATCTATCTCGTGATCACCCCCTTAGCTTGGCGTGAACCAAAATTAGTATAGGAGGGTAAGATGGCTTGATGAGTACGACGCGCTGGTCAAGACATGACTAATGGCACAATGCCATCGCGTACATGGCAAAACACTTTCCGCCAGACTGTGATGCAAACCCACTGGCAGGTATGTGTCACTGGTAATTGGCACTTAGTATCTACTCAGGAACGACGAAAACACACATGGGCAATTTTAACGCATGAGCGTTACGAAAAGCCTAACATCAGCAACGTTGACATCGAATGCAAAGAAGAAATATGAGGGTTCCACCACGAATCGAACTCAAGCATTCTGTGTGGTAATCAAGCATTCTATACCACAGAACCACGCCAGCTCTTGGAACTACGTTTTAAATAGACCCCAATGCTCGTGAAACGTCAATTGTGGTTGCAGGGCTGGCTATCCAATTTTATGAACACTACTTACGTACAGCGGTCACGTCGGGTTAACGTCTATTGTAATTAGGTGCCAAGCGCACACCGGCATTTACTATCGGCTTCTCGCTTCTGGTGTTGCTAATAGTGATCTTCCTGTCAGCACTATTGCGCAAGTTCAAAGCACTGGTTTTATGAGTATCTGCAACATTACAACGTATGTCTAAGTGTGCAACGTTTACACATCTATTTAGCTTCATTTATTGACGGGTTGCTCAATACAAAAATTACATCACGGTCACCTTCGTCCGCATACTTCGCATACCGGAAGTACGTGGAATCTGCCAAAGTTCTTTTTTTAAGGGAAACTCTTCATTCAAACTGTGATCTACTCGCACGCGATTCATTTTTTTTGTTTTTACTGAAGGATAGCAAATCAGGAATTCGTTCTGTTCGTTTCTACCTGCAGTCCCCATTTTTTCGACGGTCTCAAATCACGGCCCCGGCGGCCGCATTTCAGAGGAAGCGGATCATTAGAGGCTCGTCGGCTTAGATTTAGGGGCAGGTTACAGAAGCGTAGGGTGGTCGAAATTTCTGGAGCCTTTCAGTGCACCATTTCTCATAATCATATGGTTCCTTGGAGGCGTCAGTTGGGTCGGGCTACACCACGGCTCCACTGACGTGCTTCCGTCACTTTACTGGCTCTGCAGGCACTAATGACGCACTTCCGTCGCGGATATGACGTTTCAAATCTCCCACTAATGGATAGCAAAGAGAAACTAGAGGAAAATTTTTCGTCGCTGGGTGTCCGCAACATACAATCCCTCGCTCCGCAGCGTGAGTAGAGTCGGCTACAGAGTGTACACTCTGGAGCTTACTAACGGCGAGCTGTTCATATTCGCACCGGTGTGCCAGAAATGTCATGTACGTCAGAAACGTAATTTGTCAAAATGGTTGATTGGGCGAGTTGGTGATACATGACTAATTATGAAATGGAAGCGCACAACGTAGATGCAGACGTCCCTGTCTTTCCGTCTGCATCTACGTTGTGCGCTTCCATTTCATAATTAGTCAGAAACGTACATGCTTTCCATGTACGTTTCTGACGACATCAGCGTTTGGGACATCAGGCTCCCCTTTATAACCTTCCCCTACAGCTTGTCGCGTCATGAAACTGCCGGCTACTCAACATTTTATCTTCTTTATGGCCATGATTACTTAGTACCTTTCGATACGCTGCTTCCGGCTGACCCTCCATCTACCACTTCTTACGCTCAAGATGCTATCTACCATGCCCCGCCTGGCACGTACAGCAGTCCGCGATCGGTTCTCATCATCTCGGAATGCACAAAAGTTGCTTTATGACAGACAGCATTGGGATGCCGATTTTTCTCCACGTTCCCTAGTGTTACTGTGGCTTCCATCTCGTCGTGTCAGCCTCTGTCAGAAACTTTCATTGTGATACATCAGGCCTTATTAAGTTCTGCGCCAGGTGAAGCCTGTCACCTATGAGATTTCCCCCACTTACGAACTCCACTGTTACACCCAGAAATGACATTGTGCATGTTTCTCGCTTGAAGCCATACAACAGAGACGCGTCATTCTAACCATAGCAGGCACCGGTACGCCGCTAGCCGATCTGGGTAATGTCACGGGTAGAGAAAGGTACCTCAGGCACGGGTGCTGAAATGACACCAAATGGATGAAGACAAAGACGTTGTTGTGGGGCTGAGTATGAGCTTCCCCGTTGTTCTGCATCCCTCTGCTCTGTGTGCAGTGCTAACCCTACCAGCTGTAACTTAATAAATCCTTCCAGTTACAATATACACCATTGATCATTGGTGGTACTCAGAGTTTGGTGGTTTCAGCGTGTTCTTGTTATCACTAGCGAGATGGCGCGAAGGGCGTAGAGGATGCGCTTCAAAGGTCGTCGCCCCACGCATTGCGAGGAGCTCGCACATCTACAGGGCTGGGTCGCTCGTGCTCGTGCGTATCCCGGAATGGGGTGGTTAGCGCATCTTGTGGTTCGACAGCACGTTTGTGTTGAAATTGCAGAGAGTGCGAAAGGGACTTCGCTTGCTGCAGCGGCCGCGTTTGCGATATGAGCGGGTTGTTTGTGCACATTTAAGTAGCAGTTGCGACAGCTCGCACTCACCCTGCGTATATTCTTTTTGTTCGTTTTTTTTTGCTTGAGCAGCGTGCAGCAAGTTTTGAACTGCTTGCCGTGCTTCGCGTGACATTACGATTTCTTGTAAAATTATTCATTTCTTTGCCCTTGTAGAGAAACAATGCACAATAAACGCTTAGTTTTCGTGTTATACCAATTCCTATGATAGATTCAATCTTTTAAGCAGTGACAATCATATACCATATATCTCGACGTGCGAAAAATTTCGTCTTGTGTGTGGACCTGTTAATAAATGTCGCGCGAAAGCTGTTCATCCTGTTCTCTCACTGCTCAGGCCAGAATTTCGGCGAAGCTAATCAAGATGAATGTCTGAGACATGCCACGAGTTCACAGCGCCGAAATTCATAAGGCCGCTTTAATTACCTCCGCACGCCAGCTCGGCTGGGGCGACGCACTCTTCAACGCTAGGATTCACGGTTGTGTTACATATGTAATAGTGCCCCGAGCCGGAAAAGCGAGCCATGTCACGGGACGTCTGTATACTGCAAACGTGGAGCGTCACGATTGACGTCCCTACGGAGATGCGGTAGCGCCGAGTGCTCAGGACAGCTGTTCGAAAGCTGATATGAGTGATATTTATCCGGTCGTTAGCGACAGGGACACCGTGTGGGCGTCATTTATGGAACTAGCCTGCATACTACGCACGAACATTTCTTTCCGTAATATTGATTACTCTCTGAGCAAGTAGAAATTCATGACTGTTTCATAGATAGTTGATCGAAAGAGTCAGCAAACTACGAGGTTCGTGTGGGCGAACGCAAAATGACCACATATCTATTACTTAAGGAGGAGGCCGTAATTTGTTCGCTATTAACGCCCCTCGAACCGGACATAAGATGTACACGCCATCGCTCGATGAAAAGACATCGCTCTCGATCAACAAGAAGACGGCGCTCGCTTATCGCATCGCGAATGCGCGAAAGGTGCCGGGGGTAGCTCGTTCGATTAACCGTTGCATGGTAAACTAAAAAGACCACACGTGAAGAAAGCGCATACCCCTTACATTTCTGCGAGTGCACACCACGACTTAGTTGTGTGCATATCATTTAGTTACTGAAAGTAGTACAGAATTGACAGAATGAAACTAGTCAACGGCTCATATTAGCTATTGCATATGAGAATCGCGTCATGTCGCTAAAAATGAGGCCACTAAATGTAACTTTAGCTCTGATAGTGCTTTGAGCCAAAAATATGACGACGTGAAACGAACTGTGTGCGCTGAAAATGATAGCGCATGCAGGACTTAGATCTAAATTTTCGTGTTTTATCTGTGAGTACAGTACAATGGCATCTAACATGCCAATTGATAAACACAAAGTACAGCTCTGCCGATCTTGTTCGTAAAGAATCTGATTTTAAAGACAATTCTGAGTGCTTATACCTTGTCAGTTTATTGTTTGCAGGAATAAATTTCCACTGTGCATATGAAAGCTATAACAGGCTACACCGTCCAATGCAAAGCACAACTCCGTCGTGAAAAACATTCTTTTAGGCATAAAAATGCTGTATTTCACTAAAAATGCAGCAGTTTAGCAACGTTCAGACTTAGACATTCAGGTGCTGGAGTGGTGCGGAAATTAGTTCAACGACAACGAGATTCGCCAGAACAGCCCTGTCCATCCCGCCTGGTCCCACACCAAATTTTCAGCAGTTGCCGTCGGATTCCCTCGCCACCGACCAATCAGGCAGTTCGCCACGAATTCAAAACTGGAATTCAAGTACAACGCGCCAGTAACTTCGCAGTGTCGTATTATTTCAGTATACATCAAACTCGTCCGTAACCACCACATACATTTTTCACCAGCGCCACAGGCAACACAAATACAGTCGCCATCATTAGCCACCGCAACTTACTCTTTGGTACACGTCGTGATCTCCGAGATGGTTTAGCAGCAAGTTCATGGTCGAGAACAAGCTTCTCGCCTGCTTGTTGACTAGGACGATCCCCGGCCTCTTCAAGCGTCATTCCTTCTTCCCCGAATGCTTGCTTCTGCATCCCACAATACAAAAGAAACTGGCTTGCCAAAAGGCCTACCAGTGCGTCGCTTCTTAGGAACAATCCTGTAAATGCCCGTGGGATGGACGTGTACACTTCAGGATGACGTCACCAGAGCGCGTTCAAATGTTGCAAAAAGTAGGAATACATCACGTCATCGCACAGCTACGTTAACGGCAGGCCGCGTTAAACTGGATCTGCGCGCTAATACGATCCGAAATAAGAGCCGAAGAGCGGATTCTGTGATTCGCATGTGTCGATCTCAGAGGCATTCGTTTATCGCCTTTGAAAAAGATTTTGCCTTTCCCAATTGTGTCGACGGTCATGAAGCTCCGTCCTGTCAAAATAACGTCAGAGAACAAGTATCAGAAATAGCGGGTGCGATTCTCATCGAGCTCAGTTCTACAACATTGTGTAAAAGTTGTAAGATCGGTTTCCGCGAAGCTATGAAACGCCCGCCAAATATACAATGTCGTGTAACAGCACATGTTCAGAAGCTCCATCCTCGTGGCTTACTTTTCAATGGCTTCAGAAATGTTTTTCCCTAGTAAGTGAGGAAACGCTCCACTCGAACTCTCTCTTCAACGCACTTCAGAAACACAAGATTATGTGACTGGTGTTCGGCGTAGGCGCAATTTGCTGAAACGTCGTTTCGGCTGGACTTGAAAGCCAATTAAACCGACTAAACAAGCATCGAAAACACTTGAAAAATTATTGCCCGTCGTTCAAAAGAAGATTGTCAGGTTAAGTGTCCTGGTATGAACTGGTAAGCGTAGGCTAATGGCGAATAAATGTAAAAAAAAATATTCTTTGCAAAGAACCCAATTTTTATCAACCCGCTCCGACTTAAAAAGTGGTCACCCAAAGCGTAACGATACCCAGAAGCACTATAGTTCGCAAACAAAGTGCAAAAGTGAAAAATAAACGCTTCTACTGGGCAGAAGAACGCCTAGGGGGACTCTACAAATAAATGTATCATGTGAAAACAGCTTGTTTACTTCAGCGCTGTATCCCTAATCACGTTTGCTACTTTTTAAAAACTTTGACGGTTGTATCAACAATCACTAAAGTGAGGGAGAATTAAAGCAATGTCACAGGCATATTAGCGGAAGCAATTGTCTTTGAATGCCACGCACAATGCACCCTGCCCCCCTGCTTGGCGTTAATGAATTTTTACAATAATTATGAGCATACACGCGGACACAAGTAGCAAAACATCTTGACAACAATTGTACCGAAACAACGCGCACCCGTTGCCTGAATGGGACATCTCATACTGTCAACGAAACTTTTTCGCTAGCATTTCAAATACAATTGGGCGCGAAAACAGTTGTATGTTTTGCTGTTGTTCTTGAAGACAATCGTTTTAAGCGATAAACACGTACTGCGAAGATATTATCGTGTTGTTTCTCTGCAGGAGCCAGCGCTTGCTCATCGCTTGTCGCATTATAAGAGTGGATTGAGCTTGAGGGTTTGGCATGAGCAGGAGCAAATTCAATGCGTTAATGGCATCGTCGTAGCTCCGGAGGAAGCTCGCGGGGTCATTGGGAGAGAGATGAAACTTTCCTTCTCTTTTTAAGAAATCGGAGGGCACATAAGAAAGAGGAGGAGGTATGTGTGCTCTAGTCCAGCTAGGATGCCGTCACCATAACGCTAGTGGTTAGCAGTCGTAGTAGGCCTCCACTAGTTCCTCAGGTTTGTAGGCGAAACGTTCGAACATAACATGGTTTCTTATTATTGAAGTTTTTGACAAGCGGAAAAAAAGGAACGATGTTATCGCTCACACGATCACACTACGCACGTATTGAAATGCGAGATTTCGAGGCTTTTATTTCCACGACATTGAGTTCGCGAGCATCACCGCTACTTCGACTGGAACGCTTCGATGAAGAAAGGAAGGCAGCAGGGGAAGGAGGAAATACAAGGGTTATTATAGTTAAGGGAAAGTGATGGACTAGTGTGAAAGTTAGAGATAGCGAGCAAGAAGGAAGGGAAAGCACACACTCGTCATGCGGGATGAGGGACAAGGAAGTTAGGGGGTGGTTGTCGTGGTGTTAATAAATATTCTGCTGTTAAATACAGAGATGTTGTCATGGAAGACTGCCTCAGTGAGTTAGCTTTCTAACAGTACCAGGTTAAAGTTCCTAGTTAGGGACTCCATTGGTCGTGGCCGCTGTTTTGGTACGCCGGCCAGTGGCTTGTTGGTTGGGAAGGTCCCGGCAGCTGAGGTACACTCCTCAATCACATAAGGATGGGGCACCTTTTGGACAAAAGGCCGAACATTGTGACAATCACGTCGTCAGTTCATTTCCAATATTTCATATAGTGTGACACGTATTGCCTTTAGAAGATCTATCAAGGGGGCTAGATAGTCTTCATGAATATTCAAAAGACTCCGCTTCTTAAACATGGACACCGGACGAAAAAAACACACTACGGGCCGCAATGAGCGCAAAGTGCCAACTAGTTTATTGAATGTTCAAAAAACGTGGCCCCGTGAAAGGGGTGTGTCAAACAAGCATGCACAGAGGTTCATAAAAACGGCCAAAGTTGCCGGGCGAGAGTACAAAGGAGGAGAAAAAAAGACACCACAGCTTTGTTGCATAGACGAAGCAATGAACGCGATAGCAACAACTTGGAAAGTCATGCGATCACAGCGTGCCCCGTTTTGCTCACGCACAAATGACGCAAAAAAAGTACTCACGGGTACAGATGAACGCCAATAAATGTCTCAGTAGTTACTTCGCTGTGTCTGAAAAGTGCGCCCTTTTCGCAAACAAAGACTGTGCACCGAGTGCAGTAACCCCTGTGCGCCCAGTAACTACTACGAAATCGTTCCGGTGAAAGCCCAAGGCATCCGATTCTCCCCAGATAAACGCGCGCACGCGTAAGCATCTACCACCTTCCACCCCCACCCTTCGCAGGGCATTGTATGCGTGGGAGATCAACGCATAAGCGCACGTCACTGCGTCGTGATGATCTGGCGACGCACGCTCACCGCGCCATCACTCTGGTAGAGCTGAAAACGCGATCGTTTCTCCGAGATGGGCATCGCCAGCGGCCAATCATAGATAAAAATAGCTTACCGTTTCAACGTTGAAGGAGGTGCTTCTTTGAGGCTCAGTGGCTAACACCATGCACTCTTAAGCAAAACGTCGGACGTTCGATTCCACATGCCGGATCGTTTTCTCAATTATTTTTTTCGTGCGTGTTCATATTTATAGATATACTTATTCATATACGGTGAATGACGGTAGTCATTGATACTGACGACAGAGACAAAATCCAGCTGAGAAGGTCGATGTATAATTGCTATCGCAATAAAAAGGAGCAGGACAACCGGAAAGGAAGGCAGTGATCCGCGGAACCAAGATCGAGTCAAAATCAGCTCGCAACGATTGCGAAAGCTACCTTAGCCGCCATTAGAATGATTAAAAGAGCACTAACACAATCATACTCGCCTTCTTTCATAAAGTCTTTAGGATTTGCAGAGCAACTGGGAGGGGAGAGGGGGGGGAATGCGATGAAAGTTTGCGGGCGCCCCCTAATAGGGAACCCAACGCGCGACTATGATAGAACACACAAAGCCTCACCCCACCGGCCCTAGTGCCATGGTATTTCTGCTGATAGTTAGGAGAATGAAGGGAACTGATGTAAAAGCTATCTCCACCGTCATTTTTGAGGGATGCAAATAAACTATATTTCTCTGTCTCTCTCTCTTTCACTTTATCATCGCAGTCACAATGTCGCTTTCTGTTCGTAAACACCTGTGCAAATTTGTTGCCTTGAAGAATTTTAGCAATGCCTCCCTCGCCTTCGTCCGCGATGCATTCTCAAGGCGACATTCTGAAAAGGTGACATTAAATGGTCATGTAGAGATATTAGAGATATTGCGTGTATCATTCGTTGCAATAAAGGCTTTATCTAAAGGTTTAGTTAAATTTTAGTCGGTGAGCGCATGTGTGTGGGCACTTTGTAAGTTCTTCATTGCACATTGTAAAAACATAATTTATTGAAGGAAACTTCTTGCTGCAGAAGAAAATTAAATGTAAAAACGACAACTCATTTACTTTACATCAATACATGCCGTAGCTGTGAAAAGCATTGGGGCATCGTGAAGAGGCAGTAAAAATTGGGCAATTTTAAATGGGCAATATACTATGTCTGAACCAGTAGATGGACAGCCCCAGTGCACGCCTAGAAAAAAAAAAGCGTAGTTTAAGTCAGCTACCCTAAACAGAGGTACCCTATTTCGTGTACAGCGACGTCGGGTCGATGTGAAGGTGAAACATATACTTTATAATATTTGGTCTATTGAGCTTTTCGCCAATCACTTCTATATAGTCGTAATCTATTTGAATTCTTATTTATGTGCTATACGATGATGCTGTAGATTAAAATAATTATGATAACCCGTATGTTGGACGGTTTTGTTTTGTTAAAGCGAATTGTATTCCCCATAGGAATAGCAATGTTAAATAACAGATGGTTTCACATCACCCAGAAACCCAAGGGAAATTAAAGGCGTGCTCCCTGAAGGCCAATGTATACTTTAGCTCATCATCAACTCCACAGTGAGCACCGAGTTGAGATAAACACACACTTTTTTTTACTCTAGCCATATTGGGGCATATGATAGCTAGGTATTGTACTGCTATTACTCTTAAAATCCGTTATGCCCTGATTAGTCTATCTGAACTCGCTACTGTGTGCATTTGCACTTTGTCATCGCAATACTAGCAGCAAGCATTCTACCGCAAAAAACTTCCGGTGAATTCATTAAAATTCTTTAACAGTGAAGCAGAAACCACGTCTTTTAGCTCTTTCATAGTCAGGGAATTAAGTCTTTTTTTATAAAGAGATACTAATAATATTTGTGGTTTTATATCTCAAATCCACGACATGATTATGAGAGACACCGTAGTGAAAGGTTCCGAAAATTTTGACCATAACGTGTTCGTTAACGTGAACTGACGTCGCACAGCCACAGCCCACGGACCCTAATTATGTCGCCTCCACCGAAACACGACCGCCAAGGCCGGGATCAATTCTGCGACCTTCGGGTCACTGATCAACCGTGGTCGACAGTTCTCTTCATACGTTTTTGAATAAAAGGAGTGCGCATAATACTCAAGAGGACCTAAGATAATTTACTGCATACAGTAGAAAAATACACATTGTACTATTTATGAGCTTCTGTGAAGTCGTGGAATCGGCAATAAGATAAAAAACACTATACTACACTGATGAGTGGCTTCAATGCCAAGGTAGGGGAGAAGCAGGCTGGAGACCAGGCATTATGGAAGTATGGCATCCGTACTAGAAATGCCAGAGTGGAGTTATTAGTAGGATTCGCAGAATGCAATAATTTACGGACGTTGAATACCTTCTATCGAAAGCGAGGGAACCGTGAGTGGACATGGAGCCCTAAGGGTGAAAGTAAAATTGAAACAGACTTCACACTGAGTGCATACATGGACATCGTGCGGGATGTAAAAGTGCTTGGCAAGGTATGATGCACAGACCACAGAATGGTAAAGTGGTAAGGTTTCAAATTCACCTAGGCTTGAAGAAGGAACGATAAGCGCTGATACGCGAGAAGCCAAACAATGAGGTAGCTGTGAGAGGAAAGTACAGAAATTCAGTCTCGCTTCAGAACAGATACTCGGCTCTCATCGAGAAAACAAGCCTTAGCGTTTACGCAACGAATGGTAATATGACGAGCATCATTGCGGAGTGTGTAGTGGAAGTTGCAGGTACGGTAGTTAGACAGGACACTAGCAAGCTGTCGCAAGATACGAAGAACCTAATTAAGAAACGTCAAAGAATGAAAGCTTCAGACACAACAGACGAGACAAAACTGGTGGAGTTTTTGAAGTTGATAATTAAGCGTAAGGTATCCTATGTAAGAAAGTAGTACATGGAGAGAATTGAACATGCTCTAAATAACGCAGGAAGCGTTGAAGCGGTCAAGAGGAGACTTTGTATTTGCAAAAATCAGATGTATGCACTAAGGTGCAAGGCAGGTAAAGTAAATCCAATAGAATAGTTAAAGTAGTGGAGGAAATATGTACAGTAGCCGGGACAATGACCATAATGCAAGAACTAGGAGTGACCCAGATGACATCCCATTCCTAATGATGGAAGAGGTCAGGAAAGACTTGGATGGGATGCAAAGAGGCAAAGCTGCTGGTGATGATCAGGTAACATTAGATCTGCTGAAAGACGGAGGACAGGTTGTGTTAGAAAAACTAGCCACCCTGCTTACGAAGTGTCCTTTGACAGTGAGGGTACCAGAATCTCGGAAGAATGCTAAGATCATCTTAATATATGTGAAAGAGGATGACACGGACTTGAACAATTACAGGCCGATCAGTTTGCTCTTCGTCGTATACAAGCTACGCACAAACGTAATTGCTAACGCAATTCAGGTAACATTAGAATTTAGCCAACCAAACGATCCGGCAGGATTCCCAACAAACTTCTCAACAATTGAGCACAATAATGTTATCCATCAGGGGATAGAGAAATTTTCAGAATACACCTAAATTTACTACAATTAGCCTTCATAGATTTCGAGAAGGCTTTTGATTCAGTAGAGATATCAGCATTCATGCAGACACCGTGGAATCAGGGCGTCGGCGAAGCATATATAAACATCCTGGAAGAAATATTCAGAGCATCAACTGCCACCATAGAGCTCCACAAAGAAAGCGCAAGAATACCAGTAAAGAAGGGTGTAAGACAAGCACATACATACGATGTCCCCCGCCGTGGGGGTCTAGTGGCTAAGGTACCCGGCTTCTGACCTGCAGGTAGCGGGATTTAATCCCGGCTGCGGTGGGTTGCATTTTCGATGGAGGCCAAAATGGTGTAGGCCCGTGTGCTCAGACTTGGGTACATGGTAAAGAACCCCAGGTGTATAAATTTCCGGACCCTTCCACAACTGCGTCTCTCATAATCGTATGGTGGTTTTTAGACGTTAAACTACACACGTCGATCAAGGACATACGATTTACCTAATGATATTTACCACGTGCTTACAGGAGGTTTTCAGAGGACTAGAATGGGAAGAGTTAGGGATAAGAGTTAATGAATTAAGACCAACCACGCTAGTAACCTGTGCTACTGTGATGACATAGCATTGCTGAGCAACTCAGGGGGAAAAGAGCAGTTCATGATTACTGAATTAGGCAAGAAGAGCAGGAAAGTAGGTCTTAAAATTATTCAGCAGAAAACGAAAGTAATGTACAACTACCTCAGAAGAGCAAAGCGCTCTTGGATACAAAGCATTACACTTCAAGTTGTAAAACGGTACGTATACTTAGTACAGGTAGTAACCGCGAAGCGAAACCACGAGAGTGAAGTAACTGGCAGAATAAAAATGGGGTTGAGCACACTCGACAGGCATTCCGAAATCGTGACTTGTAGATTGCCACTATTCCTCAAGAGAAAAATGTATAACAGAGCTGCATCTTGCCGGTACTTACCCACACATTAGAACCCTCAAAGCTTACAAAGAAGGTTCAGCTTAAATGGAGGAGAATGGAGCGATCGATAGAAAAGAAGATAATAAGTGTAACCTTGAGAGACAAGAGTAGAGCATAGTGGGCCAGGGAACCAAAAGGGGCTAAGTATATCATAGTTTAAATGAAGAAAGAGAAATGGACATGGGCTGGGCACGTAGCGCTTAGGCAGTATAATCGCTGGTCATTAAGAGTAATTGAGTGGTTTTCTTGAGAAAGTAAGTGGGTGAGGGGGAGGCAGAAAGTTAGTGGGGCAGATGCTATTAGGAAGTTTGCGGGTATAAAGTGGCAGCAACAGCAAGTTGACTGGCAGAATGTGGAACAAGCATTTGTGCTGCAGTGGGTGTAGTCGGGCTGCTGCTGATGTTGATGATAATAACTTTGATTTGTCTAAACACACAAAGCAAAGTGATGAAAGCCTTCTCGCCTTTCTTTCCCGCATATGTTTGTATGCGACGTCAGCGGACGCAATTAGAAGCCGTCCAGGGCATGTGCTAGTAAATACTATACCCTTCTTATCAGGTGAGCAGACAGACCGAATTGAGAGAAATATGACGTTCTTTTCAGTGACGTCACAAAACAGCATCTTTATGGTTTTTCGCGGTATGATGTGCAAAGGCACTTGTTGGCAGTACTGTCGTCAAAACTTCCCAATCGACACTTATGTGAAAAAGGTCCGTTATACGCTTCGTCTGATTGTTCTCAACGGCCTAATATAGTAAATAAAACTACCCAGAAATGTTCATACGAATGAGAAGTGGGTGTCTTGTAATAGTTTTTGGCAGTTCCGAAGTTTTCCCTCTGCTGCCTCTAACGCTTTTTACACCCCTTTTTCTTCGCCAATGCTCAGTGGCAAATTAGAACGTTTAAACTTAGTCAATCGTCCTTTCTTTCTTTCCTTCTTTCATTCTCTCTTTCTCTCATATTTCTTTCTCTTTTTTTTATTTATTTCCTTCTTGTTCTCTTTCTTTCTTCCAGTATGAACGACGGTGCCAGCGTTATTCCAAAGAAAAGCTGGTCTGAGTGGCAGATTATGGAACCTTATTTAAAGAGCCTGAATGTATGACAGAAGTGCAACGAAAGCCCTCTAATCACAGTTCTGAACGCGGGTGCTTTCCCCGTAGATAAATGAACAAACTTGAAAAGGTTGTATAATAAAATAATTCACTTGATGATATTAGATACGCTGACAACCTTTCTTTGCCGGAGGCAGCGCAACATACACGCACAATGATTCCATCTACGTCACTCAACTTGACTAAAGAGCTATTTTTAAAGTTTAATTTCTTATATCGTTCATTTCATCGTTCTGTCTACTGTAAAACCATAAATGAGTAAGGAAATGAATAGCTGACAAACACTGTTTCAGATTGATGTTGAAAATCATCAACCAAAGATGAAAGCCCGCTTGAAGAGATATAGAATCGGAAGAGAAATGGCACACGGGACTATAGTACACTTCCAGCAATAAAATAGCTTTCACATGAAGCCGCCTAATGGACCAAGGGCGAAATCACGTAATAGGATAGACAACAATGAGCAACAAGAACTGAGCAGAAAGACACACAGAAAGAAGTTTTGAGGGTTTTAACAACGGTCACACCAAAATTGCCATCGAAAACCAGAATGGCTGAAGTTCTATCCACATTATAGCTCGTATAGCTTTCATTTTATTTCGAACTAGCTTGATCTTAAAAAGCTTTAGCGAGCGTGTTGTCGAAGCGGGATGATGCGTTTTTGAGAGAGATCGCGGCAATTTCGTTAGTTTCAGGTGCGCCATGACCACACCGCTGCGTGCTCTAGTATCATGCACCATAATAATGAGTATTGCTTAACTTAATGTTACTTGAGTGGTATATCGCGGAATATACCCGAAGAAAGAATGCTGCTGGGTTATGAGAACTTCGCTCTTTCACGTGACGAAATCCTCTTGACGAAGCGTTGGCTTCAGTGACAATCCCTACTCAACAATCAGTCATCACTTCTAGCCTCCATCTTCTCCAGAATTTCAGTCCTGTTTACAATGTAGATCTATCTATCTATCTATCTATCTATCTATCTATCTATCTATCTATCTATCTATCTATCTATCTATCTATCTATCTATCTATCTATCTATCTATCTATCTATCTATCTATCTATCTATCTATCTATCTATCTATCTATCTATCTATCTATCTATCTATCTATCTATCTATCTATCTATCTATCTATCTATCTATCTATCTATCTATCTATCTATCTATCTATCTATCTATCTATCTATCTATCTATCTATCTATCTATCTATCTATCTATCTATCTATCTATCTATCTATCTATCTATCTATCTATCTATCTATCTATCTATCTATCTATCTATCTATCTACGCCTTAGTGCTGTTGCTGTCGTTATCGTTTTCTGAAATTGGTACATACCAAAATCGGCACAGGAAAATAAGACAATGCCTATTCGATTCACAGGTCATAACACCAATAACATGACTCCCGTGTCTCGATCATCATAAGATTGTTTCGACCAGTCACGCGTAGCGCACACCCGGATACCATCGTCCCTGATGTACCGGTATGCGCCACAGGTGACTCACTGCGTAGGCCATAGAAACCTGGCCCTTGGAAATCTTTACCATAAGGTGCAAAAGGAAACATGCTGTTTAAAATGAGGTACCGTAGGTCACCGTATTCTATGGTGCTTTCCATGGTTGACCTATTCTGGTGGAAGCAAGAAATAAAGGTCACACCTTGAGCCACAATCGAAACCAGGCGTACCGTAAGTATTCTGCCACGTGGTATTCTCCGTGAGAGTCATGCCAGTGCTTCGAAAACTTTCGAACAATGACCCGATACAAGCGTCATGTTCAAACAAACCCAGTTGGGGCGACAGTGCCACCTCTCTGTTTATATGTCATTCTAACAAACATTGCATATCTATGATATGACTCATAATAAAGCATAGCGCTATTACGCTTACTACCGCTACTTATGATATGCACGTCATCGAACAGCAGTGTGGCGATAAAGGTAGTGTCTCTTCGTGAACGGGGGCGCCGATGTTGCGTTCAGCCATGGATTATCCTCTACATGGCAGTGTACTCGGCATGCAGGGTAAGCAATTAATATATGCTCACAACAACTCAATCTGCATAAAACGTTAAAGCACGTCGTAACGCTTGGCCAAAAGCAATAAATAAGTAGGTAAATAAATAAATAAATAAAGGAATAAATAAATGAAAATCTACTACTGTGCACTGCTTCACATGGATTCGTTCGCATGATGAGTGGGATCCACTGAATTTTTTTTCCGGATTCTTGTTTTGTTGGCTAGGAGTATGCAACCATTTGACATCATGAATTCACGCGCGCATTTATTATACTTAAGAACAAAATTTACTAACAGACGTGATACAGACTCTCAGTAAATAGAGTACTATTTCGAGAAGTGTCGGAGACCTCTCACAACAGTAATGTTTCTTTGAGTGTGTGAAAAAGAAAGTAGAACAATCTCGAAATTAACATCCTACAAGGCCTATTTTAATTCTGCGCTAAATACGTATATGTGGCAAGGGAATTGGGTTGTTGGAAGTTAAATTGAAAATGCTTTCCCCTGACATTCTCAATAGAAAAACGAAAAAAAAGATGTTCGTGAACGTGAGAACGAAAACAACACTAGATGCTGGAATGCAAGGGTATACACCCCAACCTGAAGACAATGCTACATGGTGTTGTGAAATGGACTGAGTGCCATACTTTCGGCGCCTCGAGGAAAAAGTTCCTGGCCTAAGAAGCGCCCAACCCGGCGCACAACCGCCAACGCACACGCATACTACGCAACCAGACGCCTCCTCTCTACCCTTCCCCATTCGATCCTCACTAACTTCCTTCTTACAACCCTCTATGCATCTCGGCGTGACTCCAATTGTTGTAGGGGGAAGAAGACATTGCCAGAAATGAAGAAATTGGCGCAGCTGAGTGGCCCCACACACATCGCCGACGTAACGTTCCGGGACAGAGAGGGGGGAGAGGGGTACGCGACAGAACGCGCCTATATACCACCCCGCAATGACGCCGACGGTGCGTCGCTGCACCCTTCTCTCCCCAAACAACCGTCCCGTAGATTTCCTGAAAGCGCAAAAAAAAAAGGGTAGCGGCAAGGCGTGCGCACGGGCGCTACAGGCTGCTCTAACTTTCTCTCCGCGCCCTCTCCTCTCCCCGTTTCCCAATTTCTCGTTCCCCTTTTCCTGCGTCGCGTCTAGTCCTGCAGCAGCCTCCTCCGCGTCGCTTCCCTTTTCGCTCTCCTTACGAGATCCGATGAAAGGAGGACGGAGAGTCGACCCGAACTCGGCGATTGGTTGGTGTCTCGCGTGACGTCGCACGGAGCGCTCTCATAAAAAGCCGCGTGGCCGGCTCAAGTTGGCGAAAGAGGACCGCGAGCTGCAAAGTACGACGACAGGACAAGAACGGTAGCCTTTAAAAAAGGAGAAACTAATTTATTTCTGACCAGAGGCCCTGCTGCTTCAAGGAACCGAACAACTGTTCGAAGCGAAGTTCTGTCGGTTCCTATCGGACGGGTGGCGTTCGTCGCTTGGAACTCTTGTCGGGCCGCATACGAGAGCGAGAGTGGGACTCTTCTGGGGCTGTTCGCTCCGTTCCCTGCGGAACTTTTGCCCGGGTGGCACCTATTGCTCTGCTCTCTGCGGCCGGTGTTGTGTCTCACACCTATCCGAGATGAGGTAAGTGGGCGCTTAGGTGTATGTAGTAAAGAAAAAAAAACAATCTTTGTGCGCGATTTTGCCACATGTTACGCTGACACCAATAGATACTTTTGATGACCTAGTAAATGAAAGTCTTCCGTAGACGGTGTACTTTTAATTCTCTTCTTAACAAGTTGATCAAATAAAGAAAAGCAGTGTACATACACGACGAGTGTTTCTTCTCAAGTAAAACAAGAGAGGCCAGCAACTACAGGCAGAAAAAGCTTCTCATTCTTCTTAAGGAGAAAACGCATGACGTGGGGGTGCCTTTCTATATTATAATTCGCTATATTCAAATGTCTACAATAGCTCCAAGTATATGACCTCATTACACATTTCACAGTTGCATTCTCAGAGTTCTGTACATAGGGCGTCGTTACACTGTGTTTTGTATCTTAGACTATAAGAGCTTGATGCTCTAAATGTTCCAAGACAAACGCGATTGCGCCAGCGAAAACCGAAATACCGACAAGAGCCCTAATAATGATTTCTAGCTAAACACCAGGTCCGACACATACCTGGAATACAATTTTCTTTTTGAGAGTCTAATAGCAGCAATGACCGCTATTTAAGTACTTCTTATAGACCCCTGCGCGTTAAGCACGATAGTAGTCGCCCGGGAACATTACGTCTTCTCTTGTGAATAAACAAAAAAAATGGATCCCACATGATATCATTATAATTGTATGTATAAGTTCTAATAGCAATGAAAAACAAAACTATTGACCTTAATGTTTCATATCTGTACTATGAGTCATTTGGCCATTACAAAGATAATTGGGCTGAATGGGCGACAGTGCCTACCTATGGTAATTGAACTTTCACCTCAAGTACTTTATTAACCTTTGCATTGTATACCAACTTCCGCAGAAGCGTAATTCAAGTACGATGGAGAATGTCCGACATTTGAAAAAAAAAACAGCAGCCCTCAAAGTGCGTATTTGCCATGACTCTTTACACACTGATGTTACTATATTAACCATCTCCCGCAATCATTATGAAATACAGAACATAAAAAAACGCTTAGCAATGATATTTGAAGTGTGCTGTCAAGGAAAAATATTTTAGTTATCTAAAATTGGCCCTATCTACCGAATGACCGAAAACAGTGTTGTGCTCTCGCTTTCTCTATATTGAACTTAAACGTTGAAAAGCCTAAGCTTAACCGATCCTCCGATAAATAAAACATTATTTACAACACTCGTTAGATAGCTTTAAAAGGTCCACACTTGAGAAAAGACAGCGCTTCAAGGCCCGTTTCTACTTACTCAAGAACGCCAACGTGAGCGGATTACGTATTTGGAAATGTTTTGTTTGGATACGTATGGGTTCCGACTCGCTATGGTATTGTGTTTGCAGAGATCACCCAGGAAAGCTTCCTATGTTTCAGAAAGTTGTGGATTGCTTCCTAAAGCAAACAAACCGCCAATAAATTGATTGATATGTTGGATTTAACGTCCCAAAATTACCAAATGAATATGAGAGACGCCGTAGTGGAGGGCTCCGGTAATTTCGATCACCTGGTGTTGTTTAACGTGCACCCAAATCTGAGCACACGGGCCTACTTCATTTCTGCGTCCATAGGAAATGCAGCCGCCGCAGCCGGGATTCGATCACGCAACAAACCGCTTATACATAAAAAGTAAATATTTTGCTTATGGTATACAGAACCTATAAAAATGAATAACAACGATGCACTCGAGCGTGAAAGAAATAAGCAGAGAATTTTATTCCTTAAATTGCCACACCTCAGAACCTATTTGCCCATCTCTGTATTTGTAGCTCATATTAACCAAGACCGCACACAACCATAGACATGAGGCATTAACACCCTTTTTTGTACTAAAAAACTTTTAAGCATTCTCTTTTTCCTCGCATCATATAGTAATGCAATTATATAATTGAAAGGGTCATGTAAACCACTGTCAGTAATGCTTCGTTCTGTTTTGTTTAACGGGTTCATTGTAGGTACCATTTGTAACCCTTCCTGTTTTGTGCATGTGTCTGCGATATTCGAAAAATAAATAAACAAGTTGTCCCTATCCTAAATATCAAGGACTCTGAAGACATCAGTAAGAGAGAAAGAAACCTCTTTCACTGTGCTAGACAAAAATTATTATGGTAATTTGTTCAACGACTCGTGCGCGGTACGTCATGTGCTATTTGATTAGTAAAGTCAATGCGAAGGAGTATTTTCTGCACATATAAAGCTCAGTTTTGGCGACTAAGACAAACCCACCAGATCTACTTACTGGCCACTATAATAGCACCACAAATGCTCAGAGCACCATAGGCTCGAGCTAATTAGCCAGAGAAGAAATTTTAAAGCGTTGAGTCTAAGAAACTGCAATGGAGCCTATACGGGCGTTCGTCGTGTGGAATTTAGCTACGCAGTTCTTTATGAACACAGAATCTATCATCACCTCTGTCACTCTGGTTACTTTTTGGTTTGATTTTTATTTAATAAAGTCCAGTGAAATACATTGAAAGTGGCCGTATCCTTTCCGCGTTCTTATCCCCCTCGGCATTCTCCGAGTTCAACAATATTACTCGACAGCAAAACGTGTCACTATTTTATTCAAGATCCGCCTTTATCGGTAGCACAGCAAGCTGGTGGCTACGTCAGCACATAGTGAAAGGAATGAACGGAGTGCTCCTTTCGTTCCAGGTCTCTTGCACAGCTTAGTAAAGCCTACTTTTCCATTGGACGTCACTGACTATAGATAGGGGCCTGCACTTGAAATGTAAATGTCGCTTCGCATATTGTGTGACAAAGCTAAGGCACAAACACAACGCACACAAGTACTGACTTGCAAAATCTTGGAAGTTATCACCACTGTACACCCCACTCTTGCCAATGGCCCGTCTAGCCACTGTAAAGTGCTGGCTCTTCAAGATCTCTCGAAAGGCATATTGTGTCAATATAAAAGAAACCCCCGTGCATATAAGTGATAACTTGAGGTTTGTGCAAAGTGCTTCAAAAAATAAAAGCTGGATATTTCGAGAAAACAACGAATAAAGTGTCAGTGAAGAGTACTTGCATTGTCATGCATACTACAAGTTTCTCTTTATTTACGTTACGCCCGTTCAAAGATGTATAAGTTCTGACAGTCGTATTGGGTGTTCTTTTCGACAGCATGGTGAGTATTTCGATTTGGTTCGAATACACTTTCCGATTGTGCTTATATCAGGAACATGTCTCCTCTTTCAACACGACTTGAACGAAGTCAATTGTGAATACACGTGCACCGGCATGCTTACTTTGCATCTTGCTGCACCTAATTACTGAACGAAGGTGCAGATTGGGTAAACTATTTGTGCCTAGAATTTAAAAGTTGTCTCTGCTATTTCGAAGTCTGGCATGTCTGCGGACTTGAGTGCACTGCTTGTAATTAAGCGAACTCCACTGACTGCAGTCACTAATTACTCAACAAAACAAAAAAACAATAATAAGGTATACAAACTCAAATTTCGTATTATAGATTTCCCACACTTCTTTTCCCCCAATTTGTTCTGTACCATGGTGCAGACATTTAGAACACAACCACTAAACGTAAAACAGTGGTATTATATAGCTTGAGTTTTTCACCGAACGAGAAAGGTCTGAATTAGCTCATAACAATGCACGGGACAAAGTTTGCAGTGCAATGGAAGTGATTAGTAAGCTTAACGAGGGCTTGAATTCATCCGGAACCATGGCTCCAATTTCCCCGTGGTCGTTTGTCACACGAGCTAATTCCAGCGGCAGAGTGCGAGATCATAGATGTGCGGATGAACCAAACTACTCATTCTCAGGCAACCCGAATAGGGAGCTCAATCCAGCTCTCGTAAAGCGTACAGTGCAGCAGTAATTTACTGTAAAGGAGGAAAAAGTAGTCGCTGCCATGGGCACATAGGTTTACGGCGATTGCTGTCAAAACGAACATTGCTAACCCAGTTGAAGCCTTGATGAATGTAACTAGCGAACTTCTTGAGTACCGATCAGAAATTAGCAGTAATTTTCAAATACACAGAAGGGCTCCTTTAGTTCCGCACAGAAACGCAAAAGAGGACAATATGTTATGTGCTTCATAGCTTCAAGTATCAGCCAGTGCTAATTACAGGTAACCCTACCCTACTGGCTGCTGTAAATGATATGGTACAAGTCATTCTCCTGCGTTTTTATTAAATTACGCCTCTTCATACATCGCTGTTGCTTCTTCTGACGTCCAATTTTGTTCAAGTACGTTCATTTTAAAAGTTGCCAAAAGTACATACACGCGTCACTTCCGTGCATCTCATGAAACTCAAGGATACGAAACTGTACAACCAGCAAAAACGAAGGCACCGCGAACTCAAGCTGTTGCCCCTAATGATGATTCTTCGAGCAAGAAGCGTCGCACTCCATTCGGAGGTACTGACCTGAAACGAAGTCCTCGAATGCATTTGGGTGTTTTTCCTTTCCTGGCATTGGTACGGTTGTAGAACCATTTCACTTTACAGTCGTCCCGATGCCAGCGCACGGCATTGTTGCCACAATAGAGATGCACTTTTTTTAGCCTTGAAAGGGATCTCTAAAGCAACTTTATAAAGGCAGTAACAGTGAAGTGACCGTCAATGCATGACCTAGAAGGGAAAGGAGCGATTAAGCTTCAGAAAGACAAAAACACCGTAGCACTTGAATTAAGTAGTTTCTTAATTTCACGTCGACAGCCACTTCATAGTCTGGATGTAGTATATATGGGAAGCTTAAGATTTAAAATCATATTTTACAGTGTTGTCGCTTAAGTCGGCTGCTGTATGTGAGGCCAGAAAGAGAACGAAATGAATTGTCAACTGGAGAAGCCACGGTTTCTTTGTTTTTCCCGCTTATTTCTCAGAGCGATGTACTGAACAAGAGGAACAGTAAGAGAGAAGGCAGGAGGGGTGAATAATCTGCTGAAGCAAATCTGATATTCTAATACACCTTGGATCAGTACAAATCGTTGACTCGTCAAGATTTCGGTTATCTTTGTTATCTGTTGTATAAAACGTTTATATACCAGGCCAGCAACAGCGTGCTGTTTAGGCCAGCCGCAAAGCGCCAACCTTAGCACTGTCATCATAGTAAACGACTATACGCCATGAAATTTTCGCAGATCTCCCTACTGAACGTTTAGGCGCTGCCTGCAATAATTCCGACGAATGACAGTATGAGTTCGCAGAGAGAGAAAGAGAGAGATGAAACAAATAAAGATATGGGAGTAGAGAGATTAAGAAAGAAAAAAATGCCTCATAGATCAAAACTATTCTCTTCGAAGCGGGATTTGAACCCTCGAACCATCCATCTGAAGGCGAGCGCCCTAACTATTCGGCTACCCGGACACGCTAGAGGGGCATAGCATAACCGCGTATATTATAGGGTAGGATGTGGAAAGGGGAGTGAGCGTAAGAGAGTAAAGCCTAGCACAGAGAGAACCTGAGAGAAAAAGAAAAGATGCAGAAAGAAAAGAAAGGACGACGAGAGCATAAATGAAAGAGAGAGAAACAAGTACAGAGAGACAAAAAATTGATAGAAAAAGTAAGCAAGCATCACGTCGTCCAGCGAACACATGTAATGATATGTAGAGTTTAACGTCCCAAAACCGCCATATGATTATGAGACGTCGTAGTGGAGGGCTCCGGAAATCTCTACCACGTGGGGTTCTTTGACGTGCACCCAAATCAGGGCCCACGGGCCAACAGCATTTTCGCCTCCACTGAAAAAGCGACCAGGTGTAGCACCATCTGGCCCACCTACGCATGCGCTGTAACTAATCATCGCCAGCCAACGAAGAAGTCGCTCGCGACCTCCGCTCTACAAGGCATGCCAGAGCCTGTCCAGCTAAGAGACACTAGTTTAAGGAACTGAACCGACAATCATACCAAGAAAATTATAGGGAATCAATTGTAGTATAAATGTGAAGAAAGTAAAGTGGGCGTAATAAAAAATAACTTACCACCGGCAAGATCCGAACCTGCGCGTTATTCGGAGGTCACGGGTTCAAATCCTGGCAGTGGCAAGTTATCTTTTCGTCCTCTTTTCTTCGCATTTACATTATAATAATCTTCATTATGGTCCCCTATACTTTTCATGGCATTCTTGCTCGCTTGTTCTCAGTATCATTGTGCCTAGAAAAGGGAACGAGCTCTTAAATTTACGCTTTCCTTCATTTTATTGTGTACTTAAAAATGTAAATTTATTTCGCCTTCCAGCCGTCTTCGGCAATTCAAGCAGGACCTAGAAAATCGCTAGAATGGCCATAGCCTCAAAAGTGAATCCAAGAACACGCTATTTAAGTAGCGCCAGAATACAATTTTAGTACGGGTGTCCTGTTGGAACATATAATGTTTGACGTGCGCCCTTGTGCTTGAGGTTTTCTTGACAAGCCTGCCTTTCAAGGCCCATTTAATAGAGATAAACTCATCTGTAATATTCCGTCATAATTAGCGTGTGTTTAAGTTTATGCTTACGGTAAAGCCTTTTTTTTTTCTTTTTGTATGGGTCACCTATATATTTCGACTATATATAGCAGCAGTTCTATAGAGTAACCACCACGGAAGACTAAATTAGGTACTGAGGAACATCACCCCTAAAACGATGGCGTATATGTTTCCGTGAATGGTTTAGCAGATTAGATTCCAACTTCGGTGCTTTATACGAAAGAATTAATCAAAATGTGAAGGGTAACAGCTCTTCATAACTCTGGGCTTTTCAATCCTAAAGAGTAGAAACAACCTTTACTGCATCAAAAAGAAAAGACAGCCAATTTCACTACGACGTTCCCAAGCTCACCCACGTTAGCTAGTTACTTTAAACCTGAGCTGCTGATCAGGGCTTAGTCTCACGCATGACAAAGTTTTCGTCGCGTAATGCGCCAGGGGTGTAGTTCATATTGTAAAAAAAAAATCAAGACTGCAGCGTGCGCGGTAGCGAAAGACGACAGAGTTAACCGAAGTTTAAGCAAGACTATAAGCGCACGTCAGGCGCAGGGTGCTTTAGAAAAAAGACTTATGGTCGTTTCGAAGCGAGAGGAGAGCTTCCTCGGGGCAGCGCGCCAGCAAGGATGAGCGTCGCAAGTACGCAAGGCTTGTTCGTCTCGCTTATACGACTCGCAGTGCAAGCTTCCACGTGTATAGCGACTTCAACATGCGCAAGCTTTTGATAGCACTGCAGAAGGAATTATTTGCCCTAAATTATTACAAAGAGGACGAAGCGAAAGGGGGCACAGACAAGTGCTGTGCACGTTAGCCTGTTGAAGCACCAAATGAAGCACGCGTGTATTCGTTGGCCCTTTCACGCATATGCAGTCAGTAGTTATAAGGTAACTGTCGGAGTCAGTTATGTCCTATTTTTACCACTTTTCTTTTATTCATGAGTTCAAAGTTGTGCACGAGGATATTTCCCTTGGTGTAATAGTGTAATCGAGGAACTCAAACAATAACATTTTCTTCATTTCATATGTGAATGCTGTGGAACTGGAGAGAAAAAAACAAGAAATAAACGAGACACAGAAAATAAACTAAGAGGCATATAGGCGTGCGAATCAGGTGGGCAAAAAGTGCCGCGTCCCACCCCTCTTCAATCACCTAGGGTGAAGGTGTGGGGGGTGCACTTAGTCTACGTTTACTCACTTGAGATCACGCAGATTATCAGTGATAGTAGAAGTAGACAACCTCTGCTGTTGAATTGCAATAACTGTTTACTTCAAATTTTCACTTCATGTTTGTACGGGGACCAACGAAAGGTTGTTGTGTGAACCACATCAATGGTTTAGTTTATTATGAATTTTTAATCCGTTGTGAAGAATATTGTCCTTTGGGCTCAACCAGAGAAGGGGGAGGAGAGCTGTGATAAAAAGTTGCCTCTCCCCCTCCTAACGTCGCATCTTGTATACACCAATGGCAGGAGGAGAAAGCTACCCTCTACCGAACAAGATAGAAGAGGTCCAAAAATAACATGTTTACGTACGAAGCAACGCATGCATACTAGACAGAAAAGGAAAGAAACTACAGGACACTTTCCTTTTTGTGCCTTGTCTCTGTGCTCTGCTTAATTCGCGCGGAAACATAAACTATCACCAACTCGCTCAACTTTCAACTTTACTGGGTTTAAGAAGAATGCTAGAAGAGTTGCTGAACGTGCCACAATGTCACTGTCACCATTGCCACGTCCAACTAGTCGGCAGAAATGTCTTCAGTACACTGTTATTGTTTCATTCCGTCCGGTGTTTATGAGAAAAACTGGCAACTGCTTCAGGGCTACGCACACTGAAAGCTGTCCAGATACATGTCTTAAAATCTATCTTTCTGCTTGTTTACGGTTGTCTACACAACAGGCCTCATCAACTTAGTCTGGTGTCTCCGAAGAAAGATACACGTCTCGGTGATTCATAAGACACTTCTGAAATGTTGAAGTATAACCAGACCATGGCGATCCAGTGGCTAAGGTACTCGGCTGGTGACCCGCAGGGAGTGGGATGGAATCCCGGTTGTGGTGGCTGCATTTTCGGTGGAGGCGAAAATGCTGTAGGCCCATCTGCTCAGATTTGGTTGCACGTTAAATAAGTCCAGGTGGACGAAATTTCCGGAGCCCTCCACCACGGCGTCTCTCACAATCATATGGTGGTTTTGAGACGTTGGATCCCACCGATCAATCAATCGAAATGTTGAAGCACATGAGACCTTATCTAACTACTTTATCTTTATCCTTCTCGTATGCTGGAGAAGAGACCTTATCTGGCTATCTTATCCTTATCCTTAGCCGGATAAGAGACACCACGACGTCTCCATGTTTTGCAGCAACAGCCGGTGCGTAATTTAGATGAGTTCGTGGCAGTTACAACTTGCAGAAGGAGGCGTGGAAAATCTATAAACGCAATACAATGGCCAAGTGGGTGCGGAAGTGCAGTCTTCCTTTCCTTTCCCGCGGCCAACAAAGTAGATTTGTCCCCTTTCGTCGCAACTTGCTAATGGAAACAAACGGCTACACTGGTACGAATGCACCACCCGGACGTCGTGATTTGGAGGACAACTGAAACTGTTACCGCTGTTTTTCTCGAGTTACGCACGTGTGTCGAACGCAGGCATAGCAGCACCGAAGTGTCCACGTAGACATGCCCTGTATGTTTTTACTACCCGCACTTCACAGCTCACCATAAAGGCAAAAAAATACACTAAACGATATGTCAAATGATCTACTATATTCGCCGCCTTCCGGCAGTAATTATTCATGCCCGTATGAAATATATTGTGTGTTATTTAGAGACTGCACGTTTTAAGCTGCGTTTTCACTGTGAACTGTTTGCGCAAGTGTTATGAAACATTTCGAAATCGGATGATCCAGTAATTAAGTCCGCACTTGCTGCAAATTCTGGCGCTATTATTTCCTGGAAATAAAATATAAGCATAGTACGACCACAACTTGTATACAGCGCTTTGTACGAGTGCTTGTTAGGCTTAGCATTTATACAAATGTTTCCCGATGATATTGCAACCGGAGTGGCCCAAGCTTGTATGTCTCGATATAACATACGACGGTAACAATTGGTATGTAGTTTTGAAAAAGCTGTTGAAGTTGTGTGTCAATGCACTATCTGTATTTCCTGAGCTGATTTTTGATACAGAACAATTAAGCATGCGAATTATTTAGAAATACTACGTAAAATGTTCTTCACGGTCGACATACCACACGTGAAGCAGGAAGTATTCCATCATACTGTGCCTTTGTGGCCGTTGTATCTCGAATCTGTCCTGGATAGCTCGTCATATTTGAGGACGTACGTGTTGCGTAACGAAACGAAAATGCTGGCGACACATTTTTGTGAATTTCAGAGCATTAAAAGCTGCAAGATGGGACTCGGCAACTGCCCGAGTGGTGCCAGATGCTTGCGTTTCGCCAAGGCCCACCAAAATGGCTATCTTTGGCCAGTTTTCCTCACATTGTATGTTTTTTTTGCCTTTAAGTAGCACAAGATCAGATCAAGCTGTCCTTGGTGTATTGGTCACCCAGTGCGCGTGTAAGAACATGACCTACAACATCTGACTCTGGGAAATCGATGAAAAATAATGATTAGCAAGTTGAATATCTCCTCTAGCACTTACGGAACCCTGGACAACGTCCTGTCTGAGACAGCATTCAGTGATGTTTTCTTCCGCGGGAATTGCAAACACTGAGAGCCTGTTCATAGCTTCAGTACATGCATAAAAGAATTATAACGGAGTCCTGAGGGGCTAAATTAAAACAGGCCAATAGACCTCCCCAGTCAAGTAAGTGGCTCCACCCATGCCAGATCCAGATGATGGTGACTCTCGATGGCAACACAAGCCCCCTTGGATGACTGGGAGTTCATGCGCAATATTCGGACTGCACAGTCACTCATCTCAGCTGGCCGCCAATCTATAGATCGAATAGCTTGACGAATTATCTGGTCAAACGCAGTAGAGCAATTTCCTCGTCTAAAATAACCAAGTTTTTTTTATAAACTCATGAATTATTGTTCGGCCAACTTGTAACTTTTGCTGAACCACTTCAGTGCTCAAGTCCGATGACTGTATGCGAAGGTTGTCTGCGTACAGTGAATATTTCAAATTAACCAGTGACTTGTGGGTAATTCCAGCCGTAACATAATTATGGCCTTTCCTATTCAGGCGACGGTGTTATAATTCGCGCTGCGAAAAACGGAAATTGACCCTTTCTCTCTTTTGGGGCCTATTTCAAAGCTCATTATAAAGTGGCTGCCCAATTACCGTGCCTTTCCGCAGACATCTCACTCGCTAGAGAGCTGTAAAGATTACTTAGAGCTCTACAGGTCAACCCACTCTTCCCAACACAAACAAATGCCTTTTCAAACACCTACACAGTTCTCTCCGCAAAGCCATTTCTGCGGAAAATCCGGGTCACTTCTACATGCAGAGCTATGTTGCAGATAATCCCAACTAAAGCGCCGAGACTCTGATTACACCAGCGAGCTTCGGGAGTGAGCTTTGGCCAAGTCCGATCTTGAAGATTAGCTTCCCGAGTTCGAGGTGCTCTGGGCGCAAAAAAGGTTCTTCGAAGCTACACTGTAAAATTAAAATAGTTCGTTCTAAGTCTCCCCACTGTCTATCGCCGATTCCGTACAAGATACAGTGATACGTTCGGTTGAGAAGTGCAAGAACATTGTATGAGAATTATTTGCGCAGCCTTTGTGGCACGAAATGCTGTTTCATATTTTGAGTGGAACACATACTTACTCAGGACTGCACAATCAACACGGCAAGCGGGACGAGTTTCAGGTCAACATACTTGGTCAGACATGCCTTGCAGCACAGGCGAGAATAAACAATCGACGACCCAGTCAATGCCCGCGTCGTCAAGGTCCTTGCCCATGGTTTCTGCTACAATGCATTATCAACCAAATGTGTTAAGAGCACTGAATGGGACTGCTCTGTTAGCGCAAGATTCCAGGCTAGTGACGCCAAGGCATGTGCTGCAACATGATTCTGGCCGGATCTGGTATAGCCCCAATACAAGTAAACTAAGATAGCCGAGCAAACATTGGCTACCACGGATCATTTGTTATTTCTTTAGTTTTATTCCCAGTGACGCTAAAATAAGTGTAGACTGGGTTATCATTACAAACCAAAAATAAACTCATTCTACTATTACTGTCTAATAATAAAAAAGCAGCCCATTCAACGTGAGAATTAGATCCGTGGTAACTATTACTTTATCGCCTTTTTCCTCAATGTTTCAAAGTGGTATACCAATCTTTGATAAAAATGTTCAGTCATGCTAAATTGTTTACAAATGTTTACAATACACTTAACAGAAAGCATTAACGAATTCTTGGTGTATACCTTCCATCAAAAACGCCTCATTTTCGATAGTAGAACAACGAACTCCCAGGCCACATACCCGATTATTGACAAAAAAAAACAAAAAACTAAAGACATATCAGTTCGAGCGCCTCTCACAAGAGCTAATTTATATCAAATTTAGTCTCCGAGAGGCCATCTTTTAATAAGGCACATAGCACGCTTGACTCGAGTGGTCTAACAGCATATGAAACGAAAGCCGGAGTACAAGGCAAAACAAAAGCTAGACAGGCGAGATCTTTGAGCGATAATAAAAGCGGCGTGTGTTTCATCTATCGACGCCGTAATGCCAGTACTGCGAAGGCTATCAGGAAAAGTAAACAAAAAAAGAAAAAAAGAATGGTGGGCAGGGCTCGAGATTCCGCACATTGTCTTTCGAGAAGACATGCCTATTGGCTACATTCTCAAATTACACACAAACACGTGAATGTTGAACTCTCAGCGAAATTTTTATTGATAATGTCAATAGAAGCTCTCGTGGGTGCGAACATTTTTCAGGGGAATATTTTATTATGGAAGCGTGATTAAACGAACTGAATCGTCTTCCGTCCATTCTGCTCCTCTCAAATGAAAGAGACAAACACATGCACGGATATATATATATATATATATATATATATATATATATATATATATATATATATATATATATATATATATATATATATATGGGAAAGCAGTGTATACCTAAGGGCTCGTTTTTCCGTGTTTTGACACAATATTGATGAGATCTAACAGACAGTAATGCCAAGGAATGTACAGAGGAATTTATTAGAACCAATGGAATGTAAATAAGAAAGAATAGTGGGTGAAAAAATTGCTCACGGCTGGTTATTTTTTCACCCACTTTTCTTTCTTATTTACATTCCATTGGTTCTAATAAATTCCCCTGTACATTCCTTGCCATTACTGTTTGTTAGATCTCATTTATATTAATATTTATTATATATATATATATATATATATATATATATATATATATATGTGTGTGTGTGTGTGTTTGTGTGTGTGTGTGTGTGTGTGATAGTTTTATGCAGCAATAGTGGAGAACGTATACCCATGGTAGCATTTAAATGGTGCTCTCGATTAAAAGGACAAATGATGACAAGCGATAGAGCACTCTGTGGACAGAATCACAACATCATCGCTGTCGTTTCTCACATGAGCGCTTAATTAACAAAGTAATAAGCTACCGAGGTTTGATAATATTTTATAACCCTAATTCGTGAATATTTTTTATGTCCTACTTATTTTTTCAACCAACGCAGCGACCTTCTTCGTTCCCTGTACCTGCATTAGCTGTCAATGAAAATGGGCTCTTCGGGCTTACCGTAATGCTGCCGTCGTCAACGCGAGCGTTTTCTATGGAGGTGTCCGTTGATCCTTGATAATACAAGGATTTAGTTTTCTATTAAAAGCAAGGCGTAAAAATCCAACGCTATCGTTTAAGGCGCAACAACGTCTTTTTTATTTAATCATTGAAGCAGTAAAAAAAAAGCTTACCCATTCTCGACAGCCTTAAGTGTTAATAAGCTTTATGTGTGAAACCATATTGTATCTGTGTAGTGTTTTATTGTATAGAGCTGCAGCGTGCCTTCTTTATCTTGTAGTGCTTACTGTTCTCATGTCTCTGCCTGTTTTTATTTACAAAACTCGTGGAGCGCGCCGTTTTGCTGCCGTTTGTTTTTCTTTCGTACGTGCTCGTTCTGCCGTGTTAGAGAAGTCAGCTTTATTGTCAATATTCTTCTATTTCACGTCACAGTGTTACTTGTGTACCTAAAAGAGGTGGTGACACAAGCTCAGCTAAGTTTCTTGAAAAAAGAAAAAAAGGCGTATTTGTAACAACTAGATCTATTCTCTCTAATTGGTACTTTGAACAATTACAGAGAATAGATTTCAATAATTACAGAGAATACATTTAAAGAAGCGATTCCAATATATAGGGGCGTTTTGTGTTGCATAGAAGACGTTTAAGTGCACCAACAGGTCAATTTTGTGCATTTCTAGTACATTATCGTTTCTTCATACGTACGTGACCTTAAAGTGTAGCTACCGTGCAGCCTAGAACGTGTTAATTAGGAGACAATCGAGTCAAGCTTCGTGAAGTTGAAAACGAGACACTCGCTTTAAAGGGCAATGAGTTATCAAAAATAAATGGAAGAAATTGTTAACGAGTCTGAGATAACCGGTGGGCTACCCTACACAGGGGAACGAAATAATGTTATTACAGCACATGGAGGGTACATGTGGCGCATGTAAACGTTTTATCAACTTTCGCGATGTAACTTAATCCGCAGATAACATTCGGTGTAATATAGGGGTCTCAAAATCAACTAGGCTAGTGGATCGCAACGATGAAATTCAGTATAACAAGCACCAGCACAGAGATGCCAGGAGGTGGGAGGGATGCCTTTGTCATACATTTTCTATATTGTCACGTGCTAAGAGGTCGAAGGAACGTATAAAGGGACGCGACTGTCAAAAATCTCAGAGACCAAGAAGGACGTCTCCGCTGGCACGGGTTGCTCGTCTTCGTCTTCCTCGTTCACCGGCACAGAACTGACCCACTGTTCACTGGCACAGAACACCAGGTGGCATTACTCCTCCTCCCAAGAGCGCATCGACCTGATGCTCAAACAAAAGTGTGCACAGCCGTGGGTCGAAGTAGGTAACACAAAAAAAAAACATTAAACAAATTAGTGCACGAGAGAAAATGCGTCCTGGGCCCGGCAATCGGAAATAAACGGCATTCACTGTTCACACGAAGAGTTCACTGGCACAAGAAGAACATTCGCATGACCGCGTAAAGTATGGTTTTAGGCGGACTACGTGTACAGTCTCTGGACGTGGTAACCTGCGCTGTGATGATGGTGAGCCTCCGTCTGGAACCACTTCGTAGTTCAGGTCGCTCACACGTCTGAGTACTTTGTAAGGTCCAAAGTGCTTCCTCAAGAGTTTCTCAGTGAGACCTCGCCGCCTAATGGGTGTCCAAACACAAACTTGGTCACAAGGTTCATAATTAACTTCTCGATGGTGGATGTTGTACCGCCGTGCATCTGCGCACTGTTGAGTTTGGATGTGCACACGGGCCAGTTGACGTGCTTCCTCAGCGCGCTGAATGTACTCATTGATGTCGGGGGCTAATTGGTTGAGCTTGTCGATGTCCTCATATGGAATCATGGCGTCCAGCATAGTTCTAACATCTCGACCATAAACGAGTCGGAATGGCGTGAAGCGTGTAGTTTCTTGCGTTGCAGTGTTATACGCAAATGTTACGTACGGCAGGATGTCGTCCCACGTTTTGTGCTGCATATCCACGTACATAGAAATCATGTCGGCTAGCGTTTTGTTTAGCCTTTCTGTTAAACCATTACTCTGAGGGTGATACGCAGTGGTCTTTCGATGGGTTTTGTAACTAAACCTGAAGATATCATCCAAAAGTTTCGCTGTGAACGATGTCCCTCGATCAGTGATGACATATGACGGGGCGCCATGCCGTAGCACAATTTGATGCATAAAAAAAAACTGGCAACTTCAGATGCGGTCCCTCGTGGCAACGCCTTCGTCTCAGCGTAACGCATCAAATAATCGGTTGCGACAATTATCCATTTGTTGCCAGAAGAAGACAAAGGAAACGGGCCTAGGAGGTCCATCCCCACTTGTTCAAACGGTGTATGTGGTGGATCGATCGGTTGTAGATGACCTGCAGGCTTTAAATGTGATGTCTTTCGACGCTGGCATTCACGGCATCCCTTCACGTAGCGTTTGACACAGGCAGACATTTTAGGCCAGTAGTAGAGTTGCCGCACCCGATTTATAGTTCTCGAGTAGCCCAGATGGCCAAATGTGGGCTCGTCGTGGCAAGCTAATAAGACGTCATCGCGGAGGGCTTTAGGCACGACGAGAAGATGAGATCTGTCACCAGCACCGGCGTTCCTTTTGTATAAGACGCCATTTCGTAGGCAAAATGATGGCAACGTTCGCGACATTGAACGAGGAATGGGCGCGGTGCCACCTTCTAAATGATCTATAATCATTCTTAGATTGGCGTCATTTCGTTGATGAGACATCAGATCCTGTCCGCTGACAGTTGCCACGAAGGCGCCGTCCTCTTCTGCGCTAGTACTGGCGGATTGAAGAGGTGCTCGTGATAGCGTGTCGGCGTCTTCGTGCTTTTTACCTGACTTGTACACGATGGTGACATCAAATTCCTGTAGGCGAAGACTACATCGTGCTAATCGTCCTCAAGGGTCTCGTAGATTGGTCAACCAGCACAAAGCATGATGGTCAGTCACCACTTTAAATGGTCTTTCATAGAGATATGGCCTAAACTTTGTTATTGCCCAAATGACCGCGAGACATTCTTTTTCTGATGTGGAATAGTTAGATTTCGCGCGAGACAGTGTGCGACTTGCGTAGGCTATTACCCGTTAAATGCCATCTTGTCTTTGTACCAAAACAGCTCCAAGACCGATATTGCTGGCATCAGTGTGTACTTCAGTGTCAGCATCTTCATCGAAGTGGCCGAGCACGGGAGGGGAAGAGAGCCGGTGCTGTAGTTTCGCAAAGGCAGTCTGCTGGTCGTCAGCCCAGACAAATGGTGTATCATCACACGTGAGGCGTAATAGTGGCTCCGCAATGTTAGAGAAATTTTCAATAAAGCACCGGTAATACACGCACAGACCAAGAAACCGTCGAAGACTTGTCTTGTCTGTTGGAGGTGGAAAAGCGGTGACGGCATCAGTTTTGTAAGGATCAGGCCGAACACCAACGGCGCTCACGACATGACAAAGAAACTTTAATTCTTCGTAGCCGCAATGACATTTCTCAGGCTTGAGTGTGAGATCGGCCGATCTAATGGCTTCGAGCACATTCCGAAGGCGACGAAGATGTTCGTCAAACGTTTCTGAAAACACAACGACATCATCGAGGTAGACGAGACAGCTTTTCCACTTGAGGTCTGCCATGACGGTGTCCATCATTCGCTGGAAAGTGGCTGGAGCGGAACAGGGGCCGAAAGGGAGCACTTTACATTCATAAAGTCCATCCGGCGTTACAAAAGCGGTCTTTTCCCGGTCACGTTCATCGACCTCTATTTGCCAATAACCGCTCTTCAAGTCGACGGACGAAAAATACTTCGCACGTCGCAGCTTGTCCAGAGAATCATCGACTCTGGGCAACGGGTACACGTCTTTCTTTGTGACATTGTTCAACTTTCTGTAGTCGACACAAAGCGAAGCGTGCGATCTTACTTTTTCACAAGAACGACTGGTGATGACCAAGGGCTGCTTGAAGGCTGTATCACGCCATCCTGAAGCATTTCCTTAACCTGCGTTTGAATCGCGTGCCGTTCGGTTGGCGAAACACGATAAGGCTGCTGCCGTATGGGATGCGCGTCGTCGTAGGTGATAATACGGTGTTTCGTTATCGGTGTTTGACGTATCTTCGATGAACGTGCAAAGCATGTGTGGAACTCCAGCAACAGCTCGCTCAAACGCTGCTTGTTCGCTTCAGAAAGCGTTGGATTGATGTCGACGCTGCGGAAAGGCGTTTCAGCAGTGCCAATGGACTTGGAAGCAAAACACTCGGTAACATTGGCGACTGGGTCGGCGTAGGCGATGACAGTTCCAGGAAAAAGGTGGCGGTGCTCGTAGCTGAAGTTTGTGACAAAAACGTTGCAGTGATCATCACGAAGGTCAACAAGGCTTCTCGCTGCGCAGACACCCTGAGACAGCAAAAGCAAGTGATTGCTTTCTACGACTGCTTCACCGGGCATCACTCCGTCCCGCGCCACCTGATCCACAACAGTTGCACGGCGTGGTAACGTGATAGCGTCGTTGACGACGCGAAGAGACACTTGGGAGTGGCTGGGGTCGGCGTAAGCTGTTGTGGCGTTTGTGGTCGCGAAAGTGACTAGACGTCGTCGAATGTCAATTATAGCACCATGCTCCCTGAGAAAATCCATGCCGATGATCAGGTCTCGAGAACACTGCCGGAGAACGCTTAAACTAGCAACAAATGTACAACCGCCGACTTGCAGTTTTGCCGTGCACATACTGAGTGGCTTGACGATATGCCCGCCAGCTGTACGAATTGGCGTTCAGTTCCAAGGTATCGTTACTTTCTTGAGATGGGCGGCCAGCTTTTCGCTAATTATGAAATAGTCCGCACCAGTGTCCACTAAAGCCCTGACTTCGCGACCATCTAGCAGAACAGGAATATCTAAGGACACTCTTCCGCAATCAGCCGGTGGTGTCGTTGTCGATGTATCGTCGGTATCTTCAGTCCGCGTCGATAGGGGTCCTTGATTGATTGATATGTGGGGTTTAACGGCCCAAAACCACCATATGATTATGAGAGACGCCGTAGTGGAGGGCTCCGGAAATTTCGACCACCTGGGGTTCTTTAACGTGCACCCAAATCTGAGCACACGGGCCTACAACATTTCCGCCTCCATCGGAAATGCAGCCGCCGCAGCCGGGATTCGAACCCGCGACCTGCGGGTCAGTAGCCGAGTACCTTAGCCACTAGACCACCGCGGCGGGGCAGGGGGCCTTGAGCATGACCAGTGTGAGCGGCCTTGCCCCTGAAGGTCACTGAGGCTAGTTTTCCCGACGCGGGCTAGGTGACCGGCCCTGCGCCACGCCCACATAGGTGCGATGATTCGGCGAGAGTCGCCGCGGTGATGGAGAGCGTGAGTGGTGCCGAGATGTCGATCCGCGCTGCTGAGCAACGTAGTCAGCGATTTCCAGAGGCCGCTGGCCGAACCTAGGTGGTGGGGAGTTGGCCGAAAAACCACGAAGTCCCAGCTGTCGATAAGTGCACTGTCGGTAAATGTGCCCAGGTTCACCACAGTGATAGCAAAGCGGACGTCAATCGGGGGCCCGCCACACGTCTGATTTTCGCGGAATCGGTCGGCGGTCACTGAGGTACGGGCCCGCTTGGACTGCTTGAAGCATGGCTGGGGCTGTGGTATAAGGCGGAGTGAAATGTTGTGCAGGTTGGCGCAGAGTTTGGTCTGCCGGAAGCATGGCAGGGGCCGCGATGGGAAGCGGAGGCAAAGGTGGTGCTGGCTGGAGGATAGTTTGCGCATACGACATGCGAGGGAAGTCATTTAGGGGCCGCGGCTCTGTCTGACAGGACGGTTCTCGTAGTGCCTGCTGAACTTCATCTCGGACGATGCCGGACAAACAACTGACAGTGGGCGCTGAGGGTGCAGATAACTTCTGCAGTTCTTCGCGAATTACGGAGCGTATGAGCTCTCGGAAGAAGTCGACGTGGGCCCCAAGACCACCCATGTAGTCCGTAGCAGAAGCAAAGTTCACTTGTCGCTCGTACGTCTGGGTCTGTTGCCGAAGCGTGCTTTCAATCAGGACGGCTTCAGCAAGAAACTCTGACGTAGTCTTGGGGGGGCTGCGTACAAGACCACCGAACAACTGCTCCTTCACTCCACGCATCAGGTATCGCACCTTCTTCTCTTCTTGCATGTGAGGGTCGGCTCGTCGAAAAAGACGCGTCCTGTCCTCAACATACATTGCTACGCCTTCATTTGGCATTTGCATACGGCACTGGAGTTCATGTTCAGCTCGCTCTCGGCGATCGGGACTTGCATACGTTTCGAGAGCCGGCGTTTGAAGTCCACCCATGACGTGAACACACCTGCCCGGTTTTCGTACCAAACATGTGCACCGCCATTCAAACTGAAGTAGACATGTCGGAGCTTGTCTGTGTCATCCCACATGTTATGAGCGGCAACGAAGTCATAGTGGAGTAGCCAATCTTCAACATCCTCATGGACAGCACCATGAAAGGGATTCAGCGTTTTTGGTTTGAACAGTGCATATTGCGATGGCGTTGCGCCTTCCATACCGGCTGGGTTGGAGCCGCTTGGAACGGCGCTGCCTGGAATAGTTGGGGCCGTCATCTCTTCGAAGAAAAGTCCGAACTCAGGGTCCAGTCCACGGATCCTGCGGCTAGCACGGTGAACAGGCCTAACCACCGGTATGGGGCTGGAGCATCTTGTACTAGGAGGGGTTCGGTGCATAGGGTACCAAGCACCTCCACCAGTTGTCACGTGCTAAGAGCTCGAAGGAACGTATAAAGGGACGCGACTGTCAAAAATCTCAGAGACCAAGAAGGACGTCTCCGCTGGCACGGGTTGCTCGTCTTCGTCTTCCTCGTTCACCGGCACAGAACTGACCCACTGTTCACTGGCACAGAACACCAGGTGGCAATATGTAGGTCATCATTTATGAAATAGAATTTCAACCACGAAATAAAACACACACACACACACACACACACACACACACACAGACGCTCATTTTCACGATGACTAAATATCTAAACGCCGGTTCTGAAACATGAAAAGTTCCCGTTTTGCGGTGATGTTTCATTTTCAATGACCGGTAACCACAAGTGGTGCCTCACAAAAAAATTAAAAAAAAATAAATTTGCTTGAGAATAGTCTCCTCTTCGTAGCTCACACGAACACAATGCCAATAATTGCAATCGGCGAGAAAATATTTCGAGTACAGTAGTACAATTTAGCACTGTCACGCAACGTTATTTCGTCGGAACGCATTTAACGCAAATGACTCATTCGCAATAACTTTACGTACAACCGGGGAATATTAATAAATAATAAGAATCCGGGGCTGGTTTCATGTAGCATCGGCTTGGCAAGTTCTCTCAGCCGGTTGTACGTCCTCTTTTCTTACATTACATCCGGTTCAGTATACTACATGATGCATGGCAGCGTTAATCAACGATTTACGCGTATGATGTTTTGGGTTACGTTTAGCGCGCTGGGTAATAAACAGCGTCGTAACCACGACCATTTGCCTGAAGTAACATAACTACGTGTTGTGCTTATGTGCGGCACAGTCAATTATACTCGTGTTCGGCGTGTCATAACATTGTGTCTTTCTCTTTTCACTCATCTGAATTTTTTTTGACGTTGAAGTTGCATTGAAACAGGGTAATACTAGAACAAATGTGGGGTCGATACTGTCCCGGGATCCCGACTTGGACGAGGACAACTTGAACTGCTATCACGGCCTTGCGGCGCCCGCAACGCTAAGAACGTGTTGCACGGTCACGCCAAATGCATTTTGCTCATGTTCCGGGATTGATTGCACTCAATGTTGTCACCGAGTAGCTTCAGAACAAAGCCTATACACAAGGGAAGTGGGCACGCAAAAACTTCATTTCAACGTCAGGCTCGAGGTAGTGACGCGTGATCCAAATCATAATATGGGTAGCGTCGGCAGCTGGAAATAAAACACAACGTGCCGTCACTTCCCGGCGCACAGTGTTTAGGCTGTAATTATTGTTCTGTAAAAATCTCCACCACTCCACTTTCGCGTAAGTACTGAAGAAAAATATGAGAGATTTGTTGATATGCGTTGTCACCAGGGGCAAGGTTCGAAGTAACTAGGCAGGAACGCAGTACGGCTCACCAGTCCGAAAAGTACCACCTGCTTTTGCGGCAGAGCGAACACTTGATGCCCGTGGCATTTAAGTTACCGTTTGCTTGGTTCTAGAAATTCGAACGCCTGAAGCGAAAATGACGCTATCCACCCATGAAACTTGATGCGACGCCACGGGGAGGGGATTTTTAAACTCCTTTGTACGTGAAGCGTGTATACTTTCATCTGGACGAAAAAAAAGTAAATAACAGCACTTCGCTAAAGTGTTTAAGGGACAACTAACAATCATCCAAAAATTTTTCAGATGACGTAGGTGGCATTGTACATGTCAAGGAGGTAGTGTTTTGATGATACTTATGTATGACCTCAAGCTTATGGTTTGTCACGCCGAAACTCCATGCAGTACAAAGTTCCTGGAAGACTGTGATCGAATGATAGCTGGCCTGACGAAAAGAAAAATAGGCAGAGTAAAATTAGGGTGGTGCAGAAAGGTTAACTAAGAATTGAGTTCGCATTTAAAACTGTTCGCCGACAGAAACACGCGTTCATTGTGTAGTTAGCCACAAGCAGTGGTGTGGACGTGGGTGTTTTTGTAGACTAGTAGATTGCGGAAAAACAAGATCATAGTTCCGAGAATTATCCTTGTGTTAAAGGGAATATCACTCCTCTAAATGCTGCGGGAAGTGTAAGCCTCCTAAAATCATTAGTGACGCAGTCTCACAGAAGATTAGTTGGCACTGTCTCCAATTAGGAATGCACTCGTAAATGGGGGTCCTTGTTGTATACGTGGCAGTGCGATCTTTCATCCAGTCTACTGGAACCAGGTGATAACTGCCGTTTTAATGTCGATGTCTTTGACATATCGGCGATTTATCGATGATAGTGTAGCAGACCATCCTGACACGATGGAATGCACATACATAGAGCGAACATTGAACGACGTGAAAATGGCACTCTCTTCTGCAATGTTTGCGGAAAGTGATCATACAAGCAAGGACACTATTACGTACTTCATTGCATCTCTTCGGCATAGAGTTATTGAAACACTCTCTCTGGGTCTCTTCTATTCCAAATGCTTGCCAGCTGCACTTGTTGTTTTGTTAATGGGCAGTAATGTTTGATTACTCGGGCGACCACAGCAATATGGAAGATAATTTACAATAATCTTTAAAAAATTATGTGATGTACTGGAAGAACAATCGGTTTCCGTTACTCAGTCTTGCTTCGGTTCCGCAGACGTGCCTTAAGCAAGCAACTTAATCGCGAGATACTAAATTACAACAATGGAACGCGCAGGAAGCGTTAGTGTTCTGAACTCACAAATGACTAAGTAATGAATATTCTCGAAAATACCAAGTATATCCGACGTGTCGAACAACACAAGGGACGGAAGGAAGGTAAGCGCGCAAACACCGGGAGATAGACGAGATAAATAATGTAGTTGGATGTGGGAAATTACGAGTATTTGTAAAGATAACCTGTGCTAAGAATGAAAGCAAAGGAAAAAGGAACATTGCGGAATAAAAGGAGAAATACGATAAATATAAAAAAAATTGGCTGCAAACGTTTGGCGCCATAATGTAGTAAGCATGTAGTTTCGGGGTACATTGAAACTTGTCGAAACGCTGTGTTAAGCATAGCTCGGCAAAAATCATGGAGCTCACTCAGACTCACTTATGAAATATGTTCAAAGCTTAGGACTCACTCGGGGTATTTTCCTGAGCCGGACTGAGCCAGACTGAGTTAGACTCAGGCTGACGAAGATTTCCTTCGAAAGGACTCATTCGGACTCAAACTCGCTAAAGTACCACTCACCCGTGGCGCACTATCACTCACAATATCGTTTTGATCTTAACTCTTAACGAATACGAGTGAGTCTGCTCATGGGCCCGTTAGACTACTATTAGCTTTTCCATTCATGATGTGAACGCTCTCTAGCACCATTATCTCACGTAATTGGTGCTGTTCTTGGCGCTTTTTGATGTAGTACTTTTGAATACGAGTTGTGAGTGGTTAGAAACCGGTAAATAGATTTTTTTCTAGAAAAATATAACGATATATGATATATTTATCAAGACCTTACATAGAAGATTTAGCGGGGAGGGGGCAGGGGGTTCACGGCACCCCCAACGTAATTCACGCTTCTGATCAATAAATTTGAAAACGGTGTATGAACTATATCGCCTTGGAATACGCGTAGATGCACGTTAGTATAAACGTTAATCCGGGTGAGGCTTGTAGTAACGCTGAAGATGAGTAGATAGGGCCATAGGTCAGCAAAACGACAGCGAAGCTCACTCACACTCACTAAAAAATGTGTCTTGCCTTTCGGACTAACTCGGACTCAGTCTCGCCATTGTTTTCCTCAAGAGGACTTGCTCAGACACATTCTGACAAAACTTTTCTTCAGCCGGACTCACTCAGACCCAGGCTCACCAAAATAATACTCGCCCGGACTCGAACTCATTAGTAGATCTGACTAGGAGTGAGTCCGAGTGACTGAGTTCGCACACCTATGGTGCTATGGCGATTGATTTATTAAGACGTGCCAGCCACTGCCACTTCAGATAAGCCATAAAATAAGCAGTCCTAGTAACTGTTCTGCTAATCCTTGATTGATATTCGTGTTCTCCGTCTATACAAGCCTTCTTGAACAAATGCATTCAAGTACATCTTGATTTGAGGTTCGCTAATATCAGTGTACTGCAGCTCCTATTAAAAGATGTAACCTAAGTTATCGAGAACTGTTGCGAGCTAAATTTATTGAGGACCATGTACGATATATCTCATCCTGCGGAAATAGTTGCGGAAGGCCTCTGTCCTGCAGTTCATGTAGTAACAGGATGTATATTATCATGACGAAATGCTAATACTTTGGATAGCTGATTCCTTTTGATTTCTATTTTTTAGTTACAAAACTGTCACACATTAAGCCTTTTGTCGAGGAGAATACCAGGTATATCAGTCTCCTAGATAAATGAAAGCGCTGTATAGCATAGTAGATATGGAAGTCTGACTCCAGATAAATATTGGTCCTTTCTTGAACATCTGCATCCGGTACTCTTTCAACGTAGGGACACTTGATATGCCAACTAGAATGCCCCGGTCAAACCCATCAGCGGCGTCTGTTTGAGTGTCCAAAGTGAACTGTCAAGCTTACATTTAAGCTCTCAAGCAAACTCTGAACCCTCATAATTCTTGCGAAAGCAGCTCAAAAATCGCGCCTAGCAACAAAGACCCGGTAAATGTTTAACCCGTGCATCTGATATGATCAACCGCACCGAGCACATTACCTGAGTTTTTGTAACCTGATAGGCGCTTGCTTTGATACGCACAGTATAATATAATGTTGTGACAGTCCGCCTGGTTCATCGTCGAACGATCAGTTCGTTGAAACAGCTCCCAATCCAAAGCACAAAAACTTTCACGAAACTATTTTTCTTAACATGAAATGTTAAAGAGCTTATTTCGCAGACGTTCCGGGGCCGACGATGGCGTGGTTGGTTGGGAGCAAAAAATCATCACCCTGTCTGCGATCGAGAAACCGAAAAACATGCAAATAAAATAACAATAAAAATCTCTGGGGCCGTTTTCGTGGCAAGCAGACATTCTACCAAACAGCCGCGCGTCGGCTTGAAAATACATTGAAAATGGCTTTCTTTGCTTGGATATTCAAGGAAAATACACTTCATGCTTTACACACACATGCATCTTGGGTACACGCTTAAGAATATTGCAGTGATATTGCGTGGTACAAGCATACACTGCCATCGGGCGCAAGAACATGGGATTATGGTGACTTCATCGTTTGAAGCCGGCCCCCCATCACAAAAGCCACACAAGTTACTGCTCATATTCGCTTAAGACCATGTAGTGGGTGCATAGCAAGTTCGATGTCATTTCACGTCCATAATTGCTCCTGAAATAATGCGTGCTACCCAATACACAGAATGTAGTCTTACGCGATTGCTTCACTGACAGAAGGAACTTTAAACTTTTTTGATTAAATTGTAGTAATGTCTGCTTTAGAGCTCTCGAATAACATCATAAAATCAAATAAAGAATGCGCTTTGTGGTTGAATTACGTACTAGGGGCAGGACATCGCTGTCACCTTCACCTCTCAATTACGAAGCCTAAGTATCTCCCAGTTTTTTTATTCCAAATACTTTGCTGATTACCTGGGAAGTTTATTTAGGTTTTCTTATTACCACCTGGCCTTAACAGCACTGAACTACAGTGTTTTGCCACAGGATAACCAGGAAATACACTCGAGACAATTTGTAGCATCAGTATGATGTACACAATTAAATAGAACATGATACTCCAAACGACGCTCATGATCTCGCGTCTTTTTTTTTCTTCTTTGTTATACTCTCTATATATAGCCACTGATGAATAACCAACAGGCCGCTATAGTCACAATTCTTAAATATGTTTCCGAAATTTTAACTTTGAAGGCTGCCCAAAATGACCTAACAATTAAACAAGCGAAACGTCCAACTGACAACTTATGAGTTTCTATGAAAGGTGCCGTAGCAATGACTGAACAAACGGCAGCACTCCAACCTTTAACTGGATGATGATGATGAACAAACTTTATTTAATTAGCAGAAAGGTCCTCTTCCCCTTTCAGGTGCGAGAGGAGAAGGGAGGACCAACTGGAAAAACAAATGTTTCAAGAAGTATCCGTTGATGTTGAAGACACTTAAATAATCGAGCTAGCCTCGTTGCGCGTAAATATCTGAGTGAGACCCGAAGTGACCCGAACACAACACGCTCCTGCAATCGCTGACCATGAGAACTATACGAAAATAGCGGAGAAGTGGTGAGCGCACGAAGTCTGAAACGGCGCCAGCGTTTCGAGAATGAACGTGACGAGACTTGTTTTGAGGAGAAAGCACGGCCGCGTCTGCAGGCTCGATGGGCGCGACAAAACAAAACGCGACACGTGCGGTTTGTCCTAAAGGGGCGTCAAGGCTGCGCAGTCCGCTTAATCCTTCGCGGCCGCGAAGACTTCGAGGTCTCACGCAGAAATTCACTCACCAACACGCCGCAGTACACGAGGGCAACCACGAGCGCCTGCATACAGATCGGCCTCTTAGAGAGCCTCATGCTATTCGGATGCTGATCGTGACATAGAGACTGACTGGGGTCGCTTTGCTCACGGAGAAAAAGATCTTGCAGAGAACCCCACCAGTGTTTGCCCGAAAAGTGACAAAGCACATTTAAGTCTCAATAAGTTTGGCTGCTAGTATGTAGGATAACGAGAATACATGCGAGGACCTCTTCAAGCACACACACACACACAAATAACATCAGTGTCGAGCATGTCAAGGCTGAGTGGTTTTATAAAGAAGCGACACAATGTTGAAATTACAATAATTCGTGTTTAAGAAAGCTGCTTGAAGTGAAAAAAAAAGTATAGCCCTGCATAGTCAGATAGTGCAGTAGGGTATAAGAGAAAGGTACAAGATATACAATATGAAAGCGTCTAACCTTTGTAAACTGCGCGCTTGCTGAAGGCGTCCATAGAAGAGAAGGAGAAAGCAACAAAAGGGAGAAAGGCAGGGAGGTTAACCCCCAGCGTGAGTGTGCGCCAGATTGTTGAAGATCTTGACTTGAGTGTAACCAGAAAGACATCCGGTTGGCTACTCTACACTGGGAGATTGGGGAAGGGGACAGGAAAGATGAAATAGAGAGAAGAGAAGGAAAAGACACAGAGAAGATACAGGCAGTAAGTACACTGCAGTATGCAGAACTCTACCGCAAGTGAAAGGCGTTCACACAAACCCGTCTTCATCAAGAAACACAAGAGAGCTTCCACTATTTTGTGGGCTGTCGAGGGATGTGGACTGTGCTGTAATAGCACTTGCACAGAAAGAGGCCGACCATCCAGTCGTCACAATGCGTTGGCAAGTACTTGTCTCTTTGAGGCATATCGAGGACAGTGGCACAGCAGGTGTTCGTCGGTGCCACAACCATCGCATGCCGCACTGTCCATCATTCTGATTAACCTGGCATAAGCTTTCGTGAAAGCAGCTTCCAGCCAAAGGCGATAGAGAAGCGAAGCCTCACGTCGATGTAGGCCGGATGGAGGCCGGAGTTGTAGTGAAGGGTCAAGTTGATGTAGTCTGGTGCGTCCTATGCTTGGCGTGTTCCACTCCGTCAGTGTCTGCGGTCAGTTCTCCAAGGTGGATGCCATGACCGGTTCGTCGGCTGGCTCACCATAGAAGAGAAGCGTTTGTAAAGACGTATACACCAGACAGTCGTAATCTTGCACATGCTTGAAAAATCAGCCATGGTTTTGAAAAAATAAGAAAGGATAAGCACATTGAATCTGGCCTCAATAGCAATTACCCGCGTATAGAGATGTCACATCGGGCCGTTTACATGGTGATCGAACATAATGCTCATAAAATTTCCCAGACACGATTGGAAAAATTGTACGTGATGCTGAAAGAAGCAAACAGCGTTGAAGAAATTCAATCGACATTGAACTCAATCCCGATCAAAAGCACGACTTTTGACAGCGGCGCTACTCTAACGTAGGGCTTGCTAGTTTACTCAAACGTCCAATACACTCTGTTGAATTGATATTGGGCTCCCACTCTAACACTTACACAAGTGCAAGTTCATGCATGGTATACTTGCATATCGTCAGTAAAAGTGCGATTCCCACTTTTAAGAATCACATACGGATACCTCTGTGTATTCGGCGTTTCCTCTTTTCTTCCTGACAGTCTCTTCTCGTGTAGAGATGAGAATCGTCTTGGTCCGACAGCTTTCGTTTGTGCGGTTAATGCACGTGGTAATATTATACTTATTAAACTAGTTACAATGTGGTACTTTCCAGCATTTCGCTCTGCAGAAGCAGTATTCGATTGTTATCGGCTTTCACCACCACGTCTATATAAAAACTGTGAACCCTGTAAGCAGTGTCACCAATGAAACATAATTCGCCACGTGACCACTAGTAGCAATAATTCTCGGTTGGCGACTTTCGGATTGCAAGTTTGTGTTTTTGCCTGGTGAGATGACGCCAGATGCGACTTTTCACCACCGAGCAGTCACGTACTTTGCCTCAGCTGAACTATCCAACTCGCACAGAAAGATATCATTCTGCACTAATACAGAGGGTAAATCACACATAAGAAACAAACTGCGATAAACAAGAAGTCTTTTCGTTATCGCTCATACTTCAGCCCTGTGTTTTTTTTTCTTTTGTGCTCACTGTGCTACGTCAACAGGAAACATTACGAACTCGCTCAGGTCGCAGCTCTGTTACTGAAAGACATTGCCGAAATAGATCGATCAAAGGTGTCATGGCTATCAGCATTCCCATGGAACTTCTTGCGCTGGTTATAGCAGGCTCCCAGCGGATCAGATAACAAGCGCTATAGCACCAGCTGTTTTTGCTTGCAGGGAAGAAGAGCTTTACTCCAGTTCTTTCGTGAGTGTCGGTGGGGTCTGAATGATAAGTTGTCCATATTATAAAGGTGAAAACCTATAGCGTGCTTCGTCAAATGCCAGAAAAGACTATCGACGCCTATGGCATCAACACGAGTGACGCAAGATATCATCGTCACAAGATGACATCATCATTTCAAAGATATTAAAAATATGTGACGTCGTGATGACGGTACCAAGTAGGTGACGTAATATGTTGACGTCCTCACGTGCCAGCGTATCTTGGTCAAATGTTAACTGATCACTGAGGCAGTATGAAAGTTGCGATGCCTCCGATTTTAGAGGCTGTGCAAAACCATGTTACATGCCAAAACCTTCCCAAGTTGGGGCAAGATCGATACGTTGAATAAGAAGAAAAAGAAAACAAGAAAATCAATTTTGGCATGCAGACGTCCTAGGCGGATGCATAAAAGGTCTAATGAGATTTTTTTTTTGACGACCTATTCACACCTCTTACAAAGAAGTTGAGTTAGTGAGCTTGAGCTTTTGAGCTTGTGTGTTCACAAATTAAACTGTAGGAAAGAAGGAAGGAAATGAAAAAAAAGGCTCAACCAGAACCATTTCCAGTTACTTTCTTGCAACGGGAAATCGAGAGGAGAGAAAGGAAAGATGATAGAGGGATAAAATTTTTTTACACTGATTAAAAATTACCAATAATTAAAGACTGCCTGTCGGTGTCTTCGTACCAGCCTTTGCGAGTGAGCTGTATGATTGATGCCGAGGAGTACAGGCTGCGGGGCAAGCCTGTCGAATATGGTTGCTGAGTGGGTATTAGAGAGGCGACCACCGTCCACGTAGACTATCAAACGTACTTCTAGTGAAACAAAAGCACCTGTCGAATCTCGCTGGCCGAGGAACGATTGTCATGAGTCAAAATATTTTTAGCGGTCTGTTAACTTCATGTTACGATATTGTTGTTTTTTTAGCCCTTACTGGTTGTGAAGCAGTTGATTAGAACATTTTGTTGGCGCATTCATACTTTGAGAGTTTTCTGATACCAGAGCCCTCATGGTAAAGACTCTATATGTATGAAAAACAGCAACACATGCGCAACCTGAAAGTTATCCAACATTTTCACAGCTATGTGGTTCATGAAGCTCTCGCCTTTTCTTAATTGTCCATTCATCATTAAAAAAAGAATACGTTTTTTTCTATGGTATGTGTTTGTTTAATTCTCTGAGGGCAATTTATTATCTTCTTTCGAGTCATTCCTAATGATTGTCAGCGTTCTCACGAAATTACCTTAAGAAACTAACTGCATAATAATGGATGTGAACCTAGTTTTCCGCGAAGAAAGTACATAAGATTTTAAAGCGAACGTGTCGCCGCTTATAGGGTCACTATTAGTCATGAGTGCATCCGAATGCCAATACACACATATACGAAACAAAGAACAGATGTAGCACACAGACGCACAGAACACATGTTGAACATGCTCGTAACACTTCAAATATTATTGAGTTTTAAGTACACTTACGCAGGAGAGTGTTGGTAGTCAACGGTTCACTGGTTGCCTGCCAACGTATGTCTGGCGCAGGACGGAAATACAATCGAATCTCTCCTTCACAACTTGGAAAAAAAAGGCAAATAATGGCTCTGCAGAGCGGTACGTTGTTTGCAATTCGTTACATCGACCAGTCGCCGTTGGCTTTTGCGGCCGCCTTCGTATATTTCAGAGCCCGAGATATGCGGCAGGTTCGCTTCGACGCGTATGCATGTCCCGGTCTGACGCAGCGCACCCGCTGCATATAGTACGGCCTCCTAAACGCGTACGCCGCAGCTGCTCAGTACGTGCCGGCAGCGGCAGAACGCCACTTCGCACTCTGCACGCTACCGCTCGGAATTCAATCAATTATTTCCGCCCGAGCCACTGGGCGTGAATGGGTAGCCGATGTGCACAACCCGCCAGTGGAAACAAAAGGTGAAAGCCCGCGTGTACCGTGTATATATATATACATACGCGGTCCTCTAAAGGCGAGAATTAAAGGCGAAAACAAGTGAAAAAAAAACCGCGCGTAAAAAGAAAAATGAAACTGTCACCACAGAAGCATGAGCAGCAGCACCTGCTGCCGCTGCATCAGCCAGGCGTATGTGGTAACACTCGCATCAAGGAAGGGTGCGAAGCGCTTCACTTAGCCCAGCACGCCACTAACACTATTTACGAAATTCCCGCCGTTAGGTCTTGTTACCTTCGCGACCGGAGGAAGCCGCAAAATGCTTTAGATTTTTTTCCTTTTGCGTGAAGCTGGAGCTGCTGAAAGGACGAAGCAAAGGATAGGTAACGAAGCGATGAGGCAGGGTGGGCGGCGAAAGGTGGGTGGCACAGACACCGAGCGAGAGCGCGGTGGCGGAGAAATTAAATTCTCGGAAAACGACGTAAAAGTGGCTCTTGCGCCAGAGCGCGCGGTTTAATGGACCGTCACGGTCGCGTATCGGGCCGCTTATAAGCGGCGCCCGGGAGATGAACGTCGTCTCCCCTCTCTCGCTTCCCGAAAAATGTGCAATACACGAAGCTCCGAATACCGAGCGGAAGCGCAAACTCCTCCCCGGAAAGCTTTAACGGCATTATTGAGACGATCCACTTGTGACCTAGTTATAAACTTCCATTCTCGAGCAGTGGGTAGGAAAGAGAACCACATTATTGCCATTTGTGCGTTGTTGCCTTTGAGACTTCGCGTGCTCATTTCGAATGGGGGACATAGAAAGAGTAGTTCTCTCCGTTGATCATATTGGTATGTAACTCGCACGTCGATGAATAATTCGGCTGAGACGCAGTTGTTGAAAAATTCCGAAAATTATATGGCGTGTGAAAGGTGAAATGAAATCTCGTAAGTTCGAATATGAATGCAAGATTATATTTCTCAAATAGGAGTGGGGCATGGTGCTTGCCTGTAAGGGTTGCGATCGGAACTTTTATATGTCTAGCGTATGTAAGTGAACTTACGTCAGTGACAGAACTTCTTAATACCACATCAATATTAAGAAACTGGTAAGGAAGTCGATCCCAACTACTCTCGCTCACTTTTATTCATGAGATTGTTTTGTTTGCTGGTTTAATGTTCAAGACAGCCCACGCGCTGTAAAGTTGTGTCGCAATTTTCTATTTTGAACGACAATTACAAATGGATAACGGAGGCAATGCAGCCGTTTCACCTCAATTCGCACACCATGCAGCAGGTCCTAGCGCTGGCTAATCATGGGTAAATTTGGTAAGCCTTCGCTATGGCTGCTTAATGCAGGCTAAATTATGGCAAACGTTAGCGATTGCTGATTAGTCGTAGATAATTTCGGCTATAAATGTTATAATATCAAACTTCCCTACTTATCTTTCCACATGCAGCTGCGCACCTTCCAGAGTCCACCTTCAAACCACCCACTCGTTTAGCAACAAACTTGTACGGGCGTCCGGTGTTATTTTACTATTCTGACCCGCAATATTACTTGCAATAAGGAGGCACATCACACGACACGAAATTCTTACACGGCGTTTTTTACGAAGAAATTTCAAGCATTGGCTTGGCTCTGTGGTCTACTAAAACACCTTGTTGCACACAGAAGGTCTTAGTCCAATTGTCGCTCAGTTTAAAAATATAATTATTACACATTTATTTGCCGATATATCTGTAGTTTTTGATGACGAAAAAAGCCAATTTTTTACTCACAATCAATGACAGCGCTATCAACACTGGTACCAGAACTTTTGCGAAAAAAGTTCTTCAAGGCTGTCGCCTTAAAGTATGAACTCGATATTCTTCCACAAGAAAATTACGGAATTTTCGAAATTGTATACGAAATGCTTATTTAGAACGCTCTAAATTTGGCGTTTGTTCAATCAATAGTTACCCTTTTTTTTGCAAGCTTTTGTCTTGCTGAAGTTTTAGAGTGCTACCTACATATTGTCATCCAGGCGGCCGCCTCCAATTATCGGTAAGAGTTGCCGGCTGAAATAAATACTTTGCCTTACTTGAGCCAACCTTGAGATATTTCAATTGTGTTATACTCATAGATAAAAATGATAAAGAGGACCAAGAACGAAATCCTTGATAGTTTAGAGGCATTTTCAGCGGCAAGTAGGGCTGTAAAACGTGATTTACCAAGGATTGCCCAAGAACCATTGACGTACGTCATTATTTCTCCTGAATTTCGAGAAAGGATGAGCCCGAATTTCTTTATATTCTATTTTTTTATATTTCAGCAAGCTCAGTCTCGAAATCGAGGTATAAGTTAGGCGGGACTAAAAAAGTTAATTTCGCCGCTGTGTCCAACTGCACGAAAGTTATGCCAGATAATATTACATGCTTAGAGCTGGTTTGAGAAAGGCCCACTTGAAGGGACCTTTTCAATTTGCTCTTGCAGCCAGAAAACATTGTCTTTTTTTACGTTTCACAACCATGCCTGCTAGCTCAAGCGAAATATTGAGAAAAGTTCAGGACAACGACAAAATGTTTCTTCAAAGCTGATGATCTTAGTTTACATTATTATAGAAAAACGAGGAATACTTAAATAAGAACATGCACCAAAATATTAAAACGGGGCCTTCTTGTTTGTCGGTAGCATTTCTAATTAGAGCACGCTTTAATGACATATTCTGAAGGCTGTATGACTCCAATTTATGAACAGGTATAGGAACACAAATTAATGCCAAAATTACTGAAACAACAGACAAAGAAACACATCAGCAAGTGTTTCTTTTTTTTAAGAGCAGAACCTCACCCACTCATGTGTGGTTGAATTCAATTATCTCTACGGAAAACATCTCAGACGCATATTCCATAAATGATAATTAGAGTAAGAAATGACTAAGTATTGCGTCTTCAAATTTAAATATGGTAGCATAGTGTGTCTTGGCTCGTTCCAATTATAAGCAGAAGGTGCACCTTTAAACAAGCTGAAGAATTCAGCGCATGAAATTGCATCCGGCAAGCTGCTTTCACAGGTGAATACCACCGATATATTCACCACCGAATACCACCGATAACGTCAACACCGCCACCAGCGGCAAAATCCAGCCGAGAGTATCCATATAATTGCTGTCGCAATAAAGGGAAGTTAATTTCTAGGCTGCTGTCACATTCTACAAGATTTATTGACACTGGAAATGCCGAAGTGTGTTCGGCGAAAGCCTGTGCCCGTTGAGACTGGGTCGGTCACAACGGTAGGCGATGCAAGCGTCTCCTTTCTTGCATAAGTGGGCAAGCCAGGCACAGTGACGCTACGCTAGCAAAGGGAGAGCGATGTATATTCCGATGCGAGGCACGACCGACACGACAGGCATCCGTTGGCGCGCCCCAGCGGCCACCTGGCACCATGCTATAGGGCACGGACAGAGGGAAGGGTGAATGGAACGACGTACGCATGGGACGATAATAAATTTCACCCTCAAAGTTCTAATAAATGCAGACCATATGTTTAGAATAAGATGGAGGCTTGAAGAGAGGAAGAAAAATAAAAGACGTATTTATAAACAAAGTAACTCAGCACCCAATTTTACGTATTGGAGTTTACCTTAAATATGCGTAATACTTGGCTTTGATTGACAACCTTCACAAAAATGAACGCAGCAGGCAGACCAAGATGGCTGGGCGTTGAGGTGGAACTTAAACGTCAAGTGTTTCATGTGCCACAGTCTTACACACATCGCTCACATAATCTAAGGAATTGCTTACGAAGTCCGTCTCTAAGGTCCGAGTCGCTCTGGCGCTTTCTCTGTTTCACCGTATATTCAATAAATCAGCCTCCTGGGGACGCTACTTTGCCAGACGCTCCTCTCTTTGCTCCTGTCTCTCTGGAGCAGGTTCAGCCTTCTTCTGTTAGTTCTTTTTCTGTAAACACGCGGTGTATAGCATTGGAGAGATTGTATCTCCCCGCCTTACACCCTTCTTTCTTATGGAGAACAATGACGGCTGTTGATACCCTGTAGATTTCTTACAGTATGTTTATGTATGGTTCGTAGATGTGCTGATTCCGTAGCGCCTGCATCACTGGTGATGTCTCAACTGAGTCAAACACCTTCTCGCAATCAATGAAGGCTATGTATAGGGGTTGGTTTTATTCTGCGATTTTCTCTATTACCAGATTCATAATATAAATGTAGTCTACTGTGGAGTAGCCTGTACGAAATCTTGCTTGGTACTTTAGTTGATGGAACTATAACGTCGTCTTAATTCTATGAGCTATTATTTTTGGAAATAGTTTGAAGAGAATGAACAGTAAGCTGATTGGCTTGTGACAATATTTGTTCTGTAAAGAAACTGTTGTGACATTGTTGTTATTATTTGCTGTTGTACTTTTGTACCCCGCCCCTGCAATAGCCCCGAATTGGGCTTCAAGATTTCAAAATAAATAAACGTAATAAAGAAATAATTGTTCAAATCTTTGACGTCTTCTTTTTAATGAATTAAAATGATGATGGCGTTTCTTCAAGATTCTCGTACCCTTCCCGTCAAAGGACACTTCCTATAAGGTGGCCAGTTTTTCTAACATAATTTCTCCGCCATCTTGAAGTAGGTTCATTGTTACCTTACCCTCACCAGCGGCTTTGCCTCTTTGCATTCTTTGTAGAACTTTCCTTCCTTCCCCTGCCATTACTGCTATTCACCACTTGTTTACAGGTGGTTCTCAGGGCCCTATATTGGGAAGAGTTAGGGATCAGAGCTAATGGAGGGTATATTAGTAATCAGTGGTTTGCTGATGACATTCCCTTGTCAAGTAACTCAGGGGATGAAATACAACTCATGATTACTGAACTTTACACGGAAAGCAGAAAGGTAGGTATGAAAATCAATGTGCACAAAACTAAAGTAACGAGGAACAGTCTCAGCAGAAAACGGCGCTTTACGGTAGGTGGAGTGACGCTGGAAGTTGCAAAAGAATATGTATACTTAGGACAGGTAGTAACCACGGAGCCGAACCATCAGAGTGAAATAACTACAAGAATGAGGATGTGGTAGATCAGATTCGGCAAGCGCTCTCAAATCATGAATAGTAATCTGCCTCTAACGCTCAAGAGGAAGGTATATATACCAGCTGCATCTTGCCAGTACTTAACTATAGAGCCGAAACCTGGCAGCTTACAAAGAGGGTTTAGCCTAAATTGAGGACGAAGAAGCGAGTAATGAAAAGAAAAATGATTGATGTAACGGTAAAAGACAAGAAGAGGGCAAAGTGGGTCAGAGAACTATTCGGGGTGAAGGATATCGTAGTTGAATTTGAGAAGAAGAAATGGACATGGACGGGGCATGTCGCACGTAGGAAGGATAACTGCTGGCCATTAGGGGTAACAGACTGAATCTCCAGAGAAGGCAAACGCACGAAATGGAGGCAGAAAGTTAGGTGGGCCGATTAGATTAAAAAGTTTTCAGGTATAACATTGCAGCACAAAGCACAAGACCGGGTTGGTCGGCGGATCGCGGGAGCGGCCTTTGCCCTGCAGTGGGTGTAGTGATGATGATGATAATTGTGATGATAACGATGACATTCGTTTTTATTACACTCAAACACCAATTTCCAGGCAAATACTTCGGGATCTGATGCGCTAAGCTTCTCTGCTTTTTTGCCCCAATGAGCAGCAAATGTGCTCTCTTCTATGGCTCTACCATAATGTGCTCTCTTCTATGGCTCTACCATACTATAGCAAACGCCCCACTGTATGTAGCGCAGCGGCAGATGCGACCAGGGAGAGCAGCTTGGCTGTAGGTGCCCGAGCCGCGGGGTACAACAAGAGTGCGTCAGCCACGACTATGACGTCACTGCTCTGAAAAGTGCAGATTGGCGGGACGCGGCCCGTCTTTGCTCCTCGTGCATGCGCAGCGTGGCTCTCGGACGTGCAGGTAAAACTGCTTTGGCTCTGCCAGCGTACCTAACGCTACAGAATCTCTGAACCTGACCTTGCCTAAGCTAACCTGACCTGACCTAGCCTTACCTGATCTGGCCTCGCCTTAGCTTACCAGACCTAACCTAGCATATCCTAACTTTATCTGACCTAATTAACCTAAAATAACCAACATTTCTCTAAGTAGTTTTATCTTGTTCTCTTGCGATTTGATGCCTTGACGAAGACAATTATAATACCATTTATAGAAACTATGTCGTTCATAACACCCCCATGTTCAAGTATTTCTCATATAATGAAGTGTCTTAATATAATCTACTGAAAGCCAACACGTTTTTTTTTTCTCATTGGCGAGGCATGATAATTTATATACAGAAGTGATATTTTAAGGTGTTAGCACGGTCCTTAGCGTTGCTATATATATATCTGTAACGTGTCTGACTTTGATTTCCGTCATTTTTGTTAAAGAAAAATGATTTGTTTTCTGCTCATAAAATATCTAAAAAATGTTTGCTGCAAAGACACTGAATGTACCGTAGGCTGCTGATCCGCATAACGACGCACGCTTCATGCTTCTATAGTAAAAAATAGAATATCACGTGTTTCGAAAACTACATGGCCACACACAAATCATTGATCGCGCGACGGAAATGAGTTGAAGATTTTCTGGGTGGAACTCAGCATAAAATATCTTCGGCTCCGGTAAGGTTTGATTCGGGGAACTAAACTCCGCAAAGAAGGAATGAACAGGGGAAAAAGGAAAGTCGAGGCGTGTGTTAACCAGTCTAGAAGGACTGCTAAGCTACCCTGCACTAGGGAAAGGGATGGGGGAGTCTGAGAGAGGGAGGGGAGAAAGAGTACAGCTGCATGGTAACCTATACGAAAACTATATAGTCATTTGCACAACTACACAACCTTTTCAAATTGATGATCTTCTATAGTATAATGGACATGCAACGTACATCTAAAACACGAGGTATGACTTGGCCGGCAAGCTATTATCATTTACAGAGAGGGCGAAAACCCACAGCGGTGGCTCGAAAGCCTAAGGCTACGAAATGAATGGGCGAAGTAAAGCACTGGTGCCGCAAGTTTGGAGTGTATAGACCCGCTTTACTATATTAACTAATAGGGAGGCTCTCCCGATCTCGTATTCACGGGTGTTCAAAGCGCACCCATTTTGGAATAACAAGCATAAACAAAACAGGAAAAATAAACTGGAATACTGGGTATCTGCTCCTTTGATGTATACAAAAGCAGCCCCTCTTTTGGGCTCATTCCGTACAACAACAGCCGAAGCCCATCAAAGCACGCCACCTGCCGAAAAGGATCCCGCCAGAATGCATGGGTGCCAACTAGAGTCATGCATCTACATCTCGCGTCCAGTAATTAAAGGCGGTAGTTTTTAGTGACGAAAATAAACACGAGATAACTGTGGTTCATGACCAGCCGGTACAAGCGCACAGTAAATACCGTTTCTCATTTTCAGTGGCGTCTTAACGCGCTCTATTTAGGTAAGGAAATCCTTTCATATGCGCGCAAGCCCGTACAAATGCTTATAGGAGTGAATGTAAATAAAGCTTATTCTTGAATTTTGCTCACCTTGCTGACATTTCACGATTGTTATTCGTATAGCAAGCAAATAAGGTACACCGAATAAAATTACGCAATTCCTTGTTTTGTGTTACTATCTTAACTTGAACGTATTCCAAACATCGTTCTTTACATGTTTTTCTCATTTATATGAGGGACTGACTAATACCTAAAGAAAAATATCCTGGGTTCGAAGCTGTGTGCTTCTTTTAATTTTGATACAGAGTTATTACAAAATATGTCGCATAATCTTAGCTATGCATTTACATAAAAACCAGGCACTTCAGGTCTGCTCGCAACATGTGCTCAATCACATATACAATGCCAAAGCAATGCACAGTCAATGATCGTTTGTTCACCGCGGTGCTCTTGTGATGACCAGAATGTTGCGGCTTCAATCCTTGCCTCGATCCAGATTAAGCAAGTGACGAAGATAGCTTTCGCCTTAGCTCGTCTTATAGGCGAGCGAATAAGGGACCATGGGACTTCTGAACAGCGTAGCTGATTCGTCTTTTCACTTTGCCACTTGAGTATGCAACATAGTAACTCGGCCCACACGTGCTTTCTTGATATTTTTCTTCATCTTAGACTTGAATATAAATATAGACAGTTTGCCGTTGGCACCTTACTGGCACGGCCACTGTTAGAGGTGTACGGCGCGCAATGCCGCGTTCCTCCGAGCAGGAAGCGGGCGCGACCGATGTATTGCGGCGCAAGCGCAATCAATGCTGCGGAGGCGTCGTTAGCTGCGCGCCGTCTACTACGATTCCTCCCGCTTCGGCACAAACTCTCCTGGGCCGCGTTCACACTGAGCATTCCGGCCGTCGAAAGTGCTCCGAATCCGGTTCGGTGGCAGCGAGATTCACCGAAAGGGCCCTCTCCGCGCCGATCGCTCTCGGACCGATTTTTGCGGCGTCTGCCGCCGAATCGGTCACCGCAGACCAATAGGAGCGCTAGTCAAGGAATTTTGAAAAATGTCGGCCAAGCCTTACTCACTTGTTATGCCGCAGTGCACGTAACTGAATGTTGAAACCAACGGGAGTTTAACCTACTCTGTGCCTGCTTCGCCTCCGTATTTCGTGAAAGAGGTGACCGAGCTTGGTGTTGGCGCGACCGAGCTTGTTGCGGTCTTGCAGAGCAAAACGAACCCACCAACGCCGCTGGCGTGGGTGGTTTTTCTGCTTTTCGTGGATTACAAGACAGCCACTTGCCAGCAAAGTAAGCAGTACTGTCTTTTCTTACTTCTTGCGTACGAGAATCGTCGAAGTATACACCACCGGATATCGTAGTAGCGTTTGCGAGCCGCGACAACAACCGGATTACAGCGCATCCATCCCGCGTTCGCCCCGTGGTAGATGGCATATTCTGCGGCGCGGGGCGCGTCCAGTGCGAACGACGCTGCGTTTCGGCGGCAGGGGAATTTCGGTCGCTGTAGAAAGCGGATGTTTCAGTGTGAACTAGGCATCGTAGAAGTGCGCGCGCAATGCAGATTTCGCATCTAATGGCGAACTGGGAGAAAGTGAAGCAGACGACGTACAGCTAACACCACACGTAGCACTAATCGTGCTTGCGCCGCATTACATCGTACGGCACTCGTCGTGGCGCTCCGTGGAGCGCCGCTACTCGCTCTGTGTTACCTGTAACAGTGGCCGTGCCCGCACATTCGAAAAATGGGAATGCTTATAGTACGTATTTCTGTATCGGCTAGTAAATTGGCGAACAACAACATCTATTGACAGCACTCCTTGAGGTTGACCCTATGGATGCGCAATATAGGCATTTCAACAATGCGTGTGCCCTCTCAAAAAACAGATAAAAACATAAAGAGGGAGGCATGACCACCTATTAGAACCAGGCGCCCCGCCGCGGTGGTCTAGTGGCTAAGGTACTCTGCTGCTGACCCGCAGGTCGCGGGTTCAAATCCCGGCTGCGGTGGCTGCATTTCCGATGGAGGCGGAAATGTTGTAGGCCCGTGTGCTCAGATTTGGGTGCACGTTAAAGAACCCCAGGTGGTCAAAATTTCCGGAGCCCTCCATTAAGGTATCTCTCATAATCATATAGTGGTTTTGGAACGTTAAACCACACATATCAATAAATTAGAACCAGGCTAGTTCGAATCACGCTATTTAAGGTTATGTAGTAAATGTATTGATAATTCGGACTGTGTTTTAATTAATACTAATATATTCTATTTATGAGTATGTTAATTAAAGCTACTCCAGTAATCCAGGACGGCCAGAACTTTCAACGTTAGTATATATATGCAGCTTTACGTGACCAGGACAAGCTATCCACATTTTGTAAATGCGAACGATCTTTTTGCATTCTGCACGTACATTTGGTATCTATCTATCTATCTATCTATCTATCTATCTATCTATCTATCTATCTATCTATCTATCTATCTATCTATCTATCTATCTATCTATCTATCTATCTATCTATCTATCTATCTATCTATCTATCTATCTATCTATCTATCTATCTATCTATCTATCTATCTATCTATCTGTCTGTCTATCTATCTATCTATCTATCTATCTATCCGTCTATCTATCTATCTATCTATCTATCTATCTATCTATCTATCTATCTATCTATCTATCTATCTATCTATCTATCTATCTATCTATCTATCTATCTATCTATCTATCCATCCATCCACCTACGACATTAGCTCTCGTGGCCGTTTCAATATTGGTATCTATACCAAAATTGGTATGGCATAACATGACTGACGTGCATAAGTGGCTACTCATAACATGAGAATCATGAGATATATGTCATTAATCTCAGAATTTACGTTTCATGGTCTTGCTGCTCTTGCGGTGGTTTTGTTTACATGACATATTGTAAAACTGGTATGGTATAGCATGACTGCATAACGAACATAGTGACAGACCCTGCCGTGGAAATCATGAACTGCATGGTATGTAAGTCATGACTATACATGCCACGCTCAATGTCGGCAAGGCCGTTTCGCTAGCTTCACGTATAACATATTTGGCATTACGGGACGTGAATGGAGGTCGACAGTATATAACTGGCGCAAAAGTTATAATGATGAGATGCGTGTCATGTAAGAACATGACCCCATGCCACGCTGATAATGCGCTCACGGCCGTTTCGCTAAGTTCATATATAGCAAATTTGGTATTACGTGACGCGAACGGACGGCAAACCGGACCCCCTCACTTGGCGTGAGCCAAAATTAGCATTGCAGGGTAAGATGGTTTGACGAGTATGACGTGCTGGTCAAGACGTAAATAATGTCACAATCCCGTCGCATACGTCGTCAACACATCTCGCAAGACAGTTGCCCATACCTGCAGACAGGCATGCACCAACTGGTGTAAGGGTATGTGCCACAGGTGATTGGAACATGAAAGTCTACTCAGAAACGACGAGAACACAAATGGGAAGTTTATGCGTGCGCGTTGAGAAAAATAAATCCCAGCAAATCCACGGAGGGCATGATCATGAGTGGGGCGAAGCATCCGTCCGTTCGTTCTTGCTTCCGTCCGGCCATGCGTCTCTCTGTGCAACCATCCATCCGTCCGTCCATCTGTGCGTCTATGCGCCCATGCATCTATCCATCCGTCCATGCATCCGTTCATGCATGCGTCCATCCATCCGTCCATGTGTTTGTGCGTCCGTTCATCCGTGCATCACTCTGTCTCTCCATCCGTGGATCTGTCCATCCATCCGTCCATCTAGTGAACACTCCAAGTACCGCCATCTCGCATCTTTTCATCATATAGAAGTACCGCCATCCATTGAAAATTCTGAGGACTAAACGAGAGGTGGCACGGATGGGCTAGAGGAGCTGCTCACACGCAGTTTCTTACGGCCTGCGCTTCGTGTCTAGTTCCCACCTTTCGCCGCCGCTACTTCTGCAGCCCAACCTCGCTAATCCTTGCCTAAACCGAAGAGGTTACGCCCAGCGAGTTCAACGCGGCAACCAGATAGTGCTCAAAATGCATCCTTCTGATACTAGTTTTTTTTCAGTAAGCATTTATTTCAAGGCAAATTTTATTGAAGATAAAGTCACCGATACTCGTCTCTGTAGGTTACTCATTCAGAAACAACCGTCTTTTTATTTATGAATAACGTGCGTGAGTTTCCTCCTCAATTCAAATGAGTGCGCGCGTGCTGCTTTTCTCCGGCTGTGGGGGTGGCTACATACTACTACGACGCACTACTACTGCTACAACATACATCGCGGACGCATGACCCACAGCTTAAGGAGCTTCGCCTCTAAAACCTGACATCAGCAGCGTTGACCCGAAGAATGCGAGAAAAAAATTGATGTCAGGATCCCAATAGGAATCGAACCCAACAGTCTTCGTGGTAATCAAGCATTCTACCATAAAGCCACGCCAGGCGTCGAAACTGTTTTTCAAGTAGACCCTTTTGTTCTTTAAACGTCAGTGGTTGTTGAAGTTCTCGTTATCTGAAGCATATATATATATATATATATATATATATATATATATATATATATATATATATATATATATATATATATATATATATATATATATATATATAAGGTGTTTTGATGCAGCCGTCACGTTGGGATAACGAAAACTGTAGCCAGATGCCATGCGCTTAAGCTGGTTTATCAATCACCCGTTGCACATACCCGTATACCAGTAGCCCACGCCCACCCGCGGGTATGTGCCGCTGTCTGGCGGGAAGTGTTTGACGACATACGTGACGCGCTTTTGGCATTATTCATGTGTTGACCAGCGTGTCGAATTCGTCATACCATCTTACTCTCTGTTACTTATTTTAATTCCCGGCAAGTTAGGGGTGTGACCACGAGAGAACCAAAGTGTAAGCGTACTTATAGATAGATAGATAGATAGATAGATAGATAGATAGATAGATAGATAGATAGATAGATAGATAGATAGATAGATAGATAGATAGATAGATAGATAGATAGATAGATCTGCGGAAGTTTTTAGATTAGCAGTCATAAGTAGGTTAAGTGACTTACTCTTTCGGTTGCATCAAGTAAATGTTCTGATATGCGAAACGAAGCCATTGGCTATAGAGGGTAAGATGAGCTCAGATTGTCTCATCCAACGACGTCTTGAACTCAGATTTCAAAGTTCAATGACATCGGCAACACGGTCGGCTTTTTGTTCCTCTTTTACAGCTTCATCTGAAGAAGTCAGAGGGAGGAAAAAAAGTAGAAAGTCACAAAACTCTGCTCGCAGAGGCCTTCTCTTCACAAGAATCATTACGCCAGCTTCAATGCTTTCGCTGCAGCCATTTGCGCTGCTTTCAGGCCAGTACGCAGCGTGAGCCTAACCAAATTGCCCGCCTTTATGGTCCCTGATAATAAGAACTTAAGGTGAGGTAAACGGGCAAAGGACAGTCTTTTGTGGCTGCGCGTGGAAGGAAAATTGAAACGCCTAGGGCGAAGGAAATCACCCGGTACGGGCACATAGTGACATCAGCTAATTGTGCATAAACGAAGTAAAACGAGGCTTATTATTATTTTTCATGCGTACGTGTACATTTTAGGGATGCAGTTGTTTTAACCTGGTGCAACACGCTGTTAGGGTTTCGCGAAAAAGCACTTCATGTTTGTCAGTTGCCTAATTAGTGAATCGTTAAACTGAAGGATCAAGTACTAGCACTCATCCCGCAGGCCCGAGATTCACCCTGAGGTGCAATCCTTCTCGAGCCGGTGTAGCGCATGCATTAGAAAATAAATGAAAGTGCTGAAGGTCAATGTGCATGATGGAGGAATTGAGATGAACAACAAAAATATGTCGGCATGAAGAGCCTATTCTTCAGCGCACGTCGAAAAGTTTGAGTGCAAAGGGAAAAACATTAGCAGCAATAATAAATGATAACAGTGGCAAACTGATTGAGGCATCGAGCCAAAAAAAATAAATAAATGAAAACGAGAGAGATGAAACCACATCTCAGCAGACAACTTGGGTACGGCAGACATTTGAATGTCTCGAAACAAGCAGAAACAATGATTTTGCAAGGGCAAAAATTCCGCCAGAGGCATTCAGACCGCAGATAACATATAAGCAGCCGGACGACCACCGAATGTTCTTCAGTGCGTTTTGCAGGAGTTTAGGTAATGAGCAATGATGTTACGCGGACACTTATGATAAAACTAGGCTGCATAATTAGTGACGTTTGAAAGAATATTTTTGTTTGTTTTGCGTCATGGGAAAAGGTTGCGGCCGCATAACTCTACAAAAACGCGAAAAAATTTACTGGGTTATTGGGGAACATTTCGAATATGTGAAAAAGGACAAGTGTTTGTTGCAACGAAATTGTTGTCGCAATGCGTTTATTGCAGTTTGCTTTCTCCAGACGATCACGGACTTCTGAAAGACGCGAGAATTTTCGAATACAATTCACGCTACGAAGTGGATTCTGCGACTCAACAGGGACGCAATTGTATGGCAATGAAGAAATTGTGGGCGTCTAAAAAAGATGGATTCCAGACTCTGCCTAAACTAGTAAAAGTATTGCTACTAGGCAGTAGTATTGTGCTGAGTAGTATTTCTCACAGCGTTTTTTTTTATATTATTGCGACTCAGTGGTCAATTATTTTGAAATGGCTTCTGTACGTATCTTTTAAAGCCTCACAAACAAGTAAAAATTAAACAACAAAATTCTGCATTTGTTTTAGATACAGCGACTGCTGTGGGATGCAGAAGTTAATTTCATGATTTTTTTATTGAACACAGAGCCTTTTTTCGAATTCGCTGATTTTCTTGCATTCGCATCGAGTGACTGCACGGAAACTACTTTGTAATTTGCAAAAATGAAACAGAAGTGAGGAACACGGAAAACCGTGTTCCTCACTACAAAAAAAGTTTGTAGAGACTAGAGCCTATAACTAGAGACACTACAAAAAAAGTTTGTAGTGTCTCTAGTTATAGGTAGAATTCAATGACCTATATTGATAAAAACTGATAAGCCTAGCAACTACAGCATCGCTGGCCTCACCTCTGAAAGAGTTGTGAATGATTCATAAAGTGAAGTCATATGAGAAACTTATTTTTACTGAGCATATTCCAGAAGTGGGCGCGATTAATAATTGCATTCATTAATAGAAAACCTAACCTAAACACCTTCTTTAGCCATTCTCGTCCAATTAAGTGCTATAGTCATTCACTTAGCGGCATATTGTTTATAGCATAACACTGTCAAGCACACACGATTAGAGACAGAGAGGTTATGACTGTGCCAGCGCCTAAGATAGGTATTCATAATATGTGATTTTTCGAATTAATGGTCAATTGGAAGTAAAGCGCTCGTGCTGTCATTCCCTTTCTCTGTCCTTATCTTTGCGCGCTTGACAGTCATGCAAAACCAACTCGCTCAAAAGTTGGTCCTCTTCATACTTTTCAGGCCGCATATTACGTAAGGAAATTTTCCAAGGACTCGATCGTCTCACCAGCATCTCTGGCACATCGACCGGTTGAGGTTCGCTACCATGTCACGCTCTCCAAGTCGCACGTGATCCGTGCAACCGAACCACAGCGAAGACTATTGTCTCGATCAAAGCCTAGCATTGATTGAAGACAAACCTCTTTTGAGAGTCAGGTCCCGTCCCGAACAAAGAGCTGCCGCGGCCTCTCATCGCTTGACCTAAGCCTCATTTGGATCGGTCTCGGACCCAACGAAGACCGCCTCCTACGTGTGGGTCACACGACTCTCGCATGAGGGGCCGACAATGAGACCGTGGGTTTGATTTCAAAGCTTATTCCTTGAGGTATAAGTGAGCGGTTTTCTTTGGTAAGCCAAGACTTCCACCCCCCAAAATAAAAACAAAATGCGGCCCGCATCTTTCACGGGAGTAACTCTAGTAAATGCGTCGTAGAGTAATGGGGTATCGCGTGGATGTTGCGTATTTATAGGTATAATTTGGGAATGCTTAATTGTTATTTGGTCTTTATTTTATCCTTATTTATGGAATGAAGGAGAATAGGTGCTTTCAACATCAAGCTAAAGCCAAGTAAAGACACCCTTGACTGAATTATTAAAGTAGAATCCAGTGCCTACACATACGGGGTGGTCAGTGAACGGTTGTGTAGCATGAACAGTGAGTGAATAAATGAATAAGCTTTATTTTGTATGCGGCATGTTTGTAATCCGGGCTAGAGCACACAAGGCGGTACCGGGAGACCTTGTCTCCGTACAGCCTCCCTGGCCTGCTTGGTAGCCCATTTTTAGTCTTGGACCTTCGAGCTGAGCAGCACAAGCTACTACCGCTCCCGGAGGGCCTCAGGAGAACTTGCTTATATATACGTGGGGGCATTCCCACTACATATGTTTATAAGACGCCCTTTCTGTTACACAGAGCTTTCATCAGAGTTTTTTTATACAATAATACGTCGAGAGGAATATGGCGCTGTGATCGTGTACCTTCATTAGAATTATGGTAAGTACAGGCTTCGAATTGGATAGGGTTAGCTAGCGAACTGTCTACGGACTTTTTCCTACAGCTTCAGTTTTGCTCTTCGCGCAGTGTGGGTGGTGGGGTGCAGTGAATGAGGCTGAAACATTGCCTTTGTTGTTCGAAGAGGCCGACAACAGCTAGATATCCTGATTTGGGGAGACGTTGGAGCTTTACCACTCGTATTAGACAGTTCAAACGAAGCGTCGTCCACTCACCGCTGCGCATAGATGTAGCGTCTCATGCCAGTGCAGGATGTTGCCTAGAGCTCACGTTTCTTACAACCGCCTCATGCCTAAACGTGTTTGAAATTGACTGCAAAGTTATGACGGAGCTAAGTAGACGCAGCGTCATGCTCCGCTGACTCGACTTCACAACAAAATCAGAGGTGCGTTGGGGACAGACCACTGGAACAGACGCACCTAGCTTCGGAGAAGAGAGAGAGAAAAGACTTTATTAATACACACAGTGGGCCGGCAGTTTGGGCTTGGTGGCATCCTCGGCCTGCTGGACGGCCCAGAGCTGGGCGTTCCGCTCCGAGCTTTGGAGTGCTGCCTCCCAGCGGCGGCGTCGCCGACGAAGAAGGTTCCCCGTGCCTCCCGCATCCGGGGCGACAGAGAGAACGAGCGAGCTCGAGGCTACCTGTGGTCTGGAATCGAGCATTGTAATCGGCAGCGTTTTCACGACAGTTGTCGCCGGAACATTCCCAGGGCAAGTGGTTGAGCGTTGCTCCGTGCCCGCATGCTTTAGATGCATCGGTGGGGTATACGTTCGGATAGCAGTGGCGTAGGATAGGATGGCCACGCTTGGATATATATGAATGGTTTTGAAGTAAGGGAAAGCTTACGGCATCGCGTCTGTTTAATTTGTTGTGTTGTGGTGGGAACTTACGTCTTTCGAGCCCATAATGTTGGGTGATGTCTCGGGAGGTTGTGAGACCATCACCTCACGACCATAGTGATTCTTGTTGCTGTGTGTTTGTCAAAGTGTCACGATCCAGCAGACCCAATACCCCATTCTCGGATTCTGAGGCGGCAGCCTAATGGACCGCGACTCGGCGAGTGAGAGCTCGAGCAGCAGCGTGGGCCGTCTTGTTTCCCGTTAGTGGGACGTCAGTATGTGCCGGGGTCCATAGGAGGAAAACTTGTCGAACTTGTGTTTGCGAGCGCGACGTCTAGTCGCCATCACCGCACATTTGAGAAATGCGGGCTGCTTCCCGCGAGACACGGCCGCACGCGAAACCTCGGACTGCCGCCTGCGAATCGCTCATCACGGTCTCTGCATTCGGCACCGTGGCAAGACCTAAGGCTATCGCGGCTTCTTCGGCCACCTCCATTAGTCCTGTGTTCACTGTGGTACTTACGAGGCATTTGCCTGTATGGTCCACGATTACAGTTGCGTACGCGCTTTGCCCTTTCCCGAATCTCGCGGCATCTACATATACAGTGTCCTTACTTTTACCATACTTTTTCGAAGCTCTCTCCCGCGCTCGTTACGTCGCCCTTCGTGGTACGTCGGGTACATTTTCCTAGGAAGCGGAGGAATGATCAGGTGGTCGCGGACCAAACCAGAAACATTCGCCTTTTCTACCTCCTGAGTGTGATACCCGATCCTCAGTGACTCAAGGATGTGTCTACCAGCTTTTGATTTTGATAAGCCTTCGTATTCCGCAACATCATGGACCACAATTAACTCTTCGTGTGAGTTGTGAAGTCCAAGTGCTAGAAATCTTTCGGTGCTCGTGTTGAGTGGAAGGCGGTTGCTCTCTTGAAAGCTTTTCGTATCATGCTTTAGATTTTGTTTCTTTTATTCTGAGCCTATCCACTTGAGGTAGAGGGCAACGTATGTAATGCGGCTAATCGCGCAGGCCTGCATAAGACGTATCGCGCAGTTTTCGCGCAGACCGTTACGTCGTCTATTCGTGATACGACGCAAGAGTCGGAAGGTGTCGTCTACCGAACGACGGAGGTGGCACGCCGTCTCACCATTATGACCGTTTGCCTGTATAGCTGCAATCCCAAAATTCTGATTTTATCAACATGGGGTATTGGTGTACCATCTGAAAATTGAACGGTTATTTCGAAGCATTCCCTTTCGTCGTCACGCGTGGTCTTGCGTCCTCTACTTGTGGGTTTGTAGACAAACAGTTCGGACTTCATTGCTGAGCACTCGAGGCCCGTTCCTAGTACTCCTGAACTTGGTTAACTCCCGTCTGTAGCGTTCGCTCGACGTGATCATCACAACCTCCTACAGGAACCCAGAGGGTGATGTCATCCGCGTATATACTGTGATACAATCCGCGTCTGTCTAATAATTTCTCGGGTAGCCCCAAAAGGACTAAACTGAACACTAACGGTGAAATTACGGAGCCTTGTGGCATTCCCGTTGAGCCCATCTCGAATTCCTGCGAATACTGGTCGGCGACGACGACGCATGCGCGCCTGCCTGCAAGAAAATCACATATGTAATTGTATCTGGACCTAGGCCTAATGCTTAAACTTATTTCAAAATCGCTTGGTGTTGTACGGTATCAAGAGCATTTTTAATATCTAGGCCTAGAATGGCCTTTGTGGAGCTGGTCGTGTCGTCAACAATGTAGTGCTTAAGCTGAAGCAATGCATACTGCGCAGAGAGATTGCGGCGGAAACCCAGCATGGTGTGCGGGAATGCATCGCGGTCTTCGAGAAAATTGGTCACTCTAGTGAGGACTGCGTGCTCCAGGACTTTTCCTACACAACACGTAAGCGAAGTCGGCCTTACATTGACGAGCACAACTGGCTTGCCTAGTTTCAGAATCATGATAACGCGAGCTCTTTTCCATGCTCCGGGAATAGAGTCGTTTCGCCAGCATTCGTTGACGTAGATTACCAGTCGGGAGATTGACGCGTCGTCTAACTTAGAAGTGTGGCAGCTTGGGCTAGTTATAGCGCGAGAACAGAATGACGACACAGAGACAAGAAGTCTTTCGTGTCCTTCTTGCCTATGTGTCATCGTTTTGTTCTCGCGCTATAACTATCATCGCGTAGTCTAAGTTGCGGAACGCCTTGTTGGTAACCCTGTCTGGTCCTAGCGCCGATCAGGAGTTTAGTTCGAAAAGGACCAGCCGAATTTCTGCCTCACTGAAAGCGGCGATTAGTTTCTCGTTAGCAACGCCGTCGTAATCAAGGTGTGCAACGCGGTCTCCCGTATTAAAATATCAGTCACGTATTGCGGCGAAAATGTTATCCCCTTTATAATCTCTCACAAGCCCGCGAGTTTTATGGCCTTGGGCTGCCCGGATTTCCTCCGGATCAGACAGGTGCCGAAAGAGACGCCATGCACTCGCCCCTCTCATCTGCCTCCCTAAAACATTACACATGTCATCCCACTGTGCCCTACATACTTGGAACGCGTGCTCCTCGATTTTTCTGTCTAACTGGTCAATGAGTTTTCGCAAAGTCCGGTTATGTCTCAGGCGTTTCCACCTTTTAAGCAGCGCTTGCTTTGCTTCCCACATGTGCAGGAGCCCGCTGTCAATTACTTCGAGCTTCGCCTCGGGCGGTATGTCACACCTTGCCGCGTCTACGTTCCTACTGAGCGTCGCGGTCCATTTGTCTTTGTTCGTGATCCGCTCGTCGCCTTGCCCTCCTTCTTCTCGTTTCTTCCGGAACGCGTCCCACTTCCCTAGTTGGGGCGTACATTGTAGGGGCGAAGCTCTTTATAGCGGCACCCGTTCGTCCCTCGTAGCCGTTGTAGTGTGTAACAAGTATAACATATTGACCTCCAATGTGGTGCCGGTGAGATATTTCTTCCGTGCGTTGTTGAACAACAAAAAATAGTCCTCAGTGTACATGCCAATGGCTACTAATGAATGAGAGACAGAAGCATTCGGCTTTTAATTAACGCACACGCTGCGAACCCCATTAGCAGCCATTGGCATGTACATTGAGCAGTATCTAACAAATAAGAGTTGCTACGTTATATTCGCTGGGTGTAACCTCCTTAGTTTCAGAAAGGTTTAGCGAGCGTTGAGACACAGTGACATGAATACAATGAACTAGTATATACTGTGAACTCGAGGTGGTTAATGGTGGGAAGTAGATACGAAGCGCAAGCCGTAAAAAGTAAAAGCCGAATTCTTCTGTCTCTCATTTCCCATTAGCAGCCATTGGCATGTACATTGAGCACTATCTGTCAGAAAAAGGTTGCTACGTTATACTCACCGGGCGTTAGCTCCTTGGTTTTAGAAAGGTTTAGCGAGCATTGGGCCGCAGTGCCATGAATGCAGTGAAATATGTTGAATTCCAATGGCGGAGTCGGAGCAAGTTTTTCTGCTCCTTTCAGAGCAAGTGTGTTCCAATGACAGAGTGAGAGCGAGAGTCAAAAGTTCCAATGAGAGAGCCGGAGGGTATTCAAAGCAGGAGTCCCTCCGTGGAGCAGGAAAAACTGCTCCGCCGAAATCGGTGGAGTGGACCGGAACTCAGCGTGACGCATTTCCTTTAACACGTTTGCCTGCTTGGGGGCGCGGCTGGCGCGGTGCGAGTTATGTTGATAATGGCGGACGGCATGGACGGCTCGGCTACCTCGGCAAAGCGTGCGGCAATGCTTCTGCTACTCGATAGCGACAGCAGACATCATGGACAATAGCTGTTGCACGCTTGGCGTGATATCCATTCCACACAGGTGAATAGCGCTGAACAAGCAAACGAACGATGCGGCGATGCTGGTAAACCACGTGGGAAACAGACAGCGGAAAAGACCACGCGCAAGGTATCCTGGGTAACGCGGCAGCTTCCGCCTTGCTCCAGCAGGGCGGGTTGTATTCCGATGGCGGATTTGGAGGATTTGCTCTACGCCAGAGTTGAGTGCTCGCTCGCGAAGTCGGTCGGCTGCACCGACTCCGCCATTGGAATTCAACAATAGTATATACCATGAACTCAAGGTGGTTGAAGGTGGGAAGTAGACCCGAAGCCCAAGCCGTAAGAAATTGTGCGTGTGCCACCTCTCGTTTAGTACTTGGAATGTCCGCTGGATGGCGGTGCTTCTATATGGGGAATATATGATGAAAAGATGTGAGATGGTGCTACTTGGAGTGTTGTATAGATGGACGAACGGACACACAGACAGATGCATCGATGGACGCATGAACGGACGCAGGAGCGGATGCACGAGCAGACGCACGCACAGACGGGCGGATGGACGCATTGACGGTCACACAGACGGACGCATGGATGGACGGAAGCAAGAACGAATGGACGGACGAATGCTTCGCCCCACTCTCCATCAATCACTCCGCGGATATGCTGCCAATTTTTTTTTGTTGCCCTCGCAGTATATATCACGAACGCTCGGGCCCATGCCTATCGTGATCTCTATCAGCGAGTGGTCACTCCCTAAATCTTCCTGTGTGTTTTGCCAAGATGCTGCGGTTACATTCCATACAAACGCAAGGTCTGGTAGCGTGTTGAACCCCAGGTGGTCGAAACTTTGGAGCCCTCCACTACAGCGTCTCTCACAATCACATTATGGTCTTGGGACGTTAAACCCCAGATATTACTATTAGTATCATTTCGTATATGATGAATCAAAGCGCCCTGAAGAAATAAAAGAATCACGGCGGAATGCTGGCTAGTGATAACAAATTCACGAATGATGTTTAACTGACGTAATAATGTTGACGACTGATTATTACCATGAATGCTTATTACCATGATTAAGCGTTGCCGTATGTTAGATTGTGATGGCTAAATTTTGGCTAGTGTCTGTGACTCTCGCTTAACGTTTGCTAGGAATGCTAGTGCACGCAATAAGCAGTGAATGCTGTGTACTAATAAATGACTTTAAAAAAAATTGCCCGCAGCTTCCCTCGGGGGAACACTGAGGAGGATGCGGAAGCATGTAATTGGTTAACGGGTGTTAAATTGCGACTTACTTGGGTCGATGGCTAAATTGGTTAACGTGGTTGTGAAATGGGGTGTTAAATGAGTGAACACGTACGGCACGTATGCGAAAGGGCGGTGTTTTATTTATTGCGACGAACCAACGGACGAGCGGCAACTGAGCGAGCGAGCGCCGACCTTGAGTATATATACAGCGCGACGGTGCATGCGCTGTCAGCTGTCGAATGTTCTCGAAGGAGAAGCGCGCGCGCGGCACAGATGGCGACGGCGCGACGGCGCATGCGCTGTCAGCTGTCGAATGTTCTCGAAGGAGAAGCGCGCGCGGCACAGATGGTGGGCGACGGCGCGACGGCGCATGCGCGCGCGTCAGCTGTCGAATGTTCGAGAAGCGGTGCGGACGGCGCGGACGGCGCACTACAAGGCGCGAGTATAAGATGCTTCCGCATCTAATATGTTGAACGATTTTGAGTACTTCGTACTCAACTATGGGAGAGCACTGAGCCGTCCCGCTAAAACAGTTTAGTGGCTGGTAACAGAGTTAGACACAGGGGGGGGGGGGGGTTAGAAAAAGGGGGTAACGATTTAGAGCACAGGGTACTCTACTAGGGGAGAGCTTAAAGCCGTCCCACATGCCTGAATACACAGGCATGGTTCAGTGTGCACCGACAGGGGGGGTTAGAAAAAGGGGGTAACGATTTAGAGCACAGGGTACTCTACTAGGGGAGAGCTTAAAGCCGTCCCACATGCCTGAATACACAGGCATGGTTCAGTGTGCACCGACGCTCGCGTAGGTTTTAAATAGCTAACTTTACCGTACAAGCTCATGTTTGTGTTACTGGTTTCCGTACCAATACTTTACCTTCCTGGTGCATTTAATGTGAAACTTTGACCGTTTTAACTCGGACACATGTATGCTTTTGAAGTGCAACAAATAACCTTATACTTGATGAACGCGTGAATATTGCAGTAGCAGAGAACGAGTGATTATTGTATCAGACGTAATGAATTAGCTCAACTAAGGCGGTGCGGACGGCGCGGACGGCGCGGACGGCGCACTACAAGGCGCGAGTATAAGATGCTTCCGCATCTAAAACATTTCTTGATTTTCTGTTTTTAAAACATTGTTTGAATACATGACCACTCACACTTGATGTATTGTTTACGTATTGGTGTTTATAGCCCATTCTTTTAAGCGCTCCTTCTAATAAATACAATAAACAGAGCAGAACAGCTCTAGTGAAAACATTTCTCTTATTACTAGCAAAAAGTGCCTCCTTACTTCTGCAGCATGCATTTGCAGGTTACATCTCCACCGAAAAGTTCACTCATATGAAACAAATAATTTGCAGTTGGAATACATGTATTGAACATCAGCAGTTAATTCAACTGTGGTAGGACGTGGCAGAAACTCGGAAACACGAACGTACCAAGCTGCGCAGCGAATCAAAATCCCGTAATGCTACACATTCCAAATGTGAAGAGATTTTATACCGGATATCGTGTTTCGCTGATCGATTCAGCGACAAACGTGATGTTCTTTAGTGTTTTACTCAATACCGGGTAATTTTTTCAGCAAAAAAGAAAAAAGTTCTTCCCCACACACCGTACGAGCTTGCAAACCGAGGCGGGCATCGCTGCTGCTCTTGTAATCATGACCTCAGTGAATCGAGCGGAGGCCTGATGGGCTGCACCGAACGTGTTCCGCAATGCTGGCGCCTACGTCGCTATGATTTGTTTTATGTTCACGCCAAAACTTTGTTCTGGCGGAGTAGGGTAGCAAACTTAACTAAAATCTGGTGGATATCTATCGATTTCCTTGATTTTTTTTTTGTGTGCATCATCCTCTTACTCCTCATTTTACTCCTCGGCTAAAGAGGGTTCACACGAAGCAGCACAGCTTTACTGAAGTACGCAAGTCAGCCCCAATCAAACACCGTGGGGCACATTTCTTCGACCCGGGTCACCGGTCTTGGGAACTGTATGCGAATAGCGTGTTTTTTATTTATTTTTGTTTTTTCAGTGAATCACAGCATCTCGGGGTTCACAGCCTAGCTGCCGAAAGCGGGCAAAGCAAACAACGCACTCGGACACGTCGCAAATTTCTCGGTGGGCGCGTGTAGGAGAGAAGCGATTACCACACACGTCGAAATAAGATCGGCCCTCGCCGTAACGGCGCCGCATCCTCAGCACGGGCGGCGTTCATCAGGTTTCGTCGCCCCATTAGGACTGAGCTATCAGGCCGCGGCAACTCGAGCCCCGGGTCAGCTCCGTAAGCGAGTCCCATCTGGGCCAGACGCGCTTCGAGCACTCGTCGTCGAATCCCCGTCGACGGGTCGTTGTGCACGCGGCCGGCGGCGAACACAAACAAGACACTGCGGAGCTCTTCAGATTCGAAGCGCGCCGGTCTCCCGTCCGAACACTCGATACGATCGCTAATTAAATCTCCCGCGACCCTTTAATTAGGTTATGAACCTTGCTGTGCACCCTTAAGCGTCCGCTGCTGGACTCGAGCGGGACGCTTTTTCGGAAAAGGAGCGACGGTATTAGGTACTTATGAGCTCCGGTGCCTGTACTTCCAATCGGTTAAGCTGTGGTGCATCGCCGCGAGTTTCAAGCACTCGACAGCCCAGCCCATTGGGCGCACCGGTGTGTTTAAAATGGCACGTTCAATGGGGCTTAACATGAGCTCAAAACATGTAGATGACCCACCGCCTCCGTTTTCTTTATATTATACGTGTACGCACGACCCTATTTTCTTTAGGGTCGTTCGGTTTGAATATTACATGCACCTCGGGTTGGTTTCTATTCTATAGAATGCGTGTGTTTACACACACACACACACACACACACACACGCGCGCGCGCACACACACACACACGCACACACACACAGACACACACACACGCACACACACACACACACACACACACACACATATATATATATATATATATATATATATATATATATATATATATATATATATATGAAGATGAGTGCGTTTCTATGCATAAAAGAAAATAGCTGGCTATGCAATCGCAAAAAAAACAAATGCTAGCTTGCATAGGAGTATATGCTTGCTCGCCTAGAGAGAATCTACAGGGTTGAAATACGCGCACCGTCCACGCCACCAGAACATTCGACTGTGCCTTTATGAATTTTTATGCAGTTATTTACAAATAATGCAAGCCCTGCTCGGGCCCAAGCCGGAGTGGAAACAGCATTAAACATAAGTGATATCAACATTAGTAATTAAAAGAGTCGCTAAATCACTAGTAAAGTATAGGACAAATCGAATAAACAAACCTATGCCTACGAAATACCGCAGTTGCCAACTCCCACACTGCGTCCTTCAGCTCTTAACGCGATAATGCTGGCTGGACACACACTTTCACATAAAAAAATGTCGATAAAGTTGAGAGCTCTCCAGTAAACAGATCAATTAAAGGACGGAATAAGTAAATATGTCCAATCGGCTCATGCATACTTTATATTCGCGGTCGTGAGTTTCATGCAGTTGAAGCTCAAGTGAACTGAGAACTTTTGAGAGCTCGTTTGACGCCGGAAATGCGGGATCGAGTGCAAGTGGCACGCGCTGAACAAAAAGCTGGATCTATAGTGTTGTCTGAATAGTGGGAATGATATTGTTACGTGAAGGAGACTGACTCAGAGGGGTAGTCACCGATGTATTTTCAGACGGTTAGGCGAGCAGCGCCAGCCACACAGATTAGCTCGTGCCAGTCTATCTGCTTCGTCTTCTTCAGCTCCATGCACTGGCACGTAGCATGACCCCCGGCGGCGGAGGCACCGTCCCGGTGCTTTAAAGGTCGTTATCTGACGCATTATTGTAGGGCTTGATCCGCGAGACGTGTACGATATCACTGGGCCGCATAGTAGATGATGATGGGCAGATGGGGCTTATCTCGTAGGTGACAGGTGTTACTTGACGCAATATACGATAGGGTCCCGTGTATTGAGACAGAATTTTTTCGGATAGGCCCAGCCGACGATGAGGGGACCAGAGTAAAACGAGGGTACCGGGAGCGAAATGTACGTCTCTATGTTCCGCATCGTACCGACGGCATTGGTTGGTTTGCGACGCCATCAGCCGAGCGCGAGCGAGCTGACGGGCATAATCGGCTCGCGCAATCGCGTCGCGGGCATACTCGCTGGTGGACGAGGTGTGAGCTGAGATGACTGTGTCCAGTGGTAAAGTCGGCTCTCTTCCGTACAATAAGTAGAACGGCGAAAAGGCCACTGTGTCGTGACGGGATGAATTATACGCGAAAGTTGCGTAGGGTAAGGCAAGGTCCCAGTCTCGGTGGTCGGGCGACACGTACATAGCGAGCATATTTGTTAAAGTGCGGTTAAATCGTTCCGTAAGGCCGTTTGTTTGAGGGTGGTAAGCGGTTGTCAGTGTGTGTTGCGTCGAACAAGAACGCAGAATGTCGGCGATGACTTGGGATAAAAATGTACGGCCACGGTCTGTGAGAAGCTGTCTCGGCGCACCGTGAATCAATATAACGTCCCGTAACAAGAAGTCAGCGACGTCGGTTGCACAGTTGGTCGGTAGAGCTCGCGTAATAGCGTAGCGTGTAGCGTAGTCTGTGATAACGGCTATCCATTTGTTTCCCAATGTTGATGTGGGAAAAGGACCAAGCAGGTCTAACCCAACACGGTAAAATGGTTCCGCGGGTATGTCAATTGGTTGAAGATGGCCAGCGGGTAGCAGCGATGGTGTCTTACGACGTTGGCATAGGTCACATGTGGCGACGTATCGGCGTACCGAACGAGCAAGGCCTGGCCAGAAAAAACGGCGCCGGACGCACTCGTACGTGCGGGATACGCCAAGGTGTCCAGCCGTGGGAGCGTCGTGAAGTTCGGTGAGAACACAGCGGCGCAAATGCTTAGGCACAACAATGAGAAGGTCGGGCCCGTCTGGTCGGAAATTGCGACGGTATAGCACACCCTTTTGAATGACAAAGAAGCGGACGGAAGCATCATTTGTGGAGGATTCTATACGGCTGATGATGTCAAGCAGCTCTGGATCTCGCTTCTGTTCTTCCCCAATATTAAGGAAGTCGGACACTGACAAGATAGAGTTCTCCGTGGGCTCGTCAGTGTCCTCGGGATCGTCGACAGGGTACCGGGAGAGGCAATCGGCATCACGGTGTAGGTGGCCAGATTTGTAGACCACCGAATAGGAAAACTCTTGCAGGCGCAAAGCCCAGCGACCAAGGCGGCCTGATGGATCTTTCAGAGAGTTCAGCCAGCAGAGTGCGTGGTGGTCGGTAACTACCGAAAATGGGCGTCCGTATAGATAAGGTCGAAATTTCGCCACCGCCCATACAAGAGCCAAGCACTCACGCTCTGTTATCGAATAGTTACGTTCAGGGGCGGATAGGAGGCGGCTGGCATATGCAATAACGCAATCATGGCCATGTTGTTTCTGAGCCAGCACTGCACCAATGCCATGCCCACTTGCATCTATACGGATTTCCGTAGGGGCAGCAGGGTTGAAGTGTGCCAGAATCGGAGGGGTAGTGAGAAGAGCGACGAGAGTCGAGAACGCAGAAGCCTCTTCGGAGCCCCATGAAAACGGGACTTCTTTCTTGAGGAGCTGCGTAAGCGGCCTCGCTATGTGCGCAAAATTTTTCACGAAGCGTCGGAAGTAGGAGCATAGTCCGATAAAGCTGCGTACATCCTTCGCAGATCGTGGTACAGGAAAGTTTTTGACGGCGCTGATTTTTGCCGGGTCTGGTTGTACACCGTTGGCGTCTACTAAATGGCCAAGCACTGTGATTTGATGGCGTCCAAAGTGACATTTGGACGAGTTGAGCTGCAGGCCAGCGCGACGGAAGATTCCCAGGATGGCTGAGAGGCGCTCTATGTGAGTTTCAAACGTTGGTGAAAAGACGATGACGTCGTCCAAGTAGCACAAACATGTGGACCATTTGAATCCTCTGAGCAGGGAGTCCATCATTCGTTCGAAGGTGGCTGGAGCGTTACAAAGGCCGAAGGGCATGACCTTGAACTGATATAGGCCATCGGGGGTGATGAATGCCGTCTTTTCACGGTCCATTTCATCTACCTCTATCTGCCAGTAGCCGGAACGAAGGTCTATGGAGGAAAAATAGTGGGACCCATAGAGGCAGTCAAGCGCATCATCTATTCGTGGCAGAGGGTAGACGTCTTTTTTGGTAATTTTGTTTAGGTGTCGATAATCCACACAGAAACGCCATGCACCGTCTTTCTTGCGGACTAGCACTACAGGAGAAGCCCAAGGACTGCAAGATGGCTCAATGATGTCCTTGGCGAGCATTTTGTCGACCTCATTTTGGATGATGTGACGCTCGGCCGCCGACACCCGATATGGGCGCCTATGAATAGGATGCTCATTACCAGTGTTTATGCGGTGGCTCATACCGGTAGCTTTCCCCAACGGACGGCCGCTGATGTCAAATACGTCGATGTAGGACAGCAGAACCCGGTGGAGCTCATCAGTCTGCTGCGGTGTTAAGTTGGAAGCGATCATCGAAGTAATAGCGCTGTCGGAGCAAGTGGCAGACTGATGTTGAGCGTGGGGTTCAGAAGGGGCGGCCATCGCGAAAACATCTACCGCATTGTCTTCTAAGGTGCAGAGCAACGCTAAAGAGATCCCTTGCGGCAAAACTTGAGGTGTCAAGCTAAAGTTGACAACTGGGAGGCACGTAGAATTTCCTGCGACGGACAGAATGGTGTGCGGTAATGTAATGCCACGGCTTATGAGAACATCGGTGATAGGGGTCAGAACATAGTCACCGTCGGGAACTGGTGGTATTGAGACGAGCTCTATGTAGGTCAGTGTCTGTGGAGGGAGGCGCGCGTGTCCCGTTGTGCAGAGGCGACTCGGCCATTGTGTAAGAGGTTCTGTTGCGGGCAAGTGTAGACGGAGCATACTGGTCGAACAGTCTATGAGGGCAGAATGCGCGGATAGGAAGTCGAGGCCTAAGATTACGTCGTGGGGGCATTTATCAAGGACGGTGAAGAGAACAACTGTGTGTCGATCCGCAATGCTCACACGAGCGGAGCACATTCCAACGATAGATGCTATGCCACCATCCGCAACACGGACGAACTGGGTGGTCGCAGGTGTGAGAACCTTCTTGAGCTTGCGGCGAAAATCACTCGTCATCACGGAAAGTTGGGCGCCGGTGTCGACAAGAGCAGTGACATGTAGGCCGTCTACTTGTACGTCGATGAGGTTCCGTTTTGTCGGTATCGTCAAAAGAGGATTTTCGGTCAGTCCGAGCGATGCAGCGCCACCTCCGGGGGCTGCAACGCTTAGTTTTCCGTCGGAGAACCTCGTGGGAATGCGAGGGAAGATGGTCGGCGGGGCTGTGGAGAACGAGACTGGCGACGTTGGGGGGATGGAGAGCGGGAGTAGCGGCGTTCAGAAGCAGGTTCCTGGGCAAAATGGTCGCGGTTGGTCTCATGGCGATAGGCAGGACGTGCATATAAGGGACGAGAGGACGGTTGTGCAGGAGGACCCCAGCGACTTCTGCAATGGCGAGAAATGTGCCCGATTCTGTGACACGAGAAGCATATCGGCTTGTCATCGTGTGTTCGCCATGCGGACGGATTACGGAACGTTGAGGGAGAGCCGGTCGGGAAGGGACGTGCAGGCGTGTATCGGGGCTGGTAGTCGGTGCGGGTAGGCGGTGTGATAGAGTGAATACCCAAGCTGGCGATTTCCTGCCGGACGACTGCTTGAATGAGAGGCAACGTAATTGGCGGAGAGGGGTCAGGGGACGTTGTTCCCACCTTAGCTGGAGCAGCCGCTTCAAGCTCCCGCCTGACGATTCGCGTCAAGTTGTCACAGGTGTCTGGTGGATGATATGTGTCGAGACATGAGGACGTCGCAGTGGTGTTCGGGAGGCGCTGGAACTGATGGGAGATGCGTCTGCTTTTAGCTTGTTGGAACCGGCGGCATTCTTGAATGATGGCATCAACAGACGACACATTGTTGAATACCAACAAGTTGAACGCATCGTCGGCGATGCCCTTTAGGATATGGGCAACTTTTTCAGGTTCAGATATATTTTCGTCAGCTTGGCGGCATAGTGAAAGGACAGCCTGAATATAACCGATGTAGGGCTCCGTGGAAGATTGTGCGCGAGTCGACAACTCATTTTTCGCAGCTTCACGACGACCAGAGATGTTGCCAAAAAGCTCACGGATCTTTGCCTTGAAGCTGTCCCAGCTTGTTATGTCATGCTCGTGGTTATCAAACCAAACACGAGGTGTTCCGTCGAGATAAAAGATGACGTTTGCCAGCATAAGAGTGGGATCCCACCTGTAAGTGGCGCTGACGCGTTCGTAGAGGCGTAGCCACTGGTCGACGTCGGAACCCTCGCTGCCCGAGAACACGCCGGGGTCTTTGAGCGCGGGAAGCGTCACGAATGTTGTTGCGGGCGCTGGGTTGACAGGTCGGGCAGAAGGGGGAGCGACCGGAGAGGATGTAGCCGAGGCTTGAGTGGTCATGTTGTTAGCCGCGAGGGAGCGTCCGCTTCGGAGTTCCGTGGCGAGGACGGGGATCGCACAACTCCACCAAATATGTTACGTGAAGGAGACTGACTCAGAGGGGTAGTCACCGATGTATTTTCAGACGGTTAGGCGAGCAGCGCCAGCCACACAGATTAGCTCGTGCCAGTCTATCTGCTTCGTCTTCTTCAGCTCCATGCACTGGCACGTAGCAATATAAAACCGAAGTAACAGTTTAAGCGCCATTTTAAAGTATACTTTCAAAGGATATAAATTTCTTTGTTTCTGTTCTCTAAAGCATACAGCAAAAAAGAATATTCTTTTACTGATTTGCATATTCATTGCTGTATTGATTCCTGAAAGTGCACGAGGTAAAGCTGATATCCTTTTTCAAGCTTACTCTAAACGAAGTTGTTACAGCGCATTAAAAACGCATAATTAACTGCGTGCCGACATGCACACGATTCGTGCGCAGAATGTACTTACTTTCCAGCCTTAGCCACACAAGTGTACGGCGAAGCGTAACAAAAATAGCACCGGGTCGACTCTGTAGTCTTGTGTGTCGACTTATCTGGAGTTTGACTTACAGCTGTCAGTGAAACAATGAAGTTCGTTCCAGTTAAAATTATACACGCGTACGCAAATGCACTTCCCGGGTTCGAGTTTGCTATTTCCTGTGAGGTGAAAGCGAACTTTCATTCATGTGCACAAAATGTAAGCGTCTCTACTGAATCACTCGCATTCTCGAGTACAAAGGCCGCGTTTAAATGTAATTCATCTTGCTAATCAAAATGCAGAGGCTGCCTCAACAATGTCCCAGTAATGAGATGAACGTGCGAAGTTACGAAATGAAGCAGACAGCAATCGCCATTCGTGATCAGCTTTGCGATGCATATTTATTAGGCTCAATTTGAATACAGAAAACGGTTGGCACGGCTTAAAGCTATAGAGGATAAACTCACAAGTTTATCTGGTTGTGAGTATCGTTCACCGCTATTGGTTCGCAGATAACACGCCGAGCATCACTATCAAGTGCTAGTATCACTTACAAACCTGCATTTCTCCATTCCTCTTTCCATCTTTCTTTCTGCCTTACCCAGCTGCTGGGTAACAAATCGCATGTTTAAATCATGCTTAACCTCTGCGCTTTCTCCTCCTCTGAGTCTCTTGCGAAATGCCTCGTTCTTCTTTTTTTCTTTTTGAAATACATCTTACTAGCATTTCATAAAACGCATTGGTAGCCTAAGTGATCACTAGAAAAGCAACATTGGAAACATGTTTATGAATACGACTATTGCCACCTGGCAATACTTCACAATTCTCGCCACAATGCACATGTCACTGTACTGCCTTTGGTATCGAACATACAAAGATATCCTGATATCGTTATTAACTCTGGTTCTGTGATGATATTGGCTGCAGGCATGCTGAAAGTAAAATCATTGTTTGTTTAGCCTTGAATATCTGCCCAAAATTGCTATGAGTTTTGCATTCCCATTCAAATGAACAGACTGTTTAATGAGCTAGAATTTCCCGACTCGTTGTACAACGCGCAAGTGCGCACGTGCCATCTCTCTCATGCTATGGTGCCCGTTCGCGCTTAAACGACTGGCCAGGCCGGCTGGCTAACGCATCATTCCTTCTTCAATGATGAAGTAAAGCCTGTGTTCGTACTCAAAGGCGTAGGGATATTACGCCTTTTTTCCTTTTCCCATCATAAAGTCAAGACCTGAAGCTTCGGACTGGCTAATCTGTCCCACTATTATTCTTGGTGCTTATTTACAGAAAGATATTGCTCTGTAATTATTTGTTTGAGATTGGTACATGATCAAATGAATTATTTTAGTATAGATGGTGAATCATCGTGAACAGGCCCACATATGAAGAAAAAAAAGCTTCTAGGAATTACATAAAAACAAAACAGCGCCAATAACGAGGGACAAGAGAAAGAAGGAGACAGACAGCGGCACTGACTTACAACAACCATTATTTGCTAGAACCGCACAGTATATAGTTGGACAGTATCTGACAAAGAAAGAGAAAAATACAAAACAAAGAAAACAGAATCCACTTAACAACTACGTAATCATCGCCACAACGCACCATGAACAACACGTGTGCTACCACAAAAAGAAATAGATTTTCTTCAGAACGTTAGCACACGTGATGTTCATGGTGCGTTGTGGCGATGATTACGTAGTTGTTAGGTGGATTCTGTTTTCTTTGTTTTGTATTTTTCTCTTTTTTGTCAGATACTGCCCGAGTATATATTGTGCGGATCTAGCAAATAAATCTTGTTGTAAGTCAGTGCCGCTGTCTGTCTCCTTCTTTTTCTTGTCCCTCGTTATTGGCGCTGTTTTTTATGTGAATCATGTCGTACTAACTTGCCCAAGCAACCACGTTAGCTTCTAGGAATTAGTTCTGATATAGCTTTTGGAATACCCGCATACTGACTATATTTTATAACTAGGTCCGGTGTCTGTATTTCCTTTCATAGCGGTTTGATTCGGGTTCATTCAACCAAAATTCATAGGGCAAAGAACTGGTGTTCTATTAGAGCGACAGAATGGAAGCCAATGAGTTCAAGGACGAGTAGTTAACGACTTTAGCGAAGCATGCGATGGAGTATTCTTGCGTAAAAAATTGGCACATCATACGTACTGTGGGAATCAATGATATGCGAAGCACAAATGAGGAGAGTTGATCTGCCACTTTAAAATCAGCCCAACTTTACGAGGCGCGTAAATCATGCCGTACATGACTTCCATCCATGATTATCACGCTTGCGCCTAGCATTTGTGTTTCTCGTACGTTCACGTTACATAATCCCACATTTGCTATATGCGAAGTTAGTGAAACGGCCACGAGCGCGCTATCAGCGTAGCATGTAGTCATGTTTTACATGACAGGCATGTCGTGATTATCATATTAGACGTGTTATTTACCTTCCTCGTCCATTCACGTCACATAATACCAAATTTTGTATATTTTAAGCTAGTGAAACGGCCGCTAGCGCATCATGAGCGCGATACGCTTTCATATTCATACATGACACGCATTTCATGATTATCATGACTGCACCATTTATATACCTTCATCGTCCGTTCACGTTGCGTAATACCAAATTTGGTATATGCGATGCTAGCGAAACAGCCGCGAGCGCATACTGAGTGTGGCATGTAGCCATGTCGTTACATGATACGCATGTTTTGATTATCATGTATGAACGTGTAATTTAGCTTTGCCGTCCGGTCGTGTTCGCGTCACGTAATACCAAATTTGCTATATATGAACTTAGCGAAATGGCCGTGAGCGCATTATCAGCGTGGCATGGGGTCATGTTCTTACATGACACGCATCTCATGATGGTAATTTTTGCACCACCTATATACCGTTGACCTCCATTCACGTCCCGTAATGCCAAATTTGTTATACGTGAAGCTATAGCGAAACGACCTTGCCGACATTGAGCGTGGCATGTATAGTCACGACTTACATACCATGCAGTTCATGATTTCCTCGGCAGGGTCTGTTACTTATATTCGCCATGCAGTCATGCTATACCATACCAGTTTTACAATATGTCATGTAAACGAAACCGCCACAAGAGCAGCAAGACCATGAGATGTAAATCCTGAGATCAATGACATACATCTCATGATTCTCATGTTATGAGTAGCCACCTATGCACGTCAGTCATGTTGTGCCATACCAATTTTGGTATAGATACCAATATTGAAACGGCCACGAGAGCTAATGTCGTAGGCGGATGGATATATATATATATATATATATATATATATATATATATATATAGATAGATAGATAGATAGATAGATAGATAGATAGATAGATAGATAGATAGATAGATAGATAGATAGATAGATAGATAGATAGATGCGGTCAAATTCGCCGAAGTTAACAAATAAATGCTTCACATTTAACAGAGGTAACTGCAGATCGATGGAAGAGTCCTTGTGCCCGCAATGGCCGTAAGTAAGCCTGTGATGGTGACGGCATCCATACAGCCAATGATGAAACATGGTGGACGTGTTATGCGTTTTCGTAGAAGACGCTCACTCATTGGTTTAACCAAGAAAGAAGTTTACGGTAAGGTCTAAACTTGATGAGAAGTGGTCGAAAGAATAGCTCGTTAGGCGGGCGGCTGCCTTTCCTTTAGCCTAATAATCAATGCACATGCCCAGTATCTGTGTGAATACCTGGGCAGCATCTTCTAGCATTTATTATTTGATTTATTATTTGGTCATTGCTGTTCTCTTTGTCGCCACCTATATATGTCAAGGTAACATCAAAATTTTCGGCCTTAGTTATCTCTGCAAAAATAATAAACATACTATATAACTCAAGAGAATAAACATGTCGGAACCGGAGTTGACAGATTACACGCTAAGAGATTTTGATGTCTCTTCCGAAGCCTTCTGGCCCCTGGGTGTTTCGGAAGTCGCATGTGATCCTGCACAACAGCGCTTGTTTGTTGCTGCCAGACTATACAACATCTCTCACGATAAAAAAGCTAGACGTTCAGTTGGGTTACCTTGGAAAGTAACACTGAAGCTTTAGATAGAGGGATCTAAGTTGCTTTTGTTCTGCGACTTGTTTGTTTAACCGGGAGGACTGGGGTCAGCATAAAGCCATGATGCCACGTATATATAGACATGAGAATTCAGAACATCTGACTGCATCCCTTGATTCCAGTCAAAATGTGAAAGTTGGGTAAAGCAGTGTGCCTAGCAGCCATGTGGGATTACGTTTGAGATAAGTTGACAATGTGTCACCTTAATTTGATGATGGGGACGCTTTCTACACATGTGTGCATGCACGCACACGCATACACAAACACACACACACACGTATATATATATATATATATATATATATATATATATATATATATATATATATATATATATATATATATATATATAATGTAACAGACTAGAAAAGGGTAGAGAAGAGAAGCAGAGGAAGACGAAGAGTCTTGGCACGATCGCAGTGTGCTGCCGCAAAACGACCATCGTTCACCTCCTGTAAATAAAACCATCTTATAACAGCTCGCTGTTACAGTTGTGGTGGACGTGCTGGGTAATCGACACCCGAAGACGGAAGGTGAACCGCAAGTTCTTCGACGGAGCCGTCGCATCGCTGGACTTCCACCGAATTCATCTGGGCTGGACATGTCCCACAACGCAAATGAACACCGACCCCTCTCGACTTCTGCACCGACCAGTTCGGCTCCACAACTGAGAGATGCTCGTCCCTTTGCCGGCAGACCAGATGAAGACGTCGAGGCTTGGCTCATCCATTACAAACGGGTGAGCGCCGCTAACAAATGGGATGCCGCTTCTCAGCTTTTGTACGTCGTGTTCTTTCTGACCGATACTGCATTAATGTGGTACGATAATCGGGAGGAAACGCTAACGACGTGGGATAGATTTATTTCTGAAATCAAAGAGCATTTCGGCGACCCAACAACCATAAAAAAAAGAGCAGAACAGATGCTAATGCAACGCGCTCAAATGCCAGGTGAAACTTGCACAACCTACATTGAGGAAGTCATAAAGCTATGTAGGACCATTGACTCCGGAATGTCTGAGGAAGACAAAGTCGGGCACATTCTAAAAGGAATCGCCGAGGATGTTTACAGTTTCCTCATCGCGAAAGACACCTTGACATCTGTCACCGATGTCATTCGTCATTGCCGCAATTTTAAGCAACTAAAGATGAGGCGCATCACGCCAAAGTTCGGCAGGCTGCCCAATGTGACGACCATCGCGAGCATAGACAGCAACCAGGCGCTTGATCTTGCAACAACAATCCGGCAGATAGTACGTGAAGAACTCGGCCTGTACGCGCAAGTGGCAAACCGCCCAAGCACTCATCCCCCCTATCAGCCACCAGAGTTCGAGCGAAACGTTGCTTCATTCTCCTCGCACCGAGTCGTGGAGGGCTTTGAGGATTCTGATGCTACACCTCAGTATCAGCCACGTCTATACGATAGAAGCCCTGCCTATGACGCGCGATCACGATGAGCACAGCCACATTCTTATACTCGGGGTTCTCAGCCGGACTACGTCCCGCTGCGGCAAGGACAGTACTGACCCTACTACCAAGATGCGACTTACGGCGAATACAGTGGATTCCAGAGAATGGCAGAAACCCGTTCTTCGCCTGATAACAAACTTCCTCGCCGACAGCAGCGGCCCAGGATTCGTTCTGATGAATACAGTATAAACCGTGGACCTCTCGTGTGCTACAACTGTGGTTTCACTGGGCATATTGCTCGGTATTGCCGCCAACAACGCCACCAATCACGAAGGACACCAGCCATGTCTTCGCCACTAAGACCCGGTGCTTCATATGACCTGCGGACAACCGACTTGTTTCCAAGGGACCGTTTTTTTCACGAGACCAGACGCAGTGATTCACCAGCATCCGAGCGGAGTTTGACACCACCATCCAACCGTTCTCGTCACTCTTCATCTTCCTCTGCTTCTCTTCTCTACCCTTTTCTAGTCTGTTACAATATATATATATATATATATATATATATATATGGTTCGAACCTACCTGTTCGAAGGTCGCAGGTTCGATTCCTGCTCACGGTGGTTACTTTCTCACCCACTTTTCTTTCTTCTTATCTACATTAGATTCGTTCTAATAACTTCCACTATACATTCCTTGGAATTAATGTCTGTTAGATCTCATATATATATATATATATATATATATATATATATATATATATACGTGTGTGGGTGTGTGTGAAAAGGCAAATTGCATCTGTTTTTACCATAAGAGCATAAGAGTACTGTTGCGGGGATCAGCCGCCTTTTACACAAAACAAAGTATTCGTAATTTCATATTCTACTTGGTTATATGTACGTGTACGTCTTGTTTTCACAAAGTACTGCATAATTTACACCACTAGAAATAGACCCACAAATTCATCTGATGTAATAAAGGTTTCAAGCGTCGGCTGAAAAAAAAAACTGCAGTTTTGCAGCGACGAACCGTGGTAGCTTAGCACCTACGCTGTTGCGCTGCTCGGTTCGAGAAGAAGGTGTCGAGTTTCGGCTACGGTGCCCACAATTTGGTGAAAATGAAACTTGAACAAACCCATGTGCTTAGTAGGTGCCCGTTAAAAAAACCCATTGATAGTCAATATTTTTGTGTTTTGTACATAGTGTAAATAAACTTTGTCTAAACACTCTATAATAATTCAGTTTTATATTAAAATGCCCCTCCTAACCATTCTGCAGTATTGGTGCGCAGAACCACATAAGTATTATCAGGAAGTAGTGTCACTGCATGATACAAAGCTAATACGATTACCCACAAATGCCTCCAGTGTGGCCTTCACAAAATATAGTGGTGAAAATCGGTATCTCAGCAAGCCAAAACATCGCGTGAGGCAATAACTTTGGATGAATTCGGAAGATTGTTGAAATCAGCGATTAGCCAGGCTTACACCCACAAAATGGCCACCTGGGACAAGATCATAATCTCAACTTCGAGTCAACACAAGAAGCTTATGTAGCAGTTCATAAACACGAAAAAAGGACGACTAAGCTAAACGTTCGTACGTTTACTGAAAAGAAGAAACAGACATTTGGTTTGTGTGATTAAGCAGATTAGGTGCGGCATTGGATGCGGCTCACACATTAAAGTGAAGCCAGTAGACCTTGGCTCTACTAAGCAAAGAAGGAACGAATGGGACAAAAGAAAACAATGTTTTGCTCGTATGACGAAGATGACTTACATGTACGTTGCGGTGCACATACGCGCAATTGCGCGAGCACACACGCATGCAACGCACACAGGTCACGGGCGTAGCATTCCGTGTACAAAGATAGATAGATATGTGGGGTTTAACATCCAAAAACCACCGTATGATTATGAGAGACGCCGTAGAGGAGGGCTGCGGAAATTTCGACCACCTGGGGTTCTTTAACGTATACACGCAAATCTGAGCACACCAGCCTACAACATTTCCGCCTCCATCGGAAATGCAGCCACTGCAGCTGGGGTTCGATCCCGCGACCTGCGGGTCAGCAGCCGAGTATCTTAGCCACTAGACCACCACGGCGGGGCGATTCCGGGTACAAGTACGCCGCACAATTTATTGACTGCAATCCCAGTCTGCAGAACACGGAAAGATGACACCCGAAACTGGCAATTACCGTAGGTTTTTGGAAAAGTGTGTCCAGTCTTGAAATGCTTTAAAAGGATAAAAAATATCATAATCACGCAGTGGACAAAAACATGTATATTTCTTGGGTCGTGAGCGTGTTCAAAGGAGTCATAAAGCATGGCCACGTCGTACACCTCACTTTCAGCAAAGTGAATGTTGATTGGTATGTGGGGTTTAACGTCACAAAGCCACCATATGATTATGAGAGACGCCGTAGTGGAGGTCTTCGGAAATTTCGACCACATGGGGTTCTTTAACTTGCACCCAAATCTGTGCACATGGGCCTACAGCATTTTCGCCTCCATCGAAAATGCAGCAGCCGCCGCCGGGATTTCATCCTGCGACATGCGGGTCAGCAGCCGAGTACCTTAGCACTATGGACCACAGCGGTGGGGCAGCAGAGTGAAAGTTAGCCTGCTCGAAATTCCCCGGATCCTCTTAAATAAGAGCGCCCTAAATTGAGAACCATCTGCTCACACGGCCAAAACAAAAACAAAATCAGAAACATTCAGCCACGTCGTTCATCCAGTTCAGTGACTTCTGGTGAGTAAATAGAGCGCGAACGATGCTGCTTCGTTCTCAACACCTATACAGAGTGCGCAGCGGGGTGTGCCGCAGTTTTCTTCCCGTAAGTGGATCACTGCAAGGCAGAACTTCTTTTATCGGCTTCGAACATGTAGGCCCTTCCCCGCTGCAATGGATCGTTTTTGAGTTCAACGTTTCCTGGGAGGCAATCAATGTCTACAGCCCCTCCAACAGCCTCCCTTGTCGAAGAACACCGCGAAAAAAAAAAACGTGAACGCGAGGCTCCATTCAGCTTTAACTATGACTCAGTTGTTCGCTGCAGTGGCATTTTGTTTGAGGAGCACTTCAATAATGCGTGAGCCAAGGAACAAAGCCTCAAGAACAACGGTTTCATTTCACACACGGAGACACAGTATATCAGCAATTACTCCATTACTGACGCTTTTTAAACAACCATGATAAGGAGAACTGAATTCCACGACGCAGTTAACTAAAAAAACAGATAAGGAGGTGGTACCGAAAATTTTGAAATCAGTGGTTGACTACTATGACTCATGATCGCAAAGGTGTCGCACTGCTTTAAAGACAAATAGGATAAACGCTCACATTTCTATTAACACAGCGCCCCGTATTCAATCTTCTTATACCTCGCCTATATCAAGAGAAAAGTTGACCAATCTAGCCTCCTACTCTGTTCACGCCGAGTTTAACCCAATTACGTCGTAGATGGTACGTGCAAAGAAAATGTATTGGGGGCAGGCACACATGGCATCATTCTGAAAAACCAAGACTGGACAAAACATGTCCAGCGAGACGACCAGCTTACCACAGCTGCCTGAGTAACGCTGTCAACGAGGTGAACTTCGACATATAATCCTGACAACAGGCATAACGCATATGATTCGGAGGCACTTGTCTCATATCGGCTGCAGTGGTTGAAGAACGTTTCAAAATATAGGCGCACGACACAACGTGATTATGCGGAACAAAGAAAAATTGAACGTGCGTAGGATAATTTTACAGAATAATTAATTGCACTACATCCTAAGTGGTACAATTCCAACACTTAAGCTTCCAGTGCTTAGATTATTAAATGAATTACTTGCTTTTGAGCTGGACGGGCTCGTTCGAGGACAAGCGAAAAAAATCACCATGAATGCAAAACGGAATTACGTTAACAAGTTAGTGCATTTAAAGAAAGATATTAGGTTTCAAATGCATTACAATGAAGGTATAGCCTGAAAAATTTTCCCGCAATCAGTGGGGACTCCGAAATATTTGGTCCCATTTTAAATTTAAATTGTGCGATTAGCAAATTAGTGTTTGGGATTTCAGCGGTAATCGACTGGGCACCCGCTACTGAGTGGCTTCCAGAAATAATGCTTGCTCTGCCTCCATTGAAACAGCCATTAGTACCACAAGGCCGAACTCACAAGCTCTACTGCTCTAAAGTGTTATTAACTACTTGCCAGCTCCTGTGGCTAAAATCATGTACAGTATCAAAATTGACTGATGTTTGCTCTTACGAACATTTTTATAGCGTAATAATAATTTCAGTTACAGTTTCATTTAAATTTCTTACTTAAAGGCCCTGTTTTTAGGGGTGTTACAAAAGGGGTGCAAAACATGATGCAATGCGAAATAATTCAAAGTGAAAACAAGTGAAACTTTAAAGAAAATTTTAAAAATTGCTTACACAGTGCGCTAACGAAAACATGAGTTAAATAAAGGCACGCGTCAAAAAGCTCATCAATTTGATAAAAATAGGAAAAAAAAAACACGCAGTAAATAAATGAAGTAACTACCAAAAATATTGCACTAAAATAACAGTGTACAAATGGACAATAGAAGAAACAATAAACGCCGTGGAAATAAATACACGCGTTAGGTGATGACATTGCCCAATAAATGGGAATCAATTAGGTGAAACAGAACACAAAGTAGTCTTGAACATATGGTGGTCATTTGTCGTGACAACAAGGTGGGGAAGTGCGTTCTGCTTTGATACTGTTCGAGAGAAAATGAAGCAGAGAAGGTGAACGTCCGCTTAAGACCTGTAGCGGAAGACCACTGCGTTGCGACATTCTTGCGGTTACGGTGATGCACAGTGGTGGTCAAAATATTGCGGATCACGGGAGCGCGCGCAAAACAGCACCGAGGCGCCTTCTGACGATCGCCTGCAAAGCTCGAGAGTATGCACTGCGCATGCGCGCCCTTTTTAGGGGCGAAGCTCCTTACGCCGTGCGCTGTTCATCCGGTGTTTGTAGTAGCAGCCACCTCACGTTTAGTCCTTAGAATGTCTGCTGGATGGCGGTACTTGTATACAATGAATATATGATGAAAAGTTGTTAGATGGCAGTACTTCGAGTGTTCACTATGTGGACGAACGCACGGAATCGCGGACGGACGCGTGGACGGACACACGGATGGACTGAAGCAAGAACGAACGGATGGACGCTTCACTCAACTGATCATCATTTAATCAGTGCATACGGTGTGACACCGCTTTTATTGACATGCAATGGAATTTCGTTACCTTGAATATGGGCTACTACAACGACACCGGACGCAAGACACACGACGTAAGGAGCTCCGACCCTTAAACCCGGCAACTATGATTAGCTAGACTGACAGAACATTGAAAAAGATTGTGTTTACCAAAAATAAGTTATGTTAATTCGGCCCCACAATTCTCTCCAAGTAGCGGTTAGAAAATATTGTACTGCGAAAGCTTCATCCTGATCAAAGGTGCAGTAGCTACAACAGTAGGTTTACACTTAGTCGTTTTCAGACACTCAGTATTGAAGATTTTTCTTTTTTAAACGCGACTTTGTTATTATCATAGGGAACTCATGCAACAGACCGTCTTAGTATTTAGAATCTAGCAATAGAATTCATGAAACTTGTTCCACTATATTTTCTTGTAAAAGAATATACCATTGATAATCCTGATGCTGCACATGACATTAATGAAGGCCGCGTCCCGATTTCAAGCAGCAGTCACAATTTCATTTTTCAATCGAGACACACGATTATCGGCTTCATAGCTTCCGTCATGGTTATATCCTCGGCTTTGCCGGTGTATGCGCACTTGTGTGGCATTACCGGATCATGAAGATCAATATATGTTTAGGAATGGTTGTAACTGCTAAGAATTCGCCTCGGCGGTGTAGCGTTAAGAGTGCTTCGCTGCTGAACCGAAGGTCTTGGTTTCAATCTTAGCTTGAGTTAAGCCCCGAGTCTTACACTACGGCGTCTCTCAATCATATTATAGCTTTGGATCATAAAATTACCGCTATTATTATTAGTGAATACACAAACGCTTTCAACAAGCCGCCGGATTTGGGAAGCCTGTGAGTATTTCGAAGTTTGAAATCGACTCGGCCCGCTGAAAATCTGCAGCAGTTTCTAAAAGTGAGATTTAACTCCGGTATACAGTGTTTTTTTTTTCTAAGCGGAAATACTAAAGCGTGAAATTGTCAGTCACTGCGATACGTGCGCTTAACTGTTCCTTTATTTGAATGGTGGGAGTAAACTATACGAGAAATTTCGTGCAACTTGGTTAAAAATAAATCAGAGAGAGAAATTATCCAAAACGTAAAGACATGCAAGGTCTGGGCGCGAACAACACTGCGAAAAGCTAATTCGTACTGCTTTCATTAATTAGGCACTCATTCGCTGCACCTAGGATTTCATGATCAATGATTGCACCTGATCACCTGGACGCTGGTGCAGAAAACCTGGCGCATACGCCTTACAACCGTGACACTCTAGCACGTACAATCGCCGTTCACGTTTCTACGCTTTTGTCAAATAATGAGTAATGTTGAGTAGAGCGTTGAAAACGTTTGTGTTCATTAGAAAAAACTAAGTTCAAAACAAGTACTGTAAGTGCTGCAAGAAAAAGAAATGCTTTATTAGAAATGTGAGTGCCGAAGGACGGGAGTAAATGACTTTCTAGTATCAGCAGCGTTCAGATTTCCTTTTGGTTTGTTATTGCTGGTGTAAGCTGCTCAGCATTGATTCTGCAGCCCATAAAGAAACGAAAAAAATTAAAAAAGAGAGATCTAATAGTTGGAAGAAAGCGAAGTTGGAGGGGGAAGACGACCAAGAGAAGACAGAAAGTGACAGAGAGCGGGAAACTTTGAGATGAGACAGCCATTACGAAAATGAGAAGTATCATGTCGGATGCTCCTAACAGGCTATGCAGGCCTACGTAGTCGGTGCTCGAATCTGACGGCATTTTACGCGATTGCTCGCAATCTAGCGGGAGAACTATCTCTCAGCGTTTGCGTGGGCTCATGAAGTTTTTTGCAACACAGACCACAAGCATATGACATTCGATTTGTAGTGGTCAGGGATATGATGCTTTAAGCTCATGTGCCTAGAAAACTTTTCCACCGAGAAGTTATTGCAACCCTAGTACCAATAGGCATTACGTAAAAGACATCACTTGTTCGCCACACCTTTGTTATATATAGTATAGCGGTAGCTGCGTCGGCTTCGTAGAGAATAAGACAAGACGCTCGCTCTGGCACGAGGCAACTGCTGCTGCCATTGGCCTGCACACGCTGACGCTTGATTTAGTTATTAAAAAAATTCGCCAGAACCCACGTACCAGGGAATTGACGTTATGCGATCCATGCGGAGGGAGGGTGACCATGTTGCAGTTATTTTTATTGAGCGACATGTCATGAAATGAGGCTTAAGATATGTAGAAATGTTGCACGCACAGACATATGTTGAAGAGTTGCAGATGCTTTTATAAGCAGTTCTGTGCACTTGCGTGACGATGCCAACTGGTACATGCGTATTAGGAACACCAGAAGCGGATAGGAAGCGATGATGCTCGCGAGAATGCTGGCCCCCGGACACTGCTACATAAATCAACTTTAGCGCATTGCAACTAACCACAATTGACGTTAACCCGACGTGACGGCTGTATCAAAGGAGTACGTATGTACTGTTTATAGAATTGGGTAGGCAGCACTGCAACCACTATGGACGTTTCACAAAATTAGCGTCTATTTGGAAAGTAGTTCTGAGACATGGCCTAGCTCTATGGAAAAATGCTTCATTGCCATGAAGAATGATTGGGTTCGATTCCAGCTGGGACCCTGACATTTATTCTTTCCATTCATCGGGTTGACCTACCGATTTCGGGTATTCCTTAACGCTCGCACGTTAAAATTGTCCATTTGTGCTCCCGTCGTTACTAAGTGTCAATCCCCTGTGGCACATACCCGCACACCAGTGGCACATACCCGCCCGTGGGTATGTGGCACTGTCTGGCAGGAAGTGTTAGATGACGTACGCGACGAGATCGTGACATTATTCATGTCTTGACTATGCAGCGCGTCATATTCGTGAAACCATCTTATCCACACATACTAATTTTGGTTCACGCCAAGTTAAGGGAGGGACCTGCTTAGGCCGCGACTTCTCCGGTCAGCGAACTCGCACATCGCTCCAGTTCCTACGTTTGGCCCCAGGTAAACGCACGAGTTTGCGACTGGATGCGCTGTCGTTTGCCATGTCGACGCTCGAAGATTGTGCGTCATCCCGTCCCTTGTGCGAAAACCTTCCGTCGATAGAACGCGTGTTTTGAGAACGTGCACTTGGACCTGAGCTCTCTCCCGCTTTTCAAAGGCTACAGTAGGAGCGTGATACACGGAGCCAATGACTCATACTATTTCGTTCTATCACTCACTAGTATTATGAGGTGAACAACAGGGATCCTTATCTACTCTCTCTCGCTGTCGTTCTCTCTCTGCACAAATCACGTAATCATATAGAGCGAACATGAACAAATGAGCGACCTCATGCGTGCTGGCTCCTGTCCTGTCTTCATTATATATATATATATATATATATATATATATATATATATATATATATATATATATATTACAAATTTTTGTGCTCTTTTGAAATATGCAACACTAACCAGCCCGATTTCACTTACTTTAACTGTTTACTTACGTATTTATAGAGTAATCGTAAGCCCTGTAGTAAAGGCTCACGTAGAGGATGGTCTTAACGGTTCGTTGACGACTTGACGTGAAAGCAAACTTTGCAAATCGCAGCTGTTCGAGAACATCAAATGCACACGACGTCTCGCGGCCTAATCTGCAGCACTGCACTGGTTTCGCCTTTCACTCGTAGAGTGCGTCTCTCGGCTAAAATTGCTTGAGAAGGTCGCCAACAACGACTAAGCCTTAGGTTTCCGTATGCGACCAAGACCTAATGACCGACGACCGCGCATCCTCGGAATGGTTTGTAGGGAACGTGCAAGAGTGCCCATTAGCTGCGCTGGGCTCTGTCACGCGAACATCCTGTATGATGTCACCGACTCCTTTGGGAGCCCGCGACCGAATGGCGGGTGTTACATTACCTACTCGTGTCAGATTTCTCTCGAACATACAGATGACGTGTGTACAACGCACGTTTTCGATTGTGGGCCACGCGATGCTTTTATGTATTGGCCTAAACCCTAATGAAACGATAACTATAAAACAGAACAGATGGTTAACTAATGTGCAGCTGAAACGTATTCATACGGTACGAGAATTATACAAGCGATGTTACACATCACGTTTAGATTCGAATATCTGTACAGTATCAAAACCAAAACCGACTTTTTTTTTTTTTTTTTTTTTTATTCATATACCCTAAGGGCCCATTTGGGCATTACATAGGGGGGGGGGGGGTAGTTACAATAAAGCAACATAATACAACAATACAGCAGGGTTATGTTCACAAAAGAAATATTTACACAGAACACGCAAAAATAAAAAGGTAAATGCAGAAAGCAAAATCTCGGATCAAAGAAAACAAAGTAATACAACACTCAATAAAGCGTAAAACGAAGTTTGCGATAACTGATGTATTATTGGCACTAGAATAAACAAAAGAAAGCCACAAAATATCACAGTTCTACATTCCACAACTCCTTTAATTTGCTAACAAATATGTCGTGATCACGCACAGTTACAACATCTCTTGGTAGTTTATTCCAGTGATAAATTGCAAGAAACAATGGTGAGTCACGAAGGAAGTTAGTACGGGCTAACATGGGTTGCACTTTGTAAGCATGATCCACACGTGGAAAAATGCGATGAGCTGGTTTAATGTGTGAATGTAGGAAAGATGACTCACTGAAATAAAGCCTGTGGACTGAAATAAAGCTTGTTGTTGTTACTGGTACAAAGGATCATGCAGCCTTTATTGTAGTTGCAGAGACACGCTGCAAGTCTCTTCGAGTAGGTGGCTGTAACGTAGAGTGTGAAAGTAAGGCCTCATTAAAGCAGAATCTTTGCTGCACCATGTCTCCCGCGTTCATTCATCTAGTTGCAATTGCGTTTAGTTGCCGAAGTGCAAGTGTGGCAGGCGTGATGTCGTGCCACGCGATGGGTTCCGAACACTCAGCCCAACGCACATTTTCCCTCACGATTACTTTTCAGTCTAGCAACCGAGCCATCTCTCATTTATCTCCGGCTACTTTACAAACCTCCTTTATAAGCCTAGTTTTTAAAACATCCAAAAAAATTTTATTTGAAGCGCAGAACCACACACGCGAATGTTATTGCTGGTGCCAAGAGTAGTTTTCGAATCTCATGCACCACCTCATATTTATTTTAAACCCAGAGCTTCTTAAGCTTCACAACCGATACGTTTCGCGTTGCCTCTGTGCTGAAATGGTCTTCATGGATGATTATATGGGCAATTGATTCCTTTATTTCAGTGCATTGATAATGCTCGGATATGAGTATAATCACGAGGATTAAAACGTAATCGTAGGGTCGTTTTTGTGCACACAGATATGCTCATTCGCGGTTTCTCATAAGGACCGTGGTTTGTCACGGAGAATTCTATATGAATTTGTAAAGTCTGCACGCCTGGGTGCTTTCCTGATTTGTCTCAGTATCTGCACAACGTCGTGGATCACTCGGCATGAACAACACAATAAATGAATAGACTGAACCAGTCAGCAATGGGCAGAATACAGTAAGTGATAGGCAACTGCTCCGATTGTGATCGGGGCCCTAAACTGGCAGCAATTAAACTAAGTCCTTATGCAGAACAGTATTTTTCTTTTCCCACCTGTTGTGCCACCAAATTTTTATGAGTTTACTTAACCAGGTAACTCGACGTCTTTGAAGCTGGTTTGTTCGCGACTCGCATAAAAATGACCAATGGAAACCGTTCTATTTTACTGCATTTCAAAACATTTTGTACGTATGCGCAATTTCCACCGAAAACTACAGGCGACCTCTTTGCCTTTCTTATTTTGACTTTATCTCTGTGTCACTCTGACTTATCCCGCATTCTGGGCAGTTTCACAATTAGTGGTGTGCAGTTTACTGACATGTTGGGCTCCCTACAAGCTTTAAAACTCTACAATCTGGTCAGTGGTGCGTCGTTTACTGGCATGTTGGGCTCCCTACAAGCTTTAAATTTCTACATTTTGGTCAAATGTATCCCTTGCTCTTGTTTTTACTTTTGCAACTGTGCACACGCATAGGATGAAAATGTGAGGATAAAGTATGACTTTTTCGGCTCAAATCAAAGCTTCGTGGGATGCCCGACTCGTCAGCCCTAATGAATGAATAAATAGAAGAAAGACGCCGGCCACGAGAAAATAAAGAACTGTAATAAGGCGTTTTGGCAAGCAGAACGGGAGCCTTGTTCAAAATGAAAGCGAAATGTGTAAGCTAAGCATTCAAATAGTCTACAGCACGGGGCCTAAACATCTTGCGAACGCGGGAGGCAGATCACCGTCCGTGTGGTTTAGCGTGCTTTTTCTCGTTTGTGTTGTTAAATATTGCCGATGCAGTATAGAAGTTCTTTCGGTATGGACACCATTTCAGCTTTACGCTCAATGTGGCTCTAGGGCCGGATTATGAACGAGATTGCGATCATTCATAGAAGCAGGCATCAGTGACCTTTCAGAGTCCATACGCTCATAAACATCTGGCTGGTTTCAGCGACCGCATATCACACATGATTAATACTCAACCCGAGGGTCGTTTGCAGACCCTTTGACTGACCCAATTAACGTGGTTTCTTAGAGTGCGCCATGCCACGCACGGCATAGGTGTGCACCTAGAGCTGCGACCCTAGCCGGTTTCCCAGCTTAGCGCAGGTGCTAAGCCGGCAAGGAAGCCCACGCTGCCAGTCTTCTGATTCTCAATTCACATGCCCGTCGAGACATCACGCGCTATCTCGGCGCGAGCAACCGCCGTCGCGCATGCGAAATTAATCTCGAAAGAGGACCCCAGAGATGTTGTGTCGTGGCTGGGCAGATAGGCCACGAGTCGAGTGCAAATTAAGTCTGAGAGCCGTGGAGCTTTATTTCTCGGCATTTGCACAGGGGCGACATGAAAGCTGGCATCAGGATGGCTTTATGTGGAGCGCACGTCCTCGGTCAGAAACTATGCGAGTGAGGTCACAGTGGAGCCGGTGTAACGACGGGTTCATTATTCTTGTGCACGGGCGATGCACGATGCATTTGGGCGTATGTAGTCTACGAGACTATATGCGCTGTGGGTGTAATTCGCTCTTACGACTGTTGTCGCGCTCCGTTAGGTGTACACCGAACACTGTGCGGGATATGGTGTTTGTGTGGACCTATTTAGATGGGTGTGCTAAGTCATAAAGCGGTGATAACGCGCTAGCAGAGCCGTTTGTATGTGACGGTGTCGCGTGACATCTAGACTACGTATTGCCGAGTATATGCAGGTGAAGTGCACGGGAAATGGAGGTCTCGTAATGGTAATATTGGCATAATGGTTACGGTAGCGTGGCATTGACAGAGTTGTTTGAAGGAAGCCCTTTCAGTTTTATACTGCGTACCAGATTCGGTAGGCAAAGTGTAGTTATAAAAAGTATTCAGTTGAAAGTATTTGTACCGTTGCGGTGGTTCACAGACGGTTGAGAAATCACTCGCACCACTCAGAACAATGTTCAACCGCGCGTGGTTTCACATCGTCCGCAAAAGGGGGTAGACTCTGCAGTACTTGTGTTTTAAAGTGCGCATGTAAGCTTTTAATAGTCTATTCCTGAATTGCTGTGATAGTTTAGAGCGGGATTATCGAGCTTAGCTGAGCTAGGGAGCCAAAGTCACAAAATTTAGTTCAGCAAGAGCCAGGGCAGTGAAAATGATAGTGGTGGGAGGGAGGTGGGGTAGTAGAGGCGATGGGAGGTGGAAAAGTATTTAAACGAAACCTCACTTTACGTTCAAAATTGAAGGAACACCTTTTCCATATACCGTTTATCAGCCAACCCAGAAAAGAATTTGATGTAAGGTTTCAAGAAAAAAAAACGTGCCGATTCTGATTTACACGATGAATCAACGTTGGAAGCTGATTTTGAAACAGAGTGTTCATTATACGGCGATGATTCAAATCCTAGTGACCCCATGGCGTTCCTCACACACACACAAAAAAACAAAGCTTGAGATGAGTGGTAAGACCATTGGTAACTATATAGGAAAGCACAAAATAGACTGCTAACAACACGACATGCGGCTGTTCTCATTAAAATAACAAAGCCTGTGACAAGGCTCTGACATTTAGGAGCAGGTCGTACTTCTTCTATTCCGCCAATAACTTCCACCATACAACCGTTATCACTACTATGAACGATAAATCCTAACGGGCTCTAGAGCACTTTTTTTCAGCATGGTAAGAACATGTTACTTATCAGTAGTCAAGGCTCAGCTGAACTCGATCGTGAGCCAAACGTTATAGCGCTTCATGCAGCCTGAAGTTTCCAAACAATTATCAAATTCTGCTAGAAACCGTTCACTCTTCTTGACAAATGATGCCATAAAAGCAACTGACCACACGTTAAACCTGAAGTCCACGACTGATTGGCTGATTTGAGCTGCGTATTACCGCGGCCGCTGCTGGACCACGGCCCCGCGCTTGCTCGCTCACGATCGCACAGAAGTTAGCCGCGCGTTAGAAGAAAAACATGATGAAAGGAAAGTGCCCGAGGACATGACGCCTGCTGACGATGGGACTTACTTTAAGAATTATATTTAGAGCGCAGACAGACAGCACAGTCACGCACGCACACACCACACACCTACACCACACACGTACAGCTCTCACTTCCAACTATTTATTCATCGTATGTACGCTTTGAATACATACACATGACACATGCTCGTCAATATCAAGAAGCCCACAGTACAACAAATATGGCGAAGGTGCTCTTGCACAGTGGTGCTCGTTGTTTTATATAAAAAAATGCCACAGGTAACACTTCGCGTGCTCTTTTTTCTGTGCGTCCGCCTAGAATCTTCGAGACTTAATTACCTTCTCACCTCCTAATCAACCCCCTCCCCCTCTTTGCGTAGTTTTCGGTGCACTCATGAGCACGAAATTAAATGGCAAGAGCTTGAAGCAGGTGATCTATCTCCAAACTCGGTAGTACTTCACAGATTCATAAAAACTTCTTCGGCGGTCGATTCGTGAGACAATAAGCACTTTTAGACGACGGCAGCCATTAGAATATTAGGCTACCAGAAAAAGTGTTGCTGGGCCCCTTTCATCCCTCCCCCCTTTTTTTTTTACTCGAGCTCCCGCTCAAGTGTGTGCCCCGCCACGGTGGTCTAGTGGCTAAGGTACTCGGATACTGACCCGCAGGTCGCGGGTTTAAATCCCGGCTGTGGCAGCTGCATTTCCGATGGAGGCGCAAATGTTGTGGGCCTGTGTGCTCAGATTTGGGTTCACGTCAAAGAACCCCAGGTGGTCGAAATTTCCGGAGCCCTCCACTATGGTGTCTCTCATATCATATGGTGGTTTTGGGGTGTTAAACCCCACATATCAATCAATCAAATCTCTCTCAAGTGTAACATTCTACCCTGTGCTCTCAGATACGCTTTTTGGACCAATACTATTCAAACAGAACGCATTATTCGGCTGCATGGTTACAGCATCAATATCTCTTAAACTCCTGACTTACAGCATGTGCTTGTGTTAACGACAGGGTAACGTACGCAAAAAAAAAAAGATAATAATAATCTATGTTTCCGTCTGCCACAAATGGCTCTGCTTTGCATAGGTGGCCCGACAAATTGTAAATTTAGACAAATGGGTGCTGAGCTGCCGATTCCTTCGGTGCACAACACGAGCCAAAAAAGATTACACGCTGAAACGACACACAGCGACGCCCTCGCACATTGATTAAGCATTGATGGCGCATATGCGCAAGGACATCAACGCTGTGTATAGTTACCATAAACGTAAGAACTGAAAGCTTTTACACGTCATTGCTATGGCTTTGGGATAATCTGACAGCTGACGCATCTTAGTTGGACATTCTCAGTTCACTCGTGCGGAGGTGGCGTACCCATGTTGTACGTCAATGTCGCTGGAAAAAAAGAAAATGCAGATATGCGGTGCGGAGTTTTCTGACAGCTCGTAAGAATCCAGGGTGAAATGGGCCGTAGAATTGGTTCCGGCTTGTGCAGAGGCTGCGCGAGTGCAAGGCGCTTCGTAACATGAGGAACTCTGTTCGTCTTACTGTTGCCGCAGTCGTTCGTAATTCGATTGCGGTAGAAAAAATACACAACTATACGATATTAGAATCTGGTTTATTAGAAGTTTTTTTTTCAGTTAGCCAGGTATAGCGGTGGTATACCTATGGTACGAGCACAGCCTTGTCTCCCGCTGCTATTATCTACTTGCGTCAGTGTGGCAATGACTCCATGCCCTGCCGTGCCCGCATGAAATTTGCATGGGAAGTAGAAAACTAAGTGTACTCCAGACTTCCTGCAGATGGCTCGCAGTTGTTTGGTTGCGAAACTTTGACATCCATTAAAAAGCCGCGATAGAGCAGCAACGTGTCGCGACGTAAACTTTGAGATGTGACGCTGCTGTTACCAATACATCGCATGATGGTTCCTTCATTATTGCTGCATCATCATCAGCTGCAGCATGACGAAGTTCACTGCTGGGCAAAGACTTCTTTCATGTTCCGCGAATTCTCCCGGTCCCGTGCTTTCCTTTATTCGCGCACAGAAGCCCATTAAGGTTCCAGCGACGTTGATATCATACCAAAACGGGGTTAATAAGCGCCTAATTATACTTTCTTGACGTCATCTCAGCAGCCATATTGGAGCCACGTTGCGCGTTCATGACGTGACGTGCAGGCTATCAATTCATCCCGTCGTACCGATTCCTCTATGCGCATTCCGCGAAATAAGCCTTGAGTCCTGCCATGCCCAGCGCAACACCGCATGACCCGTTGCGATGACGGTCGTTGAGCGGAGTTGGCAATGATCGGCGCTACCGGTATCGGTTGCTGGTTACATCGACACGCCTCGTTGATCGGGACGGTCACATGTGTTCGCACACCGATCGCCTCGTGCGAGAATCGCATATCTTGTTTCTGTGAATCTGAAGCGCTCAAGTTTTTGTAAGTGTAGTCGCGCTGCTGTCAAATTGAGCAGTAAGCGAAAGACGCGAAGCAGGTGCATTTTTCACAAAAACGACTCTTTTCGAACATATTACTACATGTAGGCAGGCGGTGATCCCTGCTAGCTGTCATTGTGAGTGTAAGAAATTGCAGACCTCGCATGCGGCGGCACTTATACAAAAGTCCGAAGCATGCACTCTGAAAGGAGTGACGCCTGAAACACAAACGTGAAAGAAAAATACAAAAGCACGCAGCGTGGCTTTAGTAAAAAACAGCACACGGTGCTATTGATAATGGTGCGCCGAGGGCACAATGACGCATAACTCGCGTATGCAGCGTGCAAGTTCTTTTCGTTGGCAGTTTACTCTTGGGCGGAACGTAAATGTGTCATGGGATATTGTCCGAGCGATACCTAAGTAGGAGTCATGTTAAAGTCCTTCAGGGGACGGAGCTAGCGGTCGAAAGCGGTAAGGCATGGGACGCCTTCGTTAATGCGCTTTTCCCAGTCCGCGTCACGTCAAGGGACCTCGAGCGGTTGGCTTTATCTCCAGGATCCAGTATTCCGACGTCTTTATCCTTTTGAGCTGTTGTTCCTACTCGCATGGCCTTCAGATTAAAATGGCCCTCCACTCTTGGCTTTTCCGCCTGGCCATGTATATTTTGTGACTATAGCTGTACTATACCTAATAGTTGAAGTTTATGGTGCTAAAGACGAGTAGATTGAAAATTGTAGACTATTTTTATCTAGCCGATCAAAGAGACGTGTTATGATTATTAGTTAGCATCACATTAGACAACTTTATTGGTGTGACGTTAGAGGGGTACATTGGCAACGCTACCTTTAAAACCACTTTTCTTACACATCAGACCACGACAGTCTACATCACGAACAATAGGCATCATTGCGTGACACCGGTTAAGAAAGCTGTGGCGTAGAATCCAGGTCAATGCTGTGTTCTAACGAAGAGTTCGATTGATTGATGATATGTGGAGTTTAACGTTCCGAAACCACCATATGAATATGAGAGACGCTGTAGTGAAGGGCTCCGCAAATCTAGAGCACCTGGAGTTCTTTAACGTGCCCCCAAATCTGAGCATATGGGTCTACAGCATTTTCGCCTATCGAAAATGCAGCCGCCACCGCCCGGATTCGATGAAGAGTTCGTAGTGCTTCTCACTTGAGTTCTCTAATGAAAACAGTCATGCTAGAGCATTCAATGTTCCTTGCAAAAAAGTATGACGCAAATCATTCAAAGTTTCCACTAGCGCCACCTAATCGAAAAACTGAGATCAATTCCCACTCAAACTATCCGTTTCCTCAAATTAGTTTTGTAGGAAGTAGTTATAAATGAGTGTGCGCGAAAAATCTACGCCAGAGAAACGATTTGTAATGGCTGGAAGAGCGTTCATCAGCAAAGAGAGAGATATATGTGGTATGAAGAAAGGCAGGAAGGTTAACCATGGAAGCAAGTATTTGGTTTGCTACCCTGCACTTGGGACGAGGGAATGGGAGAAAAAAAGTAAGGAAAACAGGATGAGAGAGAGAAAGAGAGTGGGAGGGTAGCGTAGCCACACACTAGAATGTCACAATCGTTCGACGAGGTGGGTTGATTGCATGAAGTTCAGTGGGGCCTTCGTCGCTTTTCGGCGTGAAGCTCAATTTTTCTGGCATTCCAAGATTAACTTTTAGAAAAGCGGTGAGTCGTCAAGGCGCGCAAACACTGCTGACGTCAAGTTGATAAAAACGCGTTAACTATAAATAATCAAAACAAGTAACCCAATAACATTTTGTTGTTCATTGAAAAGAATCATTCAAAGCCTAATAGTTGCTTGGGAAAGACTGTACGCCTTTTTAAAACTAGGAAGTGCAAAAGTGCAATAAATTTCGAGGTTTATTTGCCTTTTTCTATAGTGAGACTATCAATTTTGGAATGGTAAAGAGAAGCGATTGCTCAGAATAAATACGCTAGCAGCGCCAAAGCTGAATTCAATAATGAATTCCGTAAGGAATTCATTATAGTGAAAATACTGGTATTACCTCCCTTCGAATGCGCTGTTCGTCGATTTTGCTTCACTGATTTCTAACCAACTCAATATTCATGTTTTCCTCATTCATTTGTTGTACCCGCTAATCACATAACAATCTCGAGTTCAGTGCGCTCTCGTCAAGACCACCAGGAAGGGGTGCGATTTTCATTCGAGCGTTCACACGCAACCAAGTCGTGTGGTTGCAATACAACAAAACGGCATCCCCCCGCTATAATCAGGGGCAGCCAGGCGAGCGTGAATTTTCCGTGACAAATCACGCTAACGTTCGAAATCTTCCTAGAGTCCTTTTTTATCCATTTTTTTTTTTCATTTTTTGTTACAAACATTGGAAAGACTACCTCAAAACTTTAAATCATGCAAACAAAAAAGGTGATGAAAGTATTGACAAAACAATGAAACAACACAATGTGCGAAAGCAGATTGTAGTCTTCTAGCAAGCACTGCATGCTCTGAAGTGTTTTCACATAACGAAAACGAAAATGGACGAAGATATCATACAGGATCAAACCCTACCACTACTACGGGGTACAAAAATAAAAATCAGCACACTTATGCAACCTCTCGCGATTCTGGAGAGCAGTTCCACGAACTCCCAGTGAATGTCTTCGCCGATGCATTTACGTCGTCCCAGCAGTGCGAGCGGTTGTTGGCAAGCAGTTTACTCAGTTGTTTGTTGCTTACAAAACGACTCGCCCATTCGTAAAAGCACTGCGTGAGCGTATTCCATTATAGGAAGGCTACGATCTCGTACAGTTTTGTAAACTATGTTTACCTATTATTAATTTTTTCACTATATCTCTTTCACTAGTTTATATATATGAAACAGAAAGACTAGTACGAGTTCTGCCATTTATATACGGCGTATGTAAGTGCTTGGTCAGGCTCCGTACTGGCCGAGTATTTTGAATTCAGTCTCGTGTTGAGGAACACCGAGCCTCTTCACTGCCTAAATATTAGATTCCGCGAAAACAAATTACTTGCTGAACAATTCAATTAGAAAAGGTAATTAAAGTAATTGCAGTGATGACTGAAGGAGCGTCCGTTGAATAATCCCTTTACCCACTCAGTCATTCGTAGAGCAAGTGGCCAAATAATTCAGTTATTTTCTGAACAGTCAGCACATCAACTGATAGATCGAACTGACCATTCGGTTGACTAGGTAACTGATAGAATGACTAAACCATATTGAGATGCCACAAGCTGCCTTTAGAAATTATCCGGTGATTGGTTGATGAAACATAGTTCCACTTTGCGTGAAGGCTTGGCGAAAGCAAATTAAAAAAATGTGACACACATACTCGTCACTTTTTGATAGCTTTTCAAAATACAATAATTCAATGGAATGCACAAAACTTGCGTTCTTAGCGTCTCTTTGTAATAGGCCGGTCGCGCTTCATCACGTGACATGGCGTCACCATCCCTTGCCACTCTTGCAAATCGTGTACAGATTTCAAAGAGGCGTTTACACGTAGCCAAAAAAAAAAGACCTATCGAGCCATTGGAAACTAAAGGGTCACCGGTGATTGTGAATCACAAATGATTAATTAATCACCAAACACGAGACGTCGAAATGAATGAAACACCGAGTGACATATTTCACTAATCCTGAGAACGCAGCGTGCTCTCACTGCGTCAACACCACCTCCAACTACACCAGTCTCTTCTTTGGACGATATCGTAATTGATGCAATGTTGCAAACGAGATTGCAAACTTTGTGCGCTGTAAATGGAATGAACGCTCTTATTGATGAGTGCTACTGCTCGATCAACTTAGCGGCAGCAGTTCGATGCATGCAAGGTGCACCAAATGGCAAATGGCGAAGAGCGCTCACTTCTGCGCAACAGCATTGGCACACGTCATCAGTCTTGTATTTATTTTTATTATATGCTTTTTTCACAAGTGAGCTTTGTACGCATGCAGGGACTCACTTAATTTAGAGATGAAATTTGAGGAACGATAATTTGGCGGGTAATTGTGCTGTTCGGATCTTTTAGCAACATTTGGAACGTAATACGCAGTTTCCACGCCCTGTCACATGTGTGGGCACTGCTCACACCTTCGCGACATCCCATTACAAGGCGATGGGAGGCAGCTATGTGCACCTCTGGTACAATCCACTGCACTTCTCGACTAATGGGACACTTACTACAGAGCGTGGAAACTAGCCACGCTCAATACGTTACCATGCCGTTACCAATCCGTTACCTGAAAGCTACAGATCTTAGCAGCCCCCTGTAAACTGCATGTGCTCCCCCAAGCGTGCTAGTGATTGTGTATCATTCTTCCCTTCATCCTATCTCTTTTTTACCCTTCATTCCTTCTCACAGTGTAGGGTAGCAAACTGGACGTGCGTCTGCTTCACCTCTCTGGCGTTTATTTCATCTCTCTGTCTTCATCATCTTTACTTTTCCCAACTTCCTCTCTCTCTCTCTCTCCTCTAACAGAGTATTGGTTATATTATTCTGGCTCATTTTGATAACATTGAAACCATTTCGGCATCCGATTCTCAAGCAGTCAAATTAAATGTGGTGCAAGCAGCTTAGGATAATTGTTGCAGAGCCGCACAAGGACATGTAACTTCGATGCGTTGCAAGTGGCCCTGAAAGTGGCCCTGGGTTTGTATGCAGTGATACAGATAATCGGAGGTCGTTAGTTTAAGCTTTCGGTGTATCTCTTCTCGACCTCTCCTGCTGTCTTGACTGCAGAGTTTCAAACTGCATTTTCCTATTCGGAACAACTTTCCGATCCCTATCCATCGCTCATATTTCTCTCAATTAGACAGTTTACGAAATTCAACAGTTCAGAGTAAAATAGACGTCAGCCGGCTGATAGTAATCCATGTTAAAAGTACATGACGTGCATACACGGACATGATAGAGCGGTCGAGACGCCACAAATGCCGATGTTCATGGTGTCTTGAATAAAGCAGTTTATCATGACAATGCAATACACACTGGCAAGCTTATTGGAGAGGTTTGGCACGAGTGCAAGCGTGGGTCACTGACGAGACCAATTGATTCTCTAACTAATTAGAAAGGTTGAAGATGGTAGGCAATGAAGAATGGCTGTCAATGTGAAGGAATATCAAGGAGAACTAATATGAATTAGTTTTGAGCAAAATTTGATTTTACGAAGAGAGCCACGAGTCACATGAAATATCACACTGCACTTATTTGCACGTGAACCTTTTTCTCGAAGGATTAAAATAAATAAGACTAACGTAGTTTTTTATATTCAAGGTCTCTAAATTGAGAAATATTTAACGCTGCTGTTACAGCAGGAAAATTCATTTTTGTTAAGTTTTCTTACGTGAAGCAGTTCTTTAGCGACAGTATCTTCCAATTGATCTATGAAACTTTTCTTAGGCCTTTTTAAAGTTATTCTTTAATACAATGCGCGTTGACATCCAAGTTATCGCTCAGCGAGCGAAGCTGAAATTTCTCGCGTATTTCTTTTCCTTTTTTTCATTTTTTCCTTTTCCCTTTGAATGAATAGCGGAAGCAAGTATTCAAGTACATTCACTCGCTTTCTTGAAAATTTTTACATGCTTGATTCTGCTTCGAAACTGATTAAATATTATTAGTGAGTCCTGTAAGGCAATAGGCTTATATCTCGGTGGCGCTAATCGCAATTGAATAAGAAACTAATTTGACGTAATGCTGATATAATTTATCAAAAGCTACTAACAAATATAACGTGTAACCTTTCATTATTCCCAAAACTGAAATTAGGCACAAAGAAGCGCACGCGTCCCAGGTCTAGCACAGATATGACAAATCATGTCAAAAATATTCTATCCCAAAGAAGTTTACGAATTACTCAAAACATGGTACTACAATAGATATACGCAGGACGAATCGGCAAGTTCCTTCTGCTTTTTATTGATGGACAAAAAAACGAAAAAAATAAAAGTAAAGAGCACATGCCATGTCAAATTGTCTATGCTCCTCTAATTTAGACAAAATGGGCTTAATATCGGCTCGCGTCAGTATTGCGACTTTTTTTAGCCGAGTAACATATTTTCATGTCCAATGAAGGGCCGATACGCTAGCCCTGCCTCTATACAGTTTCTCTAGCTTTCGCGTAGCTGACGCCAATCATGACCCCTTTTGTGGTAGTGGTAGTGCTCTGGGGTTGCGTTTCAGATGCCATTGTTTAGCAATGCAGCATTGATACTGTCTTCGTGCTAAAGTTTTTCTTTTCCGAATGTTCAATAACTAGGCTGCGTTCACAGAGAAAACGGAAAGTAAGAGAAAAGCCAACTCTGATTGGCATTTTTACGAAGGGTGGAGCAACACTACAATATTGTTCTGACTAAGTAGAACGCTAGCAAAACAGCTGTAAGGACACTGAAGTAATTGGGTGATTCAGAACACTCCCGAAGCTGTGAATGTTAGGTTGTAGATAATTGGCTTGTAGTAGATTGTCTGGAAACATAACCGATTCCTCAAAGGGCCCCGAGGGAAGCAGGAAAAAGAAGAAGCTAAATGAAAATCGACTCTTATTGTCGCCTTCACAGTCAGCCACGTGCGTACAATTAGTCTATGCAGCGAGGACGCCTCTCGGCGCACTTCGCAAACAGGGAAGTCAAACAGACAGCAGACGAACAATGAAAACTTAATTAGGTGGACCCCCTCGCCTTGTAGGTCAGTCCTTGTCCTTGAATGAGAAAGCGCCCACGTAATCATGGGGCTTATATAGCTTAATTTGTTTCGGGTAACATCACCAACTTTTTTCATCGTTTGCGAATACCTCTAGGACGTTTTTCTTTTTCGTAGAAACAACGATTGGAAACTCAATTGAGAACCTACCCACTGTGCTATTTCAGTTATGTAATAATGCGTATGTAGGTACGAAAGATTACTGAATACCCGAGAAAAGTTTCGCCTAGTAGGATATGTTAATGTTGGAAATATATGAAGCGTGATAATAAGGCTTACTTGCAGTAGTAAAATCAGCTTAACTTCTACAATGTAGTGTAATAGACAAAGCACCTCTCGATATGAAACGCTGCAGCAAAATACGTTATTCTTGGACTACCATGACGGGTAACGTAGCAGTCTAAGTACAAAGCATTGAGTCCGTGGTTTTATCCGTAATTAATACAGAAAATAATGGGCATCGTAATACCATTACTAATCCAAACTGCCACATTCTTGCCTCTACCCTCCCCTACTACGTATAGAAGTTACCCATCACTTTTTTAAAGATTATTTGTATTACAACCTCCCTAGCCGTTTTAATATGCGAGGCGCTCAAGTGAACAGCCATACACTTAACGTTACTCTCCTTCCGTACCATTTTTCTGTCAGCAATGTTTACACTACAGGATCTTTGCCTACACCAGGCCTTCAATGTTCAGTGATGAAAAGAAGTGCTGTATGTGATTCTCGTGTCTGTTTTCTTGAACGATGTTAATCATAACTAGGTGAAAATGGCTCACTTAATACGCCTAGAGCTTGCGCACGAGGACGTGAAATCTAATCACATCGCTTCACAGATTACCTCCAGCTAGCACAAGCGAATTTGAGTTAAAGCACTCCTTGAACAACCTTTTAAGTACCGGCGCTCAAAAATAAGGAAGGATTAAGTGGGTTACCGCAAGCATCAAGTGGGCGACAAAAAGCGTGTGTTTTTCCACGCAAACGCCCTTAGGCACTGCGACACGACCCACCGTACTCGTGCACAAACTAGGTTCTCGGCCCCTTGCCATCAAATTTTTTTTTACCCATGAGGTCTGGTTACCTAAAGCTTGAAGCAAACAGGCGGTTAGTCCTATTCAGAGCTGTCAATAGTTGTTCGGTTGTGTTGTTCTCAGAAAGAGCAATGTGCCCGAGGCTGTTTTAGCAATTATCGCGCGAGGCGGCAGTCTACCACACAGCTAAAGCACCAATAAGAAGACTGTCAACTAGTAGCTCGTATTAGGAGGAAAGCTCTACACGGATAAAAGCAAAGCCCAATAAACATAACGAAAATTTCATTTAACCGAGCTCAGGGCTTTTAAAGGGAAAGAGAAGTGAGGAGTGTCATGTCTTTCATCTGTTTTTGAAACTGAACAGGGCGCATTTTACACTGCAGTGTTTTTATCGTGCAGCCAAAACGCAACCTAAATAGAACGCAATATGTAAAAAAATCTTGACGTAGGTATAGAAATAATTCTGGTCTGTGGCCAAAGAATGACCCATAAATGCTGATAACAAAAATTTCGTACGATAACCCCGTAGCGTTTCTTAAAAGTCCGCGCGGTATACTCCCGCACCGAGATAAACAATCAAATCAAACCATCGAAAAGCGCCACACCAGCTGGATAAATGACTGCGCAACATTATACGGTATACTTATTCGCCTTTAGATGACCTACGCTGTACTCTACATCCTAGTGAGCCTCCACAAGTGCGTAAAAAGGGGCATAATAAAGTATTAGGACAATCCATGCGTTGCTTTTCCTCCTTTTTTTTTTCATAGTATAACCGTGGCGACTTGCATTTACGCGCGTGCCTTAGAGACAAAACTGGCTTTACAGAAAAAAAAACTATAAGGGTTTTCGCGAAAGGTTCCTAGGTTAACTGTCCGTCCGTCTGTCCGTCCGTCCGTCCATCCGTCTGTCCGTCTGTCTGTCTCGGTGTATGTTCTCGAATGCAATTTATTTTTTATCTTTGGAAGAGGTGAACGAATACGCTTGCACGCATAGCAGCATGCCCCGCGTACGCCCAGAAGATCATAAAACTGTAATATGCCACAATGTACAGGTCGACTTCGACTGTTTGAGATGACGTAGACTGTAATTCATGATGTTAAAAAAAGGCTTGCAAGGAACGGCTCCAAGCTATCCAGAACTTTCAGTGCGCTTCTAGCTGACGGGGTTCTCAATAAGGTGAGGAGTGAGCGCAGCGTGCATATAAATGACATGAACACAGTAGTGACACCTACAGGTCTTCGTCGCGCAAATCACTAGAAGAATATTGCGTCTTCTCCCATCGTCAGGAGGGGACAAAATCGAAGGGAACGACGCCGGTTTTGCCGTCTCTAGTAATTTTGTCCCGGTTTAAAGAAAAGTCGCTCCGTTTCTCTGTTATTATTAATAAAGGAGGCCGTTTTTCACTTCCATTTGCGATGTCTCGGAAAAGTTAATCACGGGTTAAAAGACCTTCTGCAAGTGGGGAAACTGAAAAATCAACGAAAAATTCTCATTAATATGAAATATCTTTATCCAGTGGCCACGGGTGCAATAAAATAGGGAATGCCTCTTACGTCACCACAAAGTTGAGTGAAGGTTCACGAGACGGCATAAAAAGGAGCAATCAAATCGGGAAATTCATTTTCCTCAAGCGAACGTGTCACATGTCCCCGCTGTGCTCGAATGTGGATAACTCCGATTTATTGGCTCGATATGTCAGTTATACCAGACACGCGGAATACCACGCAGCTATTGAGTCTTGCCGCAATAATGTTGGGTGCGGAAACGAAACGCCTTCAAACACGGCAAATAGTGGCTTTCACTCTTTTGTGATAGGGAAAAATGAAGAAATCTAAATCACCCCAGTGAGATACGCATTTGGTACAAAAGGTTCGCCGTCAAAAAAAAGAAAACAAGGGGAACAAAGAAATCAAGGAAGCAAATCGACATTTTCCGTTTCTTTTGTTCTTTTTTGTCCCAGTATTTCACTATATTCCGCAGAAGATATGAACGCCATCATTGTGTCTTGTTGGCTGTGATCAGCACAGCGAGCGATGCGCGGTACGAGAAACAGCGGCTGCTCCAGAGTGGTTATCCATCCTTCCTCCCTCACGAAATTTTGTTAAAAGTCCTCTATAGCCGCATATTTTATTCCGATAGCAATTATATAGACACTCTCGGCTGGATTTCACTGCCGGCGTCGGCGTCGACGTCAGCATCAGCGTCGATGTCATGCACCATATATATATATATATATATATATATATATATATATATATAAACGCGAGAAAGAAAAAAAACAGAAAAAAGACTCCAGCGTGCGGAAGCGAACGTGGAACCACGGCGTCGTGAAAGCGAGACGTTAACCACTAAGCCACTGAAAGGAACCTCCTTGAATGTTCAAACGGCAAGCTATTTCTATCTACTGCGTACCGCAGTTGGCAGTCATTTCAAAAGGTGGAATTATTGTGTTTTCAGCATTATCAGAAAACATGGGAGTAATGATCGCGCAGCGGCTCTCGTCTTTTATACGTACTTTGGCCCGCGGAGAGGAAAAGTGGACAATCTCTCGCGCGCCCTTATCTTCTGGTGGTGAGGATCATACGGCTTGGCTGGCGTTGGGCTTATTCTGGGACAATTCTGTTGTAGTTACTGGGGCGCACAAAGGTCACTGCAATCTTTCCACAGCCTCCGATTGCGAAAAGGGCGCGCTTTTCAGACATAGCTTAGTAACAACTAAAACCCTTATTCGCGTTCATTTCGTTGCTAACACGTGCATTGCATCGCATTCGCGGCAAAGCTGTGACTTTTACGTACGTCTCTTTCTATAGTTTTCTCGTGGCCCGCATTTCATCCACGCGGAAAAGGAAGCACTTTCGCAACGGTTTTATATCGCGGTTCGCAATCATCGCCTTTATTCAAGCACGTATATAGCGCACTTTCGGTGATTGATTGATTGATATGTGGGGTTTAACGCCCCAAAACTACCATATGGTTATGAGAGACGCCGTAGTAGAGACCTCCGGAAATTTAGACCACCTGGGGTTCTTTAACATGCACCCAAATCTGAGCACATGGGCCTACAGCATTTCCGCCTCCATCGGAAATGCAGCCGCCGCAGCCGGGATTCGATCCCGCGACCTGCGGGTCAGCAGCCGAGTACCTTAGCCACTAGACCACCGTGGCGGGGCTACTTTCAGTGACATTAGTGTTTTCGTCGTTGAGCGGCTTCACACGGTGTTCGTCACCAGGGCTATGTCAAAAGCGCTTTCCAACCCGAGAACGCCTTTAGTTAAAAAAATGCCATTTTTGATGGACCTTCCTCCCGACACCGTGATTGAAAACACCACAGGGACACGTGGGCTGCTTTGAAAGCCATACCCAACTCAAAAAACTACCTCCGACGGAAGCTTTTGTTTCGTCTCTGGTGGAATTTTGTTTCGTCTATGATGGAACAACAGGGCCATGCTAGCGGACCCTAGCATGGGCGTCGAAGCTTTCTGGATCGGAATTGAGAACTCAAAATGAACGATATTTGATCAAAGCGCACGTGTGTGTACGTTCCTAGAGCCGCTCGAGATATTGAATGCGCGCTGCGCGCGTATTTGCGTACACTTGGAACGCCAGGAGCAGAATAGGAGTGTCTTGACGAGGGCCTCACTAGGAACATCAAAGGAATACAAACAGAGGCGTGTCGTAACGAGGATGTGCAATAGCTACACAGATCGTGCCTGCGTGAGTGGGGGCAGTGGGAACCTTCGATGGCACTCGCATATAACTACGCTCCAGCGCGCGCAGGCACGCTGCAGATGAGGCACGCTGATGCGCTCATTAGGAGCTTATTGTTCCAGGTTGATGCAATGCTTCTAGCAGCAGCGGAAGGTATTTTTCTTTAATGTAGATGCGAAAGGAAAGGTCAAGGAGCTACCCTCACTTCTGCAAACACATTTTCAAACAACCACATGCTAACTGTTTCTTGAACTCTTTGAGATTGCATTGTTCCACGTTATGTCTTGCGACATCGCCTCCTTCGCATGAGAGACATTGCGACCCGTTTGCCAGGGCACGCAGCAAACGCGCTGCTTTAAATCGGCCTTTTCTTTTTCGCAATATCCGCAACAAACTCCGCGGCTGCCGCTCTAAACGTTTTACATTTCTGCAATGAAAAGATTAAAGGGAACGCTATAATCCCTGATTAGAGCGGAACCGCAATTTTTTCTAACTTCCTTTCCGCATCTCTCTAAGCTACGCGAGACTTACCATCGGCGTTTCATCTTTATGTTAGTGCATTGTGGTTCCATTGAAACCGACAGTGGATTGTCCCACTGTACCATTAACGGATGTCGCTGCAGCCTGCACATTTGAGGAGAGGAAGCATTGTCTAGCGACTTGAAAGAAAAGTGGTTCCACCGATATACGCTGCCATTTCCTCAGCGGCAGACTCGGAAGAGTGCGCAATTTTTCGTCTGCATAAAGGTTCTTTTGATAAATCAAAACGAGAAAAAAACATAATGAGACAAAAAAAAGAGTCTGGAGGCTGTCACGGCAACAAGTTGTACTGTCGTTTTATTACAATATTTTGTTACTATGACTCTTTAAGATTTGTGTTATTCGCAGTGTCTTGAAGGAAACGTATTTCCGGTATCCTTTCTTGTATAGCTTCGTTGTAAGGACTAATTCTTTGAATGTGAACGGCAATTAAGCTAAAGCCCTTGTTAGGAATTCAGCATTTACTTTTCTTTCGTTTTAGGTGCGTGGCCCCATTTGAGTCCACCGACTACGTCGTACTGTGCGCACTAATTTATCTCAAGAAGCAGCATCTATCTATTCGCATTGACAAGTTCTGTGTTTAAAAGTTTATGAAAGGCACGATTATTCTGTTGCACCCCCCCCCCCCCTCGCGCTTCTGGAAGCGCGATTTTGAAGGCATTATAATACGCTGACACAGAAGTTTATGCGCAATGAAAAGAACACCAAACCCACAAGATGCAATTTGGGGATCTGCTGTGGCACAGCAGGCCACGTCAGAATCACGTCATAAATTTCATTTCCCCACGAAAGAGTTCATGTTCTCGTCGATGGCTTTTCATTAAAAAAAAAACTCCTCTCAGAAAAGCGTGGACAGAGTTCATCGTGCGAGACAATTAACTTGAACGTACCCAAAAGCTTAATCAACTGTGACGGAGAAAAGCGAAACGAAAGAAATAACAAGGGCGAGCTTGCTCGAGCAACTTGTTACTCGGTCAAGCTAACCGTTGCGGCGGTGCAACGCAGACATGCTTTCACGCGGTTGTGTTCTTAACAGAGACAGGGTACGCCTGTTTGAGGCAAGTTGTACAGCTCTTCCGCTACAGTTAATACGAAAAAGTTCATGGCCTTGTGTGTAACTCGTGTCGTGAGGAAAGGAAAATGAAATACGTCGCTTGATGAAGCGTCATGTTCTAATGAGAAGCGCGCGTGACAGCGAAGAGAGACGCCGTATCATTAATTCATACTTTAAGGAAAAAATGTTGTTCACCAAGTGACGAAAAAAACACCAGTATAACTTCGAAGTGATTTTTTAAGGAAACTTTTTTTTGTTGATACGAGGATTCTGTCGCTTAATATGTTACGTAGGCAGAGGCTACATAGATAGGTCTTATTAGCCGTGCTATAGCGGAGGCAACGCGAATATCGGTAATGCTTTGAAGAATAACCGGATTAGTGTATGAGGAAATGCGCAATGCTGTTCATAGTTTCGAAATAGTCTGCCTGTTAACCCGCCTCATCTTCAGAAATAAGTGTCAAGGTGTTAGCTATTATATTGCAGGACAGTTAAGGATACTCCTACGCCGCACAACGCCAAGTTTTGTGTTGCCATTATTATATCGCAATGGCAAACATCAAACGCCAAAGCTTTTTGGCAAATACTTTTTTAGTTAAATTTAACAGGCTGTTTAAGTACTTAAGCTTGACCTATATAGCCTTTGAAAAGGAAAAAAAGGAAGCAAAATAGATAAATCGAGTGGCAGGCTAAAGGGCCTAGCAGCTTATGAGGATTTTGCTTCTACCATGGGTATTTCTGTTGATAGTTTTAAAAATTTTCGACGGGCCAAAGGCCGTTCGAAAGTCGGACAGTCAGATATTGTTTACGCATGAGGACAGACACAGCTCCCCAGCTGGTCTAGACAGCATCGTCTACCCTGGAACACATAACAATTGTATTTGCATCGTTTGTCGTTAGAAAAGCGGCTTTCATTGCATACAGGAAAATAAGAAAAACTTACTGCCTAGCGCACCGCTTTTCTCATATTATTTGAATGAAGAGACTCAAAAAATATACCGCCCCCTTAAGTGCAGCACCTATTGTAGATAGCGATGTGCACGCTAACAAGCAACATCGTCATAAAGTATGAGAGTTCCGACTTTTGACAACCGGTTGTATCAAATGTCTAGGCATGTCAAAAGAACTCGGTCATGTGTTCGTATTTTACCGTGTAACAAGCTGTCATAAGAGCTGAAAGACTCATACAAAACAGCTTTTTGTATGAGCCTGGTTGGCTTTGAGACATCCAACTAGCTTTTTTTAACCTTACTGTTCCATCAAAATATACTAGTCGTTGAAAAAACGGCTCCTGGCAAATGCTATGTGCACCCACTACAAGTGTGTAGATACAATAGCTCCCTGTAAGAACTGCGCATACCGATTTGTGAAAAGCGGACGGCTTAACTTAAGAGACGAATGTTAGCCAAAACTTAGCGGTGACGCTTAAAATAAACTTGAGAAGACACAAAAGGCCAAGTTTGTGTGGAGGAAATGGAAGGAAGAATACTTTGAAGAAAAAGAAACCACGCCAGCACGAAATAGAGCACCTCATGGGGCTTTACCATTAAAAGTGAGACTTTTCTTGCAAAGCTAACATTACCCTACTGAGTCTTGGTTGATTGATTGATTGATTGATATGTGGGGTTTAACGTCCTAAAACCACCATTTGATTATGAGAGACACCGTAGTGGAGGGCTCAGGAAATTTCGACCACCTGGTGTTCGTTAACGTGCACCCAAATCTGAGCACACGGGCCTACAACATTTCCGGCTCCATCGGAAATGCAGCCGCCGCAGCCGGGATTCGAACCCGCGACCTGCGGGTCAGCAGCCGAGTACCTTAGCCACTGGACCACCGCGGCGGGGCACCCTACTGAGTCTCACACAAACAAAAAAGAAGAGGCTTTTGAATCTTTTTTGTAAGTGCTGAATGTACAAGAATATGACTATCAAAGAAACAGATAGGCACTGTTTCAAGATCTTGATACTCTTTTTGGATAGTGTGACCAAAAATGAAGTCACACACCCCTCTCAAGGGAGCTTATATACGTTAGAAATAGACACTCGCTGACCAGATTAACACATGCTCTCTTTGTTTGTCACGTTTATCAAAGCTACTGCCAATCTAATGTCCTTCATTTCGTTTGGCGAGTACCTATGAGAGCAATGGAGAAAAATTATGAGAGCCCTTCTCTTCTACTGCTTCCCTCCATAGATGTCGGTGAAGCTTAACCCAGCAAATCGAACGGTTTTCTTACTTTAAATACGCAGCCTTGCACACAGCATTCTATGTTCGTAGGAGGAGAGATCTTGCACAGAGAGTCAGTGCGTTTCCATCCCAAATGGCAATAGCCAATGAGCGCACAGCCTCATGCTTTAAGATGGCTCTGCGGTATGGCATCTATCTGTTGTATGAGCGTTAGGCACAGCCACACATTTCTACTGAAAAGAGAAGAATTTATAGAAAAGGAAAAGTATACAGGTAAGCCAGTTTAGGACAACCGGTTTGCTATCCTGAATATAGTACCAGGGGAGGGGGGAGGTTTAAATGGAAAGATAGAGAGCTGAGAGTAATACTGCTCTTAAGGCAGCACACACACAGTCAGTTACAGTCCGTCACTCTTGCGTGGTATGTTATAATACTGTAGTAGTCACTCGTTCAAATTCGTTTCTTTTGAAAACATATACTCGGAGTGAATCATGATGAAAGGGCGAAACTCTGGGTGTCGTATAAGTGAGTAACCATACGTCGCCCGAGCGTTGCCCCATATGATGTAAAAAGTTTAGCAGCGCCCTCGTATATACTTCAGGTTTCTATTCATGAGACATGTTCATATTGCACCGTGGCTCATACACGGGCCAGAACTGGACTAGTGTCCAGAGTAACTGCCTTTCGTGCTCCTCGTCTCCATAAGCGATATAACCACCGCCTTTTCAAGATGCGCCAACAAGCCCACATTGCCACACTTGAAAATAAAACGGGCGCAAATGTCAAACCCTATGATTGGATACCGAGAAGCACTGCCAATTCATTATACGTAGATTTCCCTCGTGTGCCAGTGATGTGTCCCACTAGCAGTGCTTCTGCCGGGGTTCTTTATCACACCGGCATTGTAAAAACCTCGTGCATCAATTTAGAACGCCATTTCTGCAGCTCAGTGTAAAATGTACCGCCGGTTGCAACGCGTAACGTCATCTTGGACTATAGTTAGAACACCGTAGGAGCAGCTGCAAGCACGTCGCCCAACCTTGATATCGTTTTCAATGCGTCGCCGTCCTTTATGAAAGCGCCCCTTTCGATATTATTCTGTGTGCAAGAAAAACTACACATTTTCGTTATTCCCCTTCAAATATTCAAGAAAGTGCACCACGGACGTCGCCTAGAGCGTATTCAAAAAGAACAAAAACACGGTGTGAAATTGTAACCTAACTATAGCCAACTCCGAAAAGAAAAGTCTACGAAGATGTTCTTTGTTTCAAAATAACTTGTGTTTGCAAATTTTTCGCGAGCCTATTGCGAAGAGTTCGGGCAGTTTTTTTTTCAATGTGAGAGGCATTACGTGCCAGCTGAGCTCGGTGTCGAAGCACCAGGAAATGCATGCTGCATTCCTGGTTCTTCCGAAGGGAATCAATAAGACGACATGGAAATTTGAGAAATTATTTCGCTCTGTGAACACAACCAGAAATTTGTTGTATATGTTTTTTGTCTCCCTCTGCATTCAGCTATCACTTTGCTGTATTGTTGATAATTGTTATTCATCTCTCGTTTCTCTTCTACAAATGTTAGGGCCAGCCGTATACCTTTTCGTGACTTGCTTGTAGCGTATTAGTTTCGGAGATTTCCGGAAATCACACTTCTCTGTCGACAATTAGGCGAAATCGTAAAGGGGCGTGAAGTTTACTCACACGCCCTTTACGTCTTGAGTCAACTTTACTCAAAAGCCACCGGGACGGCCAGGAGTTGTTTGCCTGTAAGCTGGCTCACATCGCACCATACATGCACGTATACTAGTAGCACTTGAGGAGTTTGTGCTCAGGGCTCGACTTGGCTGAAACAAAGAGAAGGAAAGGAAGGAAACTACAAAGAGCGAGGAAAGAAAGAAAAGGCAGGGATGTTAACCACTTAAAAAAACTGGCATGCAATACTACAATAGGGAAAAAGATGGGGAAGTTTTAAAGATAACGATAAAGAAGAAAACTAGGGATTGTCAGTTGGCAGTGTAGGACACATGCGGCTGTCTCTTACGCCTAATGATGGCATAAGAAAGCCTATAGCAGTGATTTGGATGTATTGAGAGATAGAGAGGGGGTAATGAACATGAAGACCGGGATGTTTACCAGATTTGAATGGAAAGGCACAGTGAACATTACACGCTCAGCCTGATATGATCTAAATGACAAAAGTCAACGCTGTCCTGCAAATGCGCGTAAAATACAGGTAATGACATCGCCTGCTCTTTATCGTACGCAGCAGAAGCGTCTCCATTTCATTCACACATCTTTTCGACGTCCTTGCGAGTGTGGCATTAGAGTTCTTTGATGTTTACTTCATGCCCATTTTGGGGCATTGCAACTGAGTTGCGATGGAGGTGCTCCTACCTTAAAGCCAAAATTTACTAGCGATGTATTCTTGATACATATCCGCAGTGATCCTCAAAAGACGACGTCTAACGCAAACACTTTTTTCGGCGTCCTTGTGTTTACACTGCAGCGTAGACATTCGCATTCTATGCGCTACAGTCGAGCTTCAACTTTCCCCGTGGATGATGCTGGAGAGTCGCTTACGAAACTGAAAAAACACACACTATTACGAAGGCCTTACAGCGCGAAGTTTCTGCAGGTGATATTTTCGGATTTGGACTTGAAATGCATTGCCGCGTTGCACAATAGTAGCACTCTCCTAGATGATTGAAGGGATGATGGGGTGGGACATATATTTCAGCCTTTGCTTAGGATTACTCACGCTTTACGATGTGACCATATAATAGAGCGGGGAGAATTTCTAAAGTGCATTTTAAATTTGTCTGAAGGAAAGGTACGACGGCGATGAAAGACAAAAGGAAAAGGGGACATGGTGTACTGCGCGTGTCTACCTTCCCTTGTTTGTCGTGTTAGTATCTTTCTGCCAGAGAACATGATAAAACAGAACATGAACATGATTTACATGTCACGTGTTTTATTGTATTTCACACTATTGAAATAACACCGTATGCTTTAGGCGACACATAACCGTCAAACGGTGCTTCGTTCTTGCTTGATGCCCTAAAATTCCATGCTACCGAATGCATGTTCTTTTTTCGGTGTGCCAAATAAGCTGGTAAATCTAAAAATGTCAGTAACGGGGAACGTTGCATGTCCATAGGTGAGCGGAGTTTGCTTTAAAACCTTTACTTCTTCTTACTTGAACCTGAAGTGACATGAAACTCGGGTGTTGTGCATTTATATTCAAGCTACGCGTGTATGCAGCCGCATGCTACCAAGCGAAGTTTATTCTTTTTCGTTTCACACATAGGGGTAAGCCGAGGATAAAGGCTGGAATGCCTGACAAAGGCCTCGGCTCCCTTGTACAGCCTGACATAAACAAACGAAAACGCCTAATTGCAGAGCTAGCTGCATTTGTCAGTATACCACAATGCTGCTTCTAAGCATTCAGCATAGAAAGGATACAAAGCATTATACAAAAGAGAAACTGATACAAAATAGAAACCTATAAAAAGTGCAAGTAAAAGTCGAAAAAATATTAATTTGTTTGCTTTTGTAATACTTTTTCCACTACACCAAAATCAACATACGTCACCATTTTACCTGACCATTTAATCTTGTTTGTCATAGTTTTTTGCGTCTTAGGGACCCGGTCGATTTCTTTTCTAAAGTGGTACGCAACGTTAGACAAAGTAAAGATTTGAGTGGGTCATTGATTGCTCTGAATATAGTGCAACAGCCGAAAGAGCTAGACTTTGTTCGCTCTAAGCAAACGGTAAGAACAGAACAACGGCAACATAGAAAAATCTTTGGGTCTGCCACAGTACTCATGAAAGAACCGCAGAGCTCTCTTTCAGAGTACTAGCATTTTTTATAGTTAGTTGTCACCCCTACGAGAATATAATATTGAAACTTAAAATACACAAGCCCATAATACATGTCGCTCTTGATTGATTTGATTGATTTAAGGTTTAACGTGCCAAAAGCACCATATAATTATGAGACCCGCCGAAGTGGAAGGCTCCGGAAATTTCGACGTCCGGGGGATCTTTAACGTGCGTTTCCACGTCCGCATTTTCCACGTTCATCGAAAATGCAGCCGCCGCCGCCGGAATTCTATTTCGCGACCTGTGGGTCAGCAACCGAGTACCTCAGCCACTAGACCACCACGGTGGGGCGATGCAGTCAAACAATGCTTTGTAAAACAAAATAAAATAACGCCACATATTGATCTGCAAGTCATTTAATGAACAAATAAGAAAAACAATAAGGTAACACAAACAACAGTGGAGCGTACTGAAAATATTCGAGATGTCAAAATAAGATCGCATTGGACAATGCACAAAACATTGCACAGCTTCATGTGAGCACTTCATAGACATATAAGAAAATCACGGCTGCAGCAGCCGCATTTTCATGAAGACAAAATGCTGGAGTCGCATGTGCTATGATTTAGGCACCTAATTAAATCGTGTGCAAGGTCACCGCACTCTTTCCAAGTCGAGAACAATAGCGTCATGGAGAGTCTAATCTTATGAGCCATGCTGGTGAACGGGCTGACACCCTTCGGATGTGATGAAGCAAACAGGCCTCTCTCTTTGATATTTTGTCGCACATGAATGGTGATGCGTTAGCCATAATGAATGAAAATGGTTGTTACAGCTTCTTGTAAAAGATGTCGATAGTCTCTGGGAGCCTTCTTCGCTGTCATCGTGAGCTTACGATAGAACAGCAATGTTTATTTAAGGAAACAACGCTTAGGCTCTCCACGTGACAGTGTAACTGATGGTGTGTTTCCGCTCGGTCACTGGAACTTCAAGAAGCAGGTGTCGCGACTTCTTATGACGTATTTGACTGCTACAGGCCTCGCATGGGGCTCGTGATGAGTGACGATTAAGGTGGGCGGAGGTGCAGTGAGATAGGGGTTCCGTACCATACTGCACGATGAATAGCACAAAAGCCGCCAACTAGAGTTATGGCACACTATATACGCGTGAATTTCTAAGAGCACACCCGCGCCTGTTTTAACACACACACAAAAATACAAAGAATGGAGGTAAAAATGTTGTTGGCCCGTGTACTCGGATTTGGGTCCACGTTAAAGAACCCTAGGTGGTCTAAATTTCCGGAGTCCTCCACTACGGCATCTCTCATAACCATATGTTGGTTTAGGGACGTTAAACCACACATATCAATCATCATATCAATCATCACAAAGCGGTCATTAGTTCAATACAACAAGCAAAAAGGAAGCCAGGTGGGGCAATTGTCTACGAATTTCGTAAAGCTAGATCCACTGGCCTTGTACAACATACTAATTATTGTACTACGGCTGAGGCACACGTTAAAAAAACAGGTGGTGAAAAGTTTCACAGCCCTCCACTATGGCGCCTGTAGTAGTACTATTGTGTTTCTGGGACTTAAAACCACAACACTTTCTATAAGCATCTTCTGTAAGTTTACTATAATTATGACATTCAGTGTCGTGCCTCTAAGAACACCACTTGGCCGGCTGAAATCGAGAACCTCTACAAAATGAAATACTTTCACTTCGTACCACACTAGCATGTGTGTATGGCGCAGAATCAAAGACACCAGTGCATAGTTGCTTGTTGCCATGTTGTCTGTTCAAGTGCCCTTTTTAAACTCGCTTCTCGTGAGAAAATGCATGTCACACTGGCATTCTTCATCTGTACCCTATTACGTCCTCTTTTGTCCTTGAATTTCTTCAACTTTTAACAGCACGGTATATATAAAAGGACCAACCTTACTTGATATTTCGGCTTATATTGGCTGCTCATATGATCAGGCAATCGATTTCTGGAGGATTTATTGATATGTGAAGTTTAACGTCCTAAAAGCACCATATGATTGTGTTTAACGCGGTAATGGAAAGCTCCGTAAGTTTGCACCCAGACGTGCTCCCAAATCTGAGCACTTAGGTCTACAGCTTTTTCACCTCCATTGAAAATGCAGTCGCTGCACCCAGGACTGGAGCCCACGACCTGCGGGTGCGCAGCCGGGTACCTTAGCCACTAGATCCCCGCGGTGGGGCTTCAATTTCCGGAGCCCCCATTCATTGCATTAAGCTTAAATTTGCAAGCGTTCGGTTCAAAATAGCGGCTCTTTTTGACTGCTTGTGTACATACACTGCCTCGCACTGGTTTATGTTGACAATCACTTGCGAGCTTATATTCTGAAGACGTACTGTGAAAGCAAACGCGCTTGCGAGCTATTTCGCCGGCCATGATTACATGTTAAGCACCGTGGAAAGAAACGATCCCCGGAAATTAATAAAAGATAGCGCGTGGAGGAGCTCATTTCGAATGCTCTGTATGCAATCATGTGAGTCAGATTAATGTTTTGTACACAAACGTCTACTTTGAACATGTAGCCGAGTCCTATGGAATGTCAAAGCCCATATTTTCCTAAGTCACCTGCAGCCATTCAAGTTAATTACGCATGCGTAACTGGAGCACGATGAATTTCGAACCCGTTATGAATGTAGGCTAGTCCATGATATACTGAAATTCTTTTCGGTAAAAAATAAATATGGGCCGATTCGGGCACAATTTAGATGATTTTAAAGTCTAATTTGATAAAGCTTCTAGATCGCTGCTAAGCTTTAGATACGTTAGCTTAGTTGTTTCTAGGTTAACTACCAGTGCAAAGAGGTGAGTTAAACTACAGACCTTAAAGACATTAGACGGATGTCAGCACTTTAAGCACACAAACTCGCGCTAAAATCGAGCGTTCGCACCTCTCAAAGGCGTATACGGGGACGTCATTGTCGGCGTAGGGCTTCCGTCGCTTCGGAGTTAACTAAAAGCCGGTGTTGCTTTTTTTGAGGGGCGAAGCTCCTCTGAGTCTAACCTTGTCCAGCACCAGGCGTAACTTACAGAAGAAAACAAGAAAGTAAGCAACGCAAAATCTACGGAACAGTATAATACAGGGTGCTGTTTCGTGGCAGTACATACAAATTGCAGTTGACTGAGAATATCCTAGATGTTGCTGTACCACTACTTTCCGATTCACTGCTGAGCAGGTTGTGCCTGGGTGCGCGGGGAGTGAGTGCCTCTCTCCGTCTCCTGGATCGTCGCTGTACGTGTCGGATCGTTGGTGGGGCATGGGCAAAGCAGTGCGGCGGGCACGGAGTGCCGCTGTGGCTCATGCTCGTCGCTTCAATGGTGGGGCATGAACAAAATGAAGTGGAGACCCGAAGTGGCTCGTGCTCGTCACCAGACAGACAGACAGACAGACAGACAGACAGACAGACAGACAGACAGACCGACAGACAGACAGACAGACAAGACAGAACAGACAGACAGACAGACAGACAGACAGACAGACAGACAACAGACAGACAGACAGACAGACAGACAGACAGACAGACAGACAGACAGGACAGACAGACAGACAGACAGACAGACAGACAGACAGACAGACAGACAGACAGACAGACAGACAGACAGACAGACAGACAGACAGACAGACAGACAGACAGACAGACAGGACAGACAGACAGACAGACAGACAGACAGACAGACAGACAGACAGACAGACAGACAGACAGACAGACAGACAGACAGACAGACAGACAGACAGACAGACAGACAGACAGACAGACAGACAGACAGACAGACAGACAGACAGACAGACAGACAGACAGACAGACAGACAGACAGACAGACAGACAGACAGACAGACAGACAGACAGACAGACAGACAGACAGACAGACAGACAGACAGACAGACAGACAGACAGACAGACAGACAGACAGACAGACAGACAGACAGACAGACAGACAGACAGACAGACAGACAGACAGACAGACAGACAGACAGACAGACAGACAGACAGACAGACAGACAGACAGACAGACAGACAGACAGACAGACAGACAGACAGACAGACAGACAGACAGACAGACAGACAGACAGACAGACAGACAGACAGACAGACAGACAGACAGACAGACAGACAGACAGACAGACAGACAGACAGACAGACAGACAGACAGACAGACAGACAGACAGACAGACAGACAGACAGACAGACAGACAGACAGACAGACAGACAGACAGACAGACAGACAGACAGACAGACAGACAGACAGACAGACAGACAGACAGACAGACAGACAGACAGACAGACAGACAGACAGACAGACAGACAGACAGACAGACAGACAGATGGACGGATGGATGGATGGATGTACGCACGGATACATGGACGTACGGACGAATGAATGCATAGACGGATGGATGGACCGATGAACGAAAGCATGGACGGACATACGCATGCACGGACGACCGACGCACTCACGGACGGACGGATGGATGCTTCGCCCCACTCATCATCATTCACTTCGTGGATATGCTGTGATTTGTCGTTTTCTGGTATTCTATAGTTGTACAAGCTCGGGGGCCCTCAGCTCACTGCCGTCACTTCGCAGCCATTTGATATAGTAACTACTGTCTTTTTAACGCGATAGAGTGAAGGAGCTCGTTTCACAGAAGTTCCGGTGTCGACACCAGCGTGGTTGGTTGTGAGTGAAAAATTATCATATTGCACGTGACCGAAAAACATATAAAGATGCAAATGATAAAGGGTTCCGGCTCCGAGTGAGAATCGAACCACAGACGTTTGCGTGGTAAGCAGACGTTATACGCCACAGTGGCGTCCGCTTGGAGATGCAGTAAAGTGACTTCCCCCACTTGGAAACGCAGAGAATATAACGTCCAGGGTTAAAAAACGCGCCTTCTGTATAAAGGACTCACAACACATGTATTTTCGCAGTGTTATTGCTGCAATAAAAGCCTATAGAAAAATATAGTTAGCGACTCAACGGTCGAAATTATGTTCACAAGGATCTACCTTCACAGCAAAGAGCAGCCTTGAATATTCTGTACACCCATGCATTAGACTTGACAAATAATGATGTGGGTTTCAACGTGCATGGAGGTCCCCGCACACATTGAGAAGTAAACTACAATTATTTATTTATTCATGCAAACTTAACAGGAAGGACATTGTGGCCCATCCAACAAAAACAGGCCGTATCCAGGACGACTCTGTTTTCAAAACTAACTAATGGTATGAATTCTTGCTACCTATTCAGAAGAGAGGAAGTTGCCAAAAAGCTCATGCGTTGTGTTCTTCGTGTATTTCGTTCGATAACAACAACAAAAGCAACAAAAACAACCTCTGAGAGTTTTAGGTTTAAAAAAATGCGTTAGTAGTAGAAAGTAAGAAACAGTGAGAGAATGCAAAAGTAGGTTGAATATTTAGGCCAACTTATAACATTCTCGCGGGTGGTTTGCATTTCAAAACAGCCTCATGGGGGAGACTCTACGGCGTCAACCTTTTTCTTTTTTACGTGCTGTTCAGAAACAAAACTTCCTGGAGCGCTGAGCGCTGATCTTGGCAATTTAGCAAGTGGGCCTGTTTTCAGCCACCCACTGTGCAACGAACTGATTAGAAAACTTAATCGTCGCCCTGGGGGCCACCAACTGACAGGAGAGCAAAGTTTAACTCCGGATTTTGTTTTGTCGGCATTCTGTTTTTGTGAGCTCTACGCGCATCGGTCTGTGAAAACAAGAACAAAGAATTTGTTCCAATGAACGTAGGACAAAAACTTAGAGCGCTGTTCTTATCTTTCAAAAGCACTAAGTTGCCCAGTTACTTCTACAAAAACAAGTTTATGGGTTGTAGTTATGTTAGCCGTCAATAAAAAGGCCAGGAAAAATAAACGCCGGAAAACATTCGTTGATATCAGCCATAGCATAAGGAACACGACGGTTTACACCGGCTCAGCAATTATGGTGATCGCGGACTGGAAGATTGATTTATTTCGCCGATGCATTTCACTTGAAATTGCCCTCACATACACACTCGGAGCCACGTTGGACATTTCTTTACAAATAATTATTTTGCGTCAGAAAATCCTACTAAGATAGGTTATGCCAGCAGAAAACTTTGTGGACCGTGTTATTGTGCTTCTACTTGGGACGTATATCATCAAAAAGCACTCGGTGGCCACTCGCTTATTTTGTAATTTCGCTTATTCATTTCGCATTACTGCGACTGTTTTACCATCACCGTGATAAACTCATCACCTTTTTATTAAAGTCCATAAGGCACTTTTCAACTTTATAACTTCGGTGTAAAGCTGTTGATAGCGAATAAGCAAAACAAAAATAACTAGCAAGTCCAGGCTAAGCTTATTACCAGCGAAAAGCAACGCTATACGATGAAGTGGTTCGATAAACACAACGAAAAAAAAAACTAAGTACTACGCACAACATACTTTGCTCTCGTTAGAACCGTGCCACACGCAAGCTTTCACACTTCAAGAGGTTGAACGAAAGAAGAAAGAAATAAAAAAACGGAGAGAAAGAAAGAAGGAAAGAAAGAATCCGACATTCACAGGGGAAATGCGTGTAACGGTGAGAATCACTGTCTCGTTTGTAACATAAATATCTTTCTCCGCATGTATTTACTGCTGGGGGCTACACTGCATTGTTACTAAATGAGCGTGCAATTAACGTTCTGTCAACTCCCAGGGGACGCGTGAAAGTGTGCTAGGCCTTCCACTGGGTTGTTTTTTTATTTTTTTTCCTACTCGCTTGCACCTTGAGCGAAACAAGTACGAAGCGTCGTATAAGAACAAATGTCCGCTACAAACTAAACTATAAGCATACATGGTAGAACGGAATGTGACGTAAGCACATGAGCTTGAGCATGACTATACGGAACCAAGGGAACGCTTCAGGAGTGTGGTCCACACGCCATTGTAGCAAACATATGTAATCGTTCCGTGCCATGTGGTTTTACAAATGAATGCGAACTGGTACAAGTGGGAACGCTTACTTATACGAAATGCGTAGCACCTGGCAAATATTCATCATTTTTTTGTGGCTTGCATATCTCGTCTAAGCAGCGAGTTTTGCCCTAGCATGAGGCAATCTCATTTCAACGACATGTAAGTTTAAATGTTGATTGTGGACTCAGGAGGCCACTTACCTTAGGGTTGAAGCACAAAGAGCCTGGTCCAAATAAAGTTTGTTTGATTCATTCATTCAGTCGTGTTAAGTTGCTAAGGTATAAAGAAAACCATGTTACGATAACCAACTACAAGATATTTTTTTAGGTTTTTTTTGTGTAGGTAGGCCGCACTTATATTTATTTATTGGAACATACCTTTATGAAACATGATAGCGCTGTTACCTACACAAACGTGTTGCTTTTCGGATAACAGCGTTAGCAGCAACAGTTACCATCGTAACCATCATATCTGTATCACACTGCATTCGTGATTTCGGCATCATGCCCTGTTCAACATTGTTGATGAATACAGCGTGGTTTCTGTAGGAGTGGTTATAATGTTGCAATAAACTTGAATGAAACTCAGAAGTATCAGGGAGCCGAAATGTTACCTTCTTTTTATCACACATTGTTGCGCCACCTTGCACAAGAGTAGCTTCTGTTTTCGTAACTCAAGCTGACCGCTCTCCTTTCATGATTCAAAACGCACGTGATCAATTTTATACCACACAGTCCTTTAGAAAGACGTGCCGTTTATTTCTTCCTTCCCCGCTTTTAACGGAGTTTTCTCGCCTAGTGTACATTTCTCGGCTGATCAAACAAGCTTACGACTCTGGACTTTTATATTTAATGATTATGTAACAACCACCGATTATCGAAACACAATTTCACGCAGCACTGAAGCTTTTCAAAGTGTGAAAATTCATTTTGTGGAAAATCTTCCTGAATCGATGAAGTTGGGAATATTTTAAGCATACAGAGAGATAATTTACACCGTGCACACGAATGAAGAACAAGCACACTGTTCAAGAGTGCTTTGTAGTCTCAAAATTGTACGGGGCATGTTTAATCACTACATCGAACGCAGTATGTGTGCTCACGTGAGCGTATAATCCTTTATGTACGTTCGGTGTGATATTATGTTGCGAATATACGTTATTATCGGTGCTTTTATGCAGAAAAAAATGGTTGATAGTGCCTTCAGCATTACAACTTTGATTCTCTATATAAGCATTTATATTAACAATGAGGTATGCAGTAACACCCCACTTGTAGTTTCAATATTTCTGGACAAGTTTCGTCTCTGTTACGACTGCTTTATTGCATAGAGGTGACAATTTCGTAATCAAGTTGATATGTTCGTTATAAATAGCTTCCTCAGGAATACTCTAGTCGTGGGTGACGTCCCAGCAAGCAAGTTCACCGCTGTTTAAATTGCTTAGGTACGTGAGTGTTTAGAAGAACCGGAAACTAGCCCACTGAGCCTTCGCTCATCAGTGAGAACATACAGAAAACGAAGACGAGGAAAGGCACAGACGCACAAACAGTTGGGTTGAGTTTACACCTTTCTTCGACTCTTTTTTTTTCAGTCTTTTCAGTTTTCCCAATTAAGTATCACTACCTCACCCCCCTCCCCTACCTTTGTGAAAGGATCTATGTTTGCACAAAACTCGGTAACTTCACCGTTTTTCAGCGGTGTTATCCACAAGCGTGCCCAAGCGACATCTCAACCTCGAACTTCATAAAAGAAAGGAAGCGCTGCTGTTGTTTCAAAGATGACGCTTGTTGCAAGGTTGTCGCGAACTCGTTTCAAACCACGCATTCTCGTTGGTCTCTTCTCATACCCATAGCCAACATACCTATAAGACTGGCTGTAGACTGAGAGAGAGAGAACAACTTTATTGGTTCGATCCGTCAAAACAGGGAAGGGGATATGGATGGAGACTCTTGCGTGCCCGCTTGCCCTACAGAGGCGGGGGGCCGTACTACAAGCCCAGAGGCGAGAACTGGCCGCCTCGCGCTCCAAGGGGAACGTGGCACGAGCTGGATCTTGTGTCTGTGGGTAATCTTGCCTTCGTTGTGATGCTCGTATCTTCGTCCTAGACCTTGCGTCCACCCTTATCAGTTGCCACGCGAGCGAGACGACGTTTCGGATTTCTGCCGGTCTAGGAGCTCGAGGACGTGCTGAACGACGGCCGAGAAAGAAGCCGTCTAGATTGAGAGTAATCGAAATACCCCTCCCCATCCTTTTTACCTGTCCAGGGTTAGCATACATGTTATGCCAAACTGGTTACCGCCTTTTCATTTCCTCTCTTTCTCTCTCCTGTTTTTCTTCTTTCTCAAACAAAAGCCAACGTAAGGCATTCTGGTCACATTTCACCGAGCGAAACGCCGGCACCCCGTAGCGACATGCGAGGCTATGGCCCTAGTGCACGTGGTAGCCCTGCATGTGTAAGAGCGCCAACCTAGAGGCGTGATGGAGGAAGAAAGCGAGATTAAAGGACAGTGTCTGGTGGTATAGACTCTTTAACTCTGACCAAACACAAACGCCTCCTTGCCGTCGGAGACGCTCGCCTCCTTTCCGGAGGCGGAGGCTAAGATCAGAGGGTAGGGCAACGCGTTCAGTTCACGGCTCACGTCCAAGGCATAATTCTTTAGGAGGCGTTGCAAACGCCGACCCTTGGTTACTTCCGGTTTAGTACACCGATGTGCCAGAATAGCATAGGTGGGCAAGAAGAACGTTAGAAAACAGACCACTAATTTTTAAATGCGAAGCATTTCTTACCGAACTTCAGCGACATCGAGCGTATCTATCTATCTATCTATCTATCTATCTATCTATCTATCTATCTATCTATCTATCTATCTATCTATCTATCTATCTATCTATCTATCTATCTATCTACCTTCTAGCTCTCCCGGCCGTTTCGATAATGGTATCGATACCAAACTTGGTATGCAACAACATGGATATATGAAGAACATATTTGACTAGTTATAACATGAAAAACATGACATGTATGTCATGAATGTCATGATTTACATTTCATAGTCCTGCAGTTTTCGCGGTGGTTTCGTTCACATGGCATGTTGCAAAACTGATATGCTATGATATTGTCACGGGGTCGTGACGTGGCTGAAGACAGGAGACTTCGTGTTGGAATTGAACTGTTTATTTGGGCGAACCTGTGCCCGGTAAACTGAAAGTCCAATTACAGCAGCAGTCTCGCACAGATAGCAGTCTCGGACTGATAGCGGCGAACGGAGCGTCAGCCTTCGATCAACAACTGACAAGCGGCGAAGCGCATCGGCATTTATACTCTTGCCGTCGAATGTTCTAGCGTTATCGCTGGCGTTAGCGTAGGTTCCAGAACAATCTGTACCGTTCGCACAGTGGGCGTGATCTTATCGAAATGATCTACTACAGTCCGGAACCTTCTAGAAAACTGCAGGCGCGCTTTGCGCTGAGAATCATGCGGTGTTTTCGGACGATAACAAAACTTGGGAAATGGAGCATCAAGCGCATCATGAGCGTGGCAATATGTTTCCATGGCGAACACAAGCGACAGACCCTAACATGAAAATCATGACATGCGTGTCATGTAACAACATGACTACATGCCACGCTCATGATGCGCTTGCAGCCGTTTCGCTAGCGTCACATATACGAAATTTGGTATTACAGTACGTGAATAAATGATGAAATTATCATAGTGGTGAAAATATGATAAACATGAGATGTGTGTCATGTAACAACATGACTACATGCTGCGCACATGATGCGCTCGCAGCAGTTTCGCTAGCTTCACATATGCCAAATTTGGTATTACGTGACGCCAATGGATGATAAAGGTATGCGACTAGTGCAAACATGATAATCATGAGATGCGTGCCATTAAGAACGTGACTACGTGCCACAGTCAAGGCGCCAATACATTTCGACGTGACGAGGTGCGCATGTTCGCTGGCGTTCATTTCGCCGCGTCACGCGGCGTTGTCACGCCACTGCAGGCTCAGGTCCTGCCATATACTCGCAGGCGCACGCCGCGCTGCGTTGCTTGGACGCATGCGCGTTTCAGTGCGTCTGGCGTCCCCCTGTCACGAAAAGAGAAATACGCAGAGTTGTCTGGGTAACGCATCGGCACGAGATGTAACATGTCGCATTTCGCGCCGGTTCCAATCGGGCCGCGCCGACGGACGCTGGTCGCGCCTGGCATCAGACTAATAGAGTGCTCGCGTTTAGCTAATGTAGGGCCGCTGTGCCCAGCGTGGTGGTGGTGGTGGTGGTAGTAGTGGTTAGAAGAGGAGAAAGGCACCGAATTTCTGCTGCCCGGTCGGGAGCACGGCGCAGAGCATGCGTGCGCGTCAACGCCACATTGGAGTATATTGCGCGCTGCATGATGCGCTCGCAGCCATTTTTCTAGATCCACATATACCAAAGTTGGTGTTATGCGACGTCAATGACGAAAGATATGATTGGTGCAAACATAATAATCCTGACACGCATATCATGTAAGTACATGACAACATACCACGCTCATAGCGTGTTCGCGGCCGTTTCGCTAGCTCCACATATACTGTTTGGTATCACGTGACGTGAATAGATGATGAAGGTCACCGACACATCCAAACATGATAACCATGACACGGAAGTCATGTACGGCATCATTTATCTCCACCTTGTAACGATGAGCTGATTTTAAAATGCCATATCAACATTTTTTATTTGTGCTGCGCATATTATGGATTCCCACTGTACGTGAGATCTACCAATTTTTTACACTTTTCTTCCATCATTTTGTAAAATGTATTAAAATGAATCTTCTTTTGAACTATTTAAAAACTATAAGAGATTGCCTTAAACATTACGCACGTTCTTTTTTATCTGAAGAAATATTAAGATACTTTTCTTACTCTTGAAAAAAACGTGAAGAAGTTGTTTCAGTTTCGACGTTACGAGCTGGTAAAATGAAGGGACCGGAAGTTCCTTTTTTCTTTTTTTCGCGGGGGGGGGGGGGAGGGGGCACAACGCTTGAAATCTTGAAACCGTCTATAGGCAGACTACGTATTCGCTCTCTTTCGTCTTCGTTTACTCTATCAGCTACGCCCCAAATGACGTCAACTTTGACGCCGCACAACGGAGGAACGGGCGTATAAGATGTGCCCTTTCAAGCGCGCATTGTGGTTGGTGTCAGCGGCTCCCCGCTGTTAGCTTCGCAAATGATAACCGCCACGCGAATTGGTTCCAGTTATCTTCTTGCTACAACGACAGGTTGGTGCATAACTAAATTATAGATAAGCGAATTAGTGAGCTCACGTAAAAAGTATTGATATGAAAATTGTCTATCTGCTTAGCTCACACGAAACACAAGGACAGCACCCTTTCAGACATACTTTTTTTTCGATCACGGTTTTAATAGCTATCACATCGCTTCCGCAAACTCATTAGAATTTCTATTCCTATTAGAAATAGCATTATGAAATCTGGCCGCGTTGCTTTAAGCCTAATTTAGAAAGCGCTTTGGGGCAGAAAGAATGTTTATAGTAATTAACGAAGAACTTTCGATTCAGACTTTCACTTTGGAACTCGTGAGCGTTGCGTGGCCTCGGGCACCAAATCTGCATTAAGCCAGACCGAGACTTGGTTCTCAGGAGGCCTTCGCGGACACATCGCATTTCAACGCGCTAATCCGAGGGCCTTAAAAGACGGCGGACGCCGAAAAACACGCCTTCAGAAAGTGATCTACGCGTGCAGCAACGTCCTCTTGCTCGCGGCTTGGACAGATGTGCATTCTCGAATGCGTGTCGGATGCACGTTGTTAATCGTAGAGAATGACTATTTAACTACTGAAACTGGAACTTTTGCTCGATGTCACCCGTCTTCTCCGAAAGCTGCTTAGTGAAAATATCTGATGCCTAATAGGGGTGCGTGATGTAGCACCAAAAGGGGTCAAAGCGAATCCGGAGCCACCTATCTTGCCACGTACATCGACATGACATTGTAGTCCTTGGACGAAAACTCAAAACACTACGGTCGTAATTAATATTAAATTATTCAGACTCCGAGCTACCTCGAAGTAATCTACGATGGCCTTGTGAAATTAGTTATCGTACGCTTCCGGGAAATGTGAAATAACATATCGCCAGGGGAAAAATGGACAGACAGACAGACAGACAGACAGACAGACAGACAGACAGACAGACAGACAGACAGACAGACAGACAGACAGACAGACAGACAGACAGACAGACAGACGGATAGATAGATAGATAGATAGATAGATAGATAGATAGATAGATAGATAGATAGATAGATAGATAGATAGATAGATAGATAGATAGATAGATAGATAGATAGATAGATAGATAGATAGATAGATAGATAGATAGATAGATAGATAGATAGATAGATAGATAGATAGATAGATAGTGAAGTAGCGAACTTTGCACTGTCGTTGATCTTGATCTCGCCTATCGGCTCGCCGTTCACGATCTCCTGACGCCGTGTACCGGTGTTCTGCTCACAGACTCCTTCGACCATGCCCCCCCCCCCTCCCGCATCTTTCCTATCTATTCTCTCCGCTTTCTTCACTCGTGTGTGGCGAGTGCTCTGTCCTTTATAGCTTTTTCTTTCTGCTATTTTTTTGTTTCATCCCCAGCCCCTACTTGGACGATGATTATTGTTAACGTCCCGCCTCTAAGTTACCACCATGCTGCTAAGTTACCCTACAAAGAGCGTAACCATGTCGCCAACTAGGAACACAGAAAGCAGCTCCTTTTTCTTTTCTTTCAATTGAAAACGCCAGGCCTGCGTGGTAGGCACAGCACAGTCACAGCAAAGGCTAGAAGAGCGGCCTTTCAGAGCTTTTTCAAAACACTCGCTTGGTAACTACTGCAAACACACTTGTTTGATGCCCACTAGGGCATTAATTATAAACTTCTGGGTAGTAGGCTGGCATTCGCTATATGCTACTTTTTGTCAATATTCTGAGAAGCGTCGTATCCGCTAAACACATGCAAGAAACGTCGCGCCAATTGTTCATGCAGTGACTGACGACGATGAGAAATTATGGCTGAAGTGGGTATGCACCACAGTTAATAGGGGAACAAGAACAAGCTTTTGTATTAGGTTGGAACATTTGACGTCCCACTCATTACGCTATTCGCATGGCGCGGCGACTAGTTGTTCTTTCGCTGTCTTGAAACGCTTTATAAATCTTATTAACGTGATTGCTTTCCCGACATCAAGCCTCTCCATGTTCGAAAATGCTCTCTGCTGGGAACAGCGTATCTGCCAACAGCCGTGGATCATCGACTTCGTTTCATGATGAAGGCTCAAGCTTAAAGTCGTCCTGCCTTGTCTTCCAACCCGCAACGACATTTTGCATACCGTTTTCCTTCATGCCGACTTGAGTGGTAGGCCGTACCATGTCCCAGACTTCCATGACGCACTGCTTGAAGTGGTGAGCACAGTGGATATCGTAGGAGTTGGCCAGTATTAAATAAGCCATGTATGGGTGGTTACGTGTGCAAGCTGCATGGCGAAACAGAAACTCGTCACTTGTGGAGAGCTCCATGTAAAAGGGCTGAAGTGCATGGTGCTAGATCCGGAGACCAAGAATATCAGGCTGAAACTTCTTTGGCTGCCACCTTATCTTGAATTTGAAGAGGTGTTTCAAGCTTACGGCGTTGTGAAGTCCATTGAGAGAGAGGCATGGAGATGTGCAGGAATGGAACGATGGAGGACAACAAATAGAGACGTTGCCTTGAAGCTCAAAGACACCATCACTCTGAGGTCAATACCACACTTTATGTCAATCTATGGCCACCAATGCCTTGTACTTATTCCCGGTAGGCCTCCACTGTGTCTTCGTTGCAAGCGAGTCGGGCATGTCCGTCGACAATGGAAACCGAGGTGCTTGCAGTACAATCAATTTGGTCATTCTTTGGATGCCTGTGTTTTGAATTATGCCAGCAAACTCCGTTCTGGCTAAGACATAGAAAAGCAACATCTGGATCATCTTATGGATGCCACTGAGGTAATTGATGCGACCAGGACGCCGCGGGAGGAGCAGAAGGTGGCTTAACGGAAGCTGAACACATGTCCATGGAGAGCCTCGGCATGCAAAATAACGTCGCTGAAAGCCCAGTGAAAGTGTAAATGAATACAATGCTACAGAAAAACACCACCTCAAAGACCTTTAAAGACAAGCCTTCTGACAACGAGGAACAAGAGGCAATGGATAGCGGTCAGACAAGGAAACGTCAGGCACTGGTCACCGATGAAGCAACAACTAGTGCGCCAGACACGACGGAGAGTGTCTTCATGTGGTTCACGTGTTGCCTCCTTTAGGCTTATAGGGACGTGCCGCCTATTCCAGCTACCTCAAGTAAGTCCTTTTAAAAAGTCCAAAAGAGGTAAAGCCACAGGTTGCCTTGTACCTAAAAGTGGCCTACTAAAGCTTTAAGATAGCAAAATGGCTACCACGCTAAGGTTTCTCGCGTGTGTGGCTACACTCAACGTACGTGGATTGGGGAATGTAAGACGTCAGTTTCAGCTGCGCCTCGTGATTGAGCAGTACAGCATTGATGCAGCTGCAGTACAAGAGACTAAGACTTCGGCAGCTCGTGACACCGATCTTGCACTGGAAGTTTTTTGAGATTACAATTTGTAGATCAGCCAAGCACGTGGTGCTTCCCCTGGATGATTTTTATTATTTAGGAAGCGCCTAAATCATGCTTCGATGTCACTACATGTTGATGCCTCATTTGTTGTGACTTTTCTTTTCATTCCCATAATTGGAGGTTTATCTCTGTCTATGCTCCCTCCAAAGTGAATAACAGGAATGCTTTTTTCCCCTCTTTGACTTCTCTGCTAAGCACTGACAGAACTTTGATAGTTTTTGGAGACTTTAATTGTGTTTGTGACGCGAGAGATCATTCATATATAACAAATTGTTATGTTGCAAGTGCAACTTTACAGCAGGAATTATTGAATGACCACAATTTAATTGATGTGTGAGCGCATGCCCCTTCCTCGGTGATGTTCACGCACTTTCTGGGCATCTCTCATGCTCGGCTCAACCATGCGTATGTATATCTTATAAGCCTATGGTCTCTCATTCATAATTGGGCTGTAAAGCCCACATTTTTTACAGACCATTTCTTCGTCACTGTTTCTTAAGGTCCTGAAAAGTTTTACGAAACCTTTTTAAACTGGAATCTATGTAAGCTTAACGTACCGTTGCTGCGCGAGGATTGTTTTGTTAAAATAGTAAAAGAACTGGTACAAGAGGTAGCACGGTGTAGACAGCTGCCAATTGTCGCTCAATGAAACGGTTCAAACAAAGAGTTAAGTATCAGACGATTAGTAATTTCATGTGAATTAGCTCAAAGGAAAAAAGATGAAAAACGCCATCTTTATGATTTACTTCATAAGTTTCATACTTTTGAAAGTCAACAGCCGAGATTGTACGTGGATGGGAGAAGTGTGATTCGATCACAAATACAAAAACACAATACACATTTATACAAAACAGCAAAGATTAGTTCCCGCGTTACACCATTTCACTGAAGAGTAACCCACTAAGAAATCTCTCAGGGATGAAAAGAGATATCCAAATTCTAAATAGATACAGCAAATTGAGTAACGGGGTTCTTTTTGCACAGAGACACGTAAAATAAGAGGCCCATTTGAAGATTATTACACCGCGGCTGAGCTTCAGGAGAATTTTAAAGAAGATGACCTGTTTCATTACCCTTGTGCCTCAGTTACAAGATGATGATAGACTCACTGTTGATGGGCCCATAACCAGATAAGAAATTGGATTTGCAATAACAACGTTGCAGAAAAACAAAACTCCTGGTCCAGATGGTATTAGTGACGAATTTTACATAGCATTTCAGGAACTTCTGACACTTTTCCTTGAGCAACTTTTGAAAAAAGCTTATGAACGTGGTGACCTTCCTCCTTCTTTCTATCAGGGCCATACAACATTAATGCCAAAAAGTACTGTTCCTTAAGCATTAAAAACAGTTAACGGATATAGGCCTGTACCATTATGTAACGATGCCTACAAAATATTTGTGAAATTGTGGACAAATCGGCTACAGACAGTCATCACTAAATGTGTAGGTGACCAACAAACATGTGGCATTCGCGGTCGCTCTATACAGACAAATATTGCATGATCAGTTCCTGAGTGTATTGATGGTAGCATGAACCAAGTTCCCCTCCTTCAAATAGACCTTGCTAAAGAATTTCATAACGTACAGCATGCTTTTTTGTTCCAGCTCCGAAGGCACTTGCAGTTAGGTGATGTACTGTACAATGGTATTTCACTCTGTTATAGGAAGTGCACAGTCGGACTAATTGTAAACCGAACACTTTCCAATATAATAAACTTCTGTTCGTCAGGGATTTCCGCTCTTGCCTTTGCTTTTTGCAATTTATCTGGAACCAATATGTTAAGTGTGCTTCTAAAGTCTAGCAAAAGAGGCTACCAATATGATGCTGAAGAAGTTAAAGTTCTAGCTTATGCAGATAACATTGCCTTCTTTTGCGTTGATAAACTCAGCGTTCAAGAAGCAGTCAACACTAGTTTATGTTACTGTGAAGTCACCGGTGCCAGCATAAATTTTGATAGAACTAGTAAAGTCTAGCTAGGCATGTGGACCCGAACTCCTTCAGTCTTCGCAAACATATATTGGAATACGACTCCTATGAGGTACCTTTGTGTGCCTCTTGATAACTATCGTAACAGTGGCCCACACTGGGCCACTGTGATAACTACGATCTGCCGAAAGGTGGAAACATAGCACGGACGGGAGCTTTCCATTTTTGCGAGAGCGAAAGCGTGCAGTATATTCCGTTCATCAAGGCTTATTTATGTTCTGCAGGTGTTGCACTGCTCTTGTGTGCACATTCAAGCCTTTCATAGGATATTTGCCTGTTCTTTTTGAAGCTCTTTCTGGGACCCCATGAAAAGAGCCAATCTGTTTCTTCCGCTTAAAAAGGGTGGCCTCAGCCTTGTGCATTTGTTCGCGCGACAGTTGGTGTTGCGATTTTTTAACCTCAAGGATGTGTGCCACCCCTTTCTTTTAGTGGTTCTTCGTAACCGTCTATTTTACCACCTTCCTTTTATTCATGTAACAACAGGCGTTGCTAAAAATTGCCGTTATGGTGATTCCTAAAAGAAATTGTTGAAACTGCCATTTTTTAAAGCCAGGTTTAGCTTAAGGTATTTGTATACTATTGACAGAACAAATTTAACCGCTGCACTTGTGAATAACCTTTTCCCCGAACCTGTTTATAGAAAGTCATATTCACTTTTGCCTGGTCACGATGTATTATTTCGTGTACGTATAATGTGGATATCTACTTCAGCGAAAACATTTTTCTTTAAACTGCACACTTCCACGCTACCTGTGAAAGCGTGGTTCAATGAAAAATCAATATACGTATCCTGCCCAGTGAATTGTAGACTCTGCAACCAACCTGAGCCTATAGAGCATTGTTTTATTCATTGTCTTGACTTTTTTATTTTTGGGACATTCTAAAAAGAACATTAAGAAAAGAACTTGCAATCACAGCTCATGGTATTAGGTTCCTCCCATTCAAAAAGAGTCTGACTGATAATACTCCTTATGGCCTGTTTATGTTGTTGGGACTTTATACACTATGAAAAGTCTGACTGATAATACTCCTTATGGCCTGTTTATGTTGTTGGGACTTTATACACTATGAAAAAGTCGCATGATGGATAGACACGCCGAGCCACCACGGCCGACGAGATCTGTCTTCCGAGAAGCAGCTAATCAAGTGTGCAGTGTTGCTGAGACTTTTGACCCCGTTCCGGAGTGGCTCCCTGTTCTTGACGCTTGTGTTTGCCTGACTTATGATGAAGTATGTTATGTGTACTTTACTGGTGATGATTTCACGCATTAAAGAAAAAGAGGAGTAGCTCAGTGGTAGAATTCTGCACTGGCATCCAGTGGACCCGGGTTCGAGCCCCACTGGGTCTTTGGTGCTAGGTTTGCCAAGAAGTCCCAAGCTCCGGCGTAGCTCAGTGCTAGAATACTGGGCTGGCACCCAGTACACCCCCGTTTCGAGCCCCACTGTGTCTTTGGCGCTAGTTTTTTTTTCTAATTTCGCGCGATGTAGTTATGGACACCAGCGGCGGCGGCGGACAATTGCGCGTGACTCCAGTTGTGACCTCATAACAGCTTTGGCTGTAGAACAAATACTAGCGTTACAAATATGAGGACGCGGCAAATACAGACTCCAGCATGGAGCGGCAACTGAAGTATTATTCCGAAAAGGAGCGGGATAAATATAACCTTGTTGATCTATTTTGTACCTCCCCCCTTTTTTATGCAGGGTAGTAACATTATTTTCATCTGGTTGTCCTCCCTGACATTGTTTCACCTTTCTAGCTTTCACCCTCGCTTGTGATCCTTCCCTCTGAATGACCTAGCTGCCTTTACAGAGCAATTTATCACTTTCTCTGTCTCTTTTACTGTCTTTTTAATTAAAAAATGTAACGTCTGATACGACGCGGTGTATGAAACTGGTACGAAAACGCGAATTAATTGGACAACGCGGCATGCAAATATTTGCCGGCCCACCAGCAGTGACTATGGTTATCAAATTGAAATGCGCGTTTTGTTGTAGCTGCAGGTCCTCATTTTCACATTTCAAATACAAACACCTCCGGTGGGACACCCAAGCTGTCTGCACGTGCTAGAAAGATTAAAGCGCCCTCATCGCTTTATCGAAATTTCATCTCGCTACTCGTGTATAATCAATGACGGAAACGTGCGATTGAGGCTACCGGGACACCTATTCCATATGAGGAATACTTTTCAAGGTACACGTGAGTGATGTCAATGGCTCGTAAGACAAGGAGAGATTCTAAGGAGATTTAAAAAAAAAATCCAGTGAACTTGGATGCTTAGGATATTGAATGGCGTGCCGATGATTTTCGAGGGCGCTCAAGAAAGGAGAAGTTGTTTACTTAGCCGCCTGTGATGCGGAAATGTATTCTGATGAGAATTACGTATCTCCAACGCATTGCAGCCTAGCGTCAACTATATATCAACTAAAATGGTTGCTTGAGCGTGTCGGTGTTTCGTTTTTTTGTGCTGTTTGTTTTTTACTTTATAGATTCAAGCCATATACGTGCTTGTTTGGGACGACTCATGCTTGCCGCAGGTTGAACGAAAACGGATATTTAATATAGATTGGGGTCGCATCACCACACGTTTGGTGTTCGCGACAGCTGTTTATTATTGTTTGGCACGCCTTAGGCTGTCACTTGGCTGCCACTATTCGCGGGCGTCTATGGTGACGTAATTGCGAAGCGTACGAGTTGTTTCCGAATACCGACCTTGGTCGTAAGCTCGAGAATTCTATAGGGAGGTGGTGGCAATGTGACAGTATATACTCAAAAACGCGCATAGCCCTTACAGGCGACTGCAGTAAGTTCTGAACCTTGTTACAATGCATCGTCTTGATGTTGTTGGTTGTTCCTCGAGAAAGTACTGTTAGGTGCACAATGCACGTTTCTGGTAAATCTACGGAGTGGTATATCACATATAGTCGTGACTGGGCTTAGCGTGAACACGTGCCGTACCGTGCTGTCAGCCGTGCTTAGCCACCCAACCACGAGCCACGGCAAATGCGCAAGAAGTTAGCGCAGTGGCTATTTGGAAATCACGCGCACTGCGTCATCACAGCGAATCTTTGTTGAAAGCGCTGGCCTATAACACTATGAGCAAGATAGTAAAACAACGAGGCTGCTAACGCACTCCGCATGTGCCGAGCCTTTCATTTGTGGAGGCTGGCGTAAGCGCTCCCGTGGTTAAGCTAAGCGTAGCATGACTGCACGTATACCCCCGCGTATCTAATAGAGACATGCCAGGACATAGAAAAGCAAAGCTACTGTAGCGCACACTGCATGACGCAAAAACAACGAAACACGATGCGAAACTAATTGACCTAACAAAAAAAGAAAATGTTTCTCGCACAAAAATGTAAAAAATCTCGTGCGTAAGCATTGGTAATTGTTCATTAGCATTAGGTTACGTTTAAAAATGCATGCTGAAAACACTACAGCCCCAAAGCATGCGGCTTTGCCAAGATGTTCCCCGTTTAGTGAGGAAGACAGGATACTCGCGTGGCATGCACCTCATTCGCTGCTCTCCGGGTTTCTTGTTTGTTTGAGAGTTACGAAAACACTTGCTCACAAGCCTTGGCTTGCCAGCAAAGTTGCGTCTCCAAGACGCAGCTTTCCCGCTGCTTTCTTCGATCGTGAGCTCTCGCCTACTGCATCGCGTGCGAACAACAACAACAAAAAAAAACGTTGGCCAACATTCTTCGCAGCCCGGTAGATGCATGCGTGACTCGTTATTTTGGACCTTCTGTGAAGTTTCGCAACCCTTTCTAGCAAGGAAGAGAAAGCGGAGCGTGTGAGCACCTGTTGCATTCACCATGGGGCCCGACTGTACGATTTCTCATGTCGGCTCGTGCTCCTGAGAGCGTTAGGTGGAAAACCTCTTCTAAGACTTATTTCTGGACCTCGCTGATATGGAGTTTCCTAAACCTAACTATAGAGGACTCTGGCGCTGCGATTGCTCAGCGACAATGGGAATGATGGGTAGTACATGTATTAGCTTACTTTTCATACATGCGAGCGGCGAATCGCACTTGCGGCTTTGGTAATTGCTGTGCTTCGGTTTCGTTTCGAAGGAAGAAATGGACCGTTTTGAACTTCGTGACTAGATTTCAAAAGGTAAGCCTGAAAGAAAAAATTGGGTGCATATCCACGGAGTGAATGTTGGAGAGTGGGGCGAAGCATTCATCCGTCCATTCGTTCTTGCTTCCGTCCGTTCATGCGTCCGTCTGTGTGACCGTCCATGCGTCCATCCGCCCATCCGTGCGTGCGTCTGCTCGTGCGTCCGTGCCTGCGTTCATCCATGCATCCGCCCCTTCGTCCGTTTATGCGTTCATCCATGCATCTGTCTGTGTGTCCATTCGAACATCTATTCAACACTCCAAGTACCACCATCTCGCATCTTTTCATCATACATTCCTCATATAGAAGCACCGCCATCCAGAGGACATTCTAAGGACTAAACGAGAGGTGGCACACGCACACTTTCTTACGGCCTGCGCTTCGGGTCTACTTCCCACCTTTAACCACCTCGAGTTCATGGTATATATTAGTTCACTGTATTCGTGGCACTTCGGCCCAACGCTCGCTAAACCTTTCTAAAACCAAGGAGGTTACGCCCAGCGAGTATAACGTAGCAACCTTTTCCTGTCAGATAGTGCTCAATGTACATGACAATGGCTGCTAATGGGAAATGAGAGAGAGGAGAATTCGGCTTTTACTTTCTTACGGCTTGCGCTACGTATCTATTTCCCACCTTTAACCGCCTCGAGTTCATTCATGCTATATACTAATTCAATGTATTCATGGCACTGCGGCTTAACGCTCGCTAAACATTTCTAAAACTAAGAAGGTTACACCCAGCGAGTATAACGTAGCAACCCTTTCTTGGCAGATAGTGCTCAATGTACATGCCAATGGCTGCTAATGGGCATCGCAGCGTGCGCGTTAACTAAAAGCCGAATGCTCCTGTCTCTCATTCCCGATTAGCAGCCATTGGCATGTACATTAATCACTATTTTTTATTGTTCAACAACGCACAGAAGAAATCTCTCACCGGCACCACCTAGGAGGCCAAAATGTTACACTTGTTACATACTACAACGGCTACTAGGCTTGAACGGGTGCCGCTATAAGAAGATTCGCCCCTAATAAGGTGGGGAAGCGCGTCATTTGCTGAGTTTAGTTCCAATTATTCCCATGGGAGCTGCAACGCACGACGCTTCAGCCAGCAATGTTCGCTGAAGTGCCATGCTCGCTGAAGTTGCTCGCTGAAGCACCGTGCGTTGAAGCTCCCATAGACACTAGCGCCACAGTTTCCTCTAGTGTATATATAGAAAACTCTATGCTTGCGGGTTCAGCGGCGCGGCTTTGTTCTGCACGAGAAAATGTCTGCCAGTTAGACGTTGCATCATTGACTTAGGAACACGTTAAAGAAGCCACGTGTTCTGAATAATTGGTCGTTCATACGATTGTCCTTTTTGCAATAGTTGGCACGAAGTTCTATCATTTATACTTGAAAGACGTGTACGAACGCATGAGACAAAAATTCACTGATGATTACGATACTAGATAATGCAAATTTGAAGGCAGCTTTGTGTTCGGGCAACGCCAACTCCGTTTGAAGTTCTGGCTATCCGCATGATATCGACTACGTCATAGATTATAATTTTGTCGGTATAGTACAGCACACACTACGCCATTATTTGTTTTTGCACGAATAAGCAAGTTACCCGCTGTCCATCTGTAAAGTGTCATGTGTCCTTTGTAGATGCTGAATGTGGCTTCATGACGACGAAGAATTGAGGCTGGGCACTTTGAAGCGGGTGGGCAGGATTAAACCACACACTCGTCACGCGTTTAGCATTGCGTGATGACTCGTTGTTATTTTACTCTTTTGTCATGCTATGTTACATATTGATACGAAGTATCACTACCAGGAAAAACAAGGGAAGCACGTGTAGAGAAGGAAGACGTCGTTGCCTCCACTGCGATCCCCCTGAGTGGGTACGAGCCATGGCGGTGAAGAAGCAGGAGTCCGCACACGTTCTGGTTCACTTACGTACACATCCTGAAAATCGCTGTGGTGATGACAGGTCTGCTGACATCGAAGCAGCTCTTCTCTGACGATATGCCGTATGTTCAAAGCAAGGTCGTTAGGCGGCACTGTTTCAACACTAGCCACAGTGGGGATGTTGGACAGGCGGCCGAATTTCGAAGAAATTCGTCGCATCTTGAGGGATTCAAAGGTACGACAGTGCTTCATCACGTCGGACACGGAGTACAAGCAGTCTATCCCAATTAAGAAATTGTGCACGTCTTCGGCTATACCCTTGAGAACGTGTCCAGCCTTGTCTTTTTCAGACATCCTCCCATTCATGATCTTGCACAGCTTCAATATTTCTTCGATGTATTTCGTACATGTTTCTCCTGGAAGCTGTGCCCTCTGAGACAATGTCTGCTCCGCGCGTTTCTTCTTTGCGTCCGAATCACCGAAGCACTTCTGCACTTTTTCAACAAAACGTTCCCAAGTCGGGAACATATCCTCGTGGTTCTCGTACCATATAAAGGCGGTGTCACTTAACGCGAATACAACACGATTGAGCTGTTCGTTGGAGTCCCAGCCATTGATTCTGCTCACCCGCTTGTAGTTCTTGAGCCACACGTCGAAGTTTGGTGGCACTCTGTAGTACGGCACGGATCCCATCGAAGTTGGCTTCGAAGTGTTGGATGGCTGTTCTTGGGCCATTACGAAAGGCGAAGGTGGACGTCTGGCGAGGCGGCGGCTGAGATGAAGTCCTGGTAGTGAAGCTCCCGTCTTTGGGTTCCTCCTACCCAGCACTTCCACCAAATGGTTACACAAGGTAAGGTAACTTAAGGGGGGTTTTTAATGGGCCCTGAGTCCGCGATCACAGTATAATGATGATGATCTCCACTGCCATGGCTCGTACCCACTCAGGGGGATCGCAGTGGAGGCAATGTCGTCTTCCTTCTCTACCGGCGCTTCCCCTGTTTTTCCTGGTAGTGATACTTCGTATCAATATGTTAACGCGATTTGCCTAACATGACGCCTGTATAGGGTCTTTTTGCAAATCAGTTTCAAGCATCATCGCGAGTCTGAGGTACAATACTCGACTGACACGCAGAGAGCCCGCATTCACATTCTATTCAATTGTGAGTATTTTTTCGTTCTCATTTATTGTTTTCATGTCGATAGGTTACGCCAGGGACGGCGACGATGCTCAACGCCGTAACGGGTACTTAAGAGGTGCGTTGTAAAGATACATAACGTTAAGCAGCCGTACAAGTCACCAGCCCTTAAACAGCAAGGTTAACTTACTGAATTGGAGGTTCAGCTCATACAGCGTTCAGCGTTGAGAATAACATTGATTGATTGATTGATATGTGGGGTTTAACGTCCCAAAACCACTATATGATTATGAGAGACGCCGTAGTGGAGGGCTCCGGAAATTTAGACCACCTGGGGTTCTTTAACGTGCACCCAAATCTGAGCACACGGGCCTACAACATTTCCGCCTCCATCGGAAATGCAGCCGCCGCAGCCGGGATTCGAACCCGCGCCCTGCGGGTCAGCAGCCGAGTACCTTAGCCACTAGACCACCGCGGCGGGGCCGTTGAGAATAACATGCCAAGAGACTTGCGCTAAAGTTCCTGACTAAATACCAATATTTTATATTGTATCTAACACCTGGTACGAGTCGACATGATGAAACATTTCTGTGCCTCGTACAACTGCAATTAGCAGTTGCGAATACTTCCTTATTCTAAGAGAAATGGCGGACAAACGCAGCACCTGCTACTCTGTATAAGCTCTAAAATGTATTCTGTTCAGACTGTTTTCATTCAGGTATAAATCATTGTCCTTTTGTACATTAGGCTGTAGCTGTACGCCTAAGTGCGTCTTCGAAATTTCTACGCTTGAACAATCATTACGGCTGGTAGGGCAAGAAAAAAAAACAGGAAATCGTAATGTACCTAACTTTGTTGAAGAGTTTTTGGTTTGAACGCATCGTTTGTAGCTGCGAGTAACGGCGACGTTCTTGCAACTTTGTGTCTAAAAGACTACCTTCAGTTGCTACTATGACTCTCTGGATTCCGCCAACCCCTTCGCTTGCCACAGAGGATGCTGGAATGCAAGAAACGTTTAATTACACTTCCAAGCATCAATTCAGTGCCCGTATCCTACCTGCAGAACCAGGTACAGTCTCAATTTATCTCATATCGTCATGCGCTCAAGGCCAACTCTTCAACGATTCCAACTCTTCTCAAATCAAGACAAGCCACTTCAGATTTGATTGAAGACACCTATCCCTCCATTGCCCTTCTGTCTCTGTGTAGAGCACATGCATACACGAACACAAGCACAAACAGGCATTTTCGTGCACGCAGGCAAACGTTCCAAGCCATTATGCGTTCATCTTTTAGATTCGGTGCATTTGTTGCTCGTGAGTATGTAACGCGCCCATAGTCTGCACTCACTCCTCTATTGCTTTCTTTTTTTGCTTTATTGTCTGTTTTCAGACACTACGTACATGAACAATGCCGTAAAGGTCACGAAAACAAGGGGTGGCAGTCCTATTGAATAGACACTTTACGCATTGACGTCCCTCCCCCCTCTATCATCACTCCTACGTTCGCCCTCTCCTGCCTCGCAACGCGGACGCAGAGGGCGTCCGCTAACCTACGCTCGCTTTCCTCTCTCCTCTAGGCATTCCTCCTCGCTGCGTCTCGCAAAGCCGACGCAGGCAACGTCTGCTAGCGATTTTCTTGATCGAAAAAGCCCACAGCTCACTCTGCACTACAGCGATTCTCCGCATCACCTTCGGGGAGATGGTGTAGTTTTACTTTTTCACTTGATAAAACGCACTTGCTTCAAGATTGCGACGCAAAATCTGCAAACGCGGTCGTGTTTTTTTTTATGAAGTCCCTAAAGCCTACTGAGCAACACATCTATTTGCTTGCTGTTGGATTCCTAATCACTGAAAGTTTGGTGACTGTGGGAAAACAAAGCGCATAAAGTGCACAATACGAGTGTCATGCTGCAACTACCTTGAGTTTGCGAACAAACGACACTTATGGATGAAAAAAAAATTCTTAATATGAGATTCGTGTCCCCGCATGGAACACCCGTACAGTCACATTCCAAGCACGCATAGGCCTAAAAAACCATAGAAAATGAGTGAATACGAGAGCAAGCACAGTTTTATGGCAATAATGTGAGCAGCAGGTGCGCATCGCAAATAAGCGCCGAAGTTCAGGGAGCCAGGCGGCAGCAAGAACCGAACTTGCCACGTGAGTGTAGCACTTTTTCCATACAACGCCAAGAACGTTGCTGTTCTCGATGTAGCACTATAGTAGCCGTTCAGTGCGGCGCAAGAAACGGAACTCGAGGAATGCGCTTCAGTGCGCAGGCGAGTAGATGGTGGAATGCCTTTGTACGGTCGCCCGATTGCTATAGGATAACGAAAACAAGACGAAACACGAAAGCAGCAAAAACAACATTCTCGCACAAAACTATGCGCCCCTTTGAAATCATACCACCATAATGCCACACAGCTCGAGTTTCTCGAACTACAAAGCTTCCTTTAGATGATAACATTTAGTAAAACGGAACAACACCCGTATGAGATAATGAATATAAAGAAATATCTGAAGCGAGTGTCACAGCAATGCCTTTACGTCACTTTTACCCCGAATTGCTTCTGAAGTACAAGAACCTTGGCGTTGAAGTGTGCTCTCTTGAGTCCAGCTTGCATCACATGATACGACTGTCTAACTTCTGTTATAATAAAAATGATCAGTTTCGCTTTGTATGCTATTCACGAGCTATCGCGGGTTTCCTTACATGTATAGAGTTGCTACCCTGAGTCGTACTGCGACATCATATGAATTGACCTCATGATAGCTCTACCATATTTCTTTTAAATTCCGTGCATCTGCCATCCTCATAGGAGTTGCCCTCTTCTTAAACTGTACGGCCTGTTGATTTCTCCTTCAGTGACACTCGCCACTTATTCTATAGCAATAAACCTATACACTATCCGTCGTTTATAGCATCTTTTTTTGTAATTTCTAGCGTGATATCAGTCTTGCAAACACTTAAGGTCTGTTGCCGCTTTAATTGCCATCATCGTCGTCGATACCGTGATGCACCGCATTTGACTACGCTTGGGCCGCTCGCGTACGGAGGGCTGTAGGAGATTAAAAGATGTGGATTCAATTAGTCTGAGACAATGAAGAAGTCCATCAAACGTTCATTTAAGTGTACCAAATAAGTATGTATCAAAAGGGAGAGGAGAACACAATGCCAGTAAGAGAGTCAGCGTGCATATACCACATCAATAATTAAAATGAAGGCGCCCAAAGACGAAATAGTGAGGCACCCAGTAGCTTTTGCTGCGTTAAAGTGTTTGTGGAATTATAGCTAAAGTTGTGTGTGCCGTACATACGCCGGAGGAAAAATCAGAACTCACTGAGACTGCCTTAAGAAATATAATTTGCGATGAAGGCTCACTCGGAGTCACCATATGTTTCCCCAGTAAGACTCAGACTCAGAATTTTTTTTACAGCGAAAATATTCATGAGATAACAACTCGTGCCACGTGCAGTTGTCAGACGCCGCCACCACCGGGGTCCGTAACAACATCGCGCAAAAAAAAAACGTGGCACCAAAGACCCAGTGCGGCTCGACACACGGATCTGCTGGGTGCCATCCCAGTACTCCACCACTGAGTTACGCCGGTGCCTTTGACTTGTTGGCAAACTTAGCACCAAAGACACAGTAGGGCTCGAACCCGGGTTCACTGGGTGCCAGCCCAGTATTCTACCACTGAGCTACTTTTTTTTTTCTTTATTGAGACGCTGGTGCTTGTGACTTGTTGGCAAACTTGCCTTCTTCAGGCTTGACGTTGGGAAAGCAATCGCGTTATTACGACTTAGAAAGCGTTTTAAAACAGCGGAAGAAAAACCAGTCGTCGCGCAATGCGATTAGCGTAACGAGTGAGCCGGCCAATGCACCAACTCATTACAAAAACTTGTTCTTGTTCCCCTATCAACTGTGGTGCATACCCACTTCAGCCATTATTTCGTCATCGTCGTCAGCCACTGCATGAATAATTGGCACGAAATTCCTTGCAAGTCTTCAGCGGATACCACGCTTCTCAGAAGAATGACGAAAACTAGCAAAGCGAATTCCGGCGTACTACCCAAAAGTTTGTTAATACCCTAGTGGTATCAAGCAGGTGTGCTTGCAGTAGTTACCAAATGAGTTCTTTGAAAAAGCTCTCAAAGGCCACTCTTTTAGCCTTCGCTGTGACTGAGCTGCGCCTTCCACGCAGGCCTGGCGCTTTTTGCTTCACAAGAGTCACTTGCACTTGAACTCACCAAAATATTACTTATCCAGACTCATCCTGACTCAGTCTTATTCTTAGGGAGCGTGAGTGAGTCGACTCTTCATGGAGATTGCTGAACCATACACAAATTCACAATTGCGCCATAGGACTTCACTGCATAAGAGAAATAGAAGCCACTCGAGACATTCAACGTGTTGTTAGCGAAGTGTCACTAAGTGTGCTCTCAGAAAAAAAAAATGTGTGCGTCCTTATTTGTGGTAAACGATCACATGATTTTTTTTTTCTTAAGGAGCCAGTAAGTCCCTTGTAGGTGCCGCTACCCTTTGACGAGGGTATACGACCACTGAACTGGCTGTACTGCGGGCTGCATTGAATTGCATTGTGGGCCAGACAGCTGAGTCCTGGGTCATCTTTACTGACCTAAGAGCAGTGCTGCAGTCACTGACGTCTTCATGCACGCAGGACCAACTCGTCATGAACATCAAACGCTTATGCAAGAAAGCCTGTGTCCGGGCTGATGACCCTGCCAAAGCTGGACAAGACGCTACCGACGCAGAAATTGTCGAGATACCTTTCTCTAGGCAAGACGCTGCAACACTAGTGTCGGCACACGCTTGGTGCTGCAGCAATCCCTCTGGAGTGACCCTAGCCACCAGTATGAGCCTCTGTACAAGATCAATTCGTCGTGTCACTTTAGTTTGCCGCGAGACCTAAACAGACAAGATTAAACATGTTTACACCGCATACGATTAAACATTGCATATGCGAACTACCTCGGGAAAAAATCAGATTGTTATACTCACCCTTGCGTGTACAATGTAACGTCGTAGAAGACATCAATCGCGTCCTTTGTGAGTTCACGAAATCCGCATCAGAGAGACAGTCTCTGAAGATGGACTACAACTACAAGGGGACACAAACTTGGAGCTGACAGATATTCTAGGCCCATGGTGGAACTGCTCCAAGGCGTTACACGCCACCAAAGCACTACTGGTACTCTCGTGGGCCTCAAGCCTGAACGAAACGTTGTAAATAATGTGGTGCGTGTGTGTGAATGTATGCGTTATGCGTTTATAACTATATATCGCAGTCATCACCCGATACTTGGAGTAGCATGTCAGGTGAAAAACCAGGCAGACTTCTCGAGATGTCTAATAAAATAATTATCTCTCTCTCTCTTTAATTGAACACTAAAGAGGAAATAATTTTTCGCAGATTAGTAGAGTACATTTTCACAATCCCGTAAACGCTAATTTTACTGCGACACGGCACTTGGGGACCGAAAACACGCTCGAAAGGAAAGGCTAACGGAGACGCCACTTTGAGATTCCCGCACTTGACAACATGACGTAATAAATTTAAAAGCTTTCTATAGAGTGCTACATAGCTTCTAATCGATAATTATTAAGTACATTGTCATATTTAGAGACCAGAGACCCGGCATGACGTAGCATATGAAGTTTTAGAAAATTTAATCAAGCGAATGCCGCGAAAATACGAAAGATACGTTTTGAAATTTCCACGTCTTGATTTGAATTTTCACGTTTTGATTCCACGTCCTTAGTCGTGATTTTCTCCGCTAATAATGAACCTATGGCAGTGAAACATATGGCATTAGAGTTCTCAGTGTGCAGTCTATCAATCTAAATCACGAGATTTTTTTCTTTAATGACAGTCGCGTTTATAGCCAGTCAAAACTCGCATGTAAATAGTCAAAGCCCACCTTTTCCACTTATAGTGTGGGAAAGAGTACAATGAACCAAAAGCTTCAACTGCTTGACATACACTTATTAAAGGAGCTGTACAATAATGAGCGAATGATCCGGTCTTGTGCTGAGGGGAACTGCGCAAAAAAAAACAGGACTGAAAAAGAATTTTGGTTCTGTTGTTTGCGCTATTTCTCTCAGTATCATGCACCAACTGGCCCTTCAAGATACTGATCTTGTGCTTTCTGCGGACACGTTATGTCTGCAAAATTCTTAATCTCATCTCCCCTTTTAATGTTCTGTCTCCCTCTCACACATTTGCCTTCTCTTCGAATCGAGTCAGTTACCCTGAATGCACAGTGGTTATCTTGCCTACGAGCAACGTTCCCAGTCCATGTTCAATTCTTCTTAATTTTGAACTATGCTACCCTTAGCCCTAGTTTGTTCCCTGGATACATCCTTTGCCCTGCAGTGGGCGCCACTAAATGATGATTATGATGATGATGAACCAACGCTCACCTCCCGCACTGCAAAACGAGCTATCACTAATAGAATTTCGTAGTGAAGCTTACAGAGTCGAATATCTGTATGCAGATGACCGAAGGAATCTCCCGCACTGTCCATGACTGTTCCCATTTTAGTTCAACTTGAATATTACCAAGCTTCATACTTAAAGTCTGCCCCACTCACGAGATACAGCCAAAAGAAGGGCTTCAAAATGGTAGCATTCATTTTAGGGGCAAAGCTCCTTATGGCGTGGCTTGTCAATACCCCGTTGTCGTTGCGCGTAACCTGTGGCACATACCCACCCTCGGGTACATGCCCGCATGTCCACATGTTACGAAAAGCGTAGCACGGAGTCGCTATCACGCTCTTGGTGCTAACAAAGCGCAAACAGCAGAAATTTGGTACATACTCTCGTTTAGTTCTTCATTTGTCCGCTGAATGGTGACACTTCTGTATGATGAATTATGATAAAAAGAAGCGAGATGGCGGTACCTGAAGCGGTTCACTAGATGGACGAACGGTGACACACGGATCGGAAAGACGGACAAGCAGACGGGACAGACACGCGGACGTACGCACACATGGACGCACGAACGGACGCACGAATTGGCGCATACAGATGGACGAACGCACGAACGGAAGCACGAATGGATTGACAGATGCTTTGTCCCACTCATCATCATTCATTCCATGGATATGCTGTGATTTTTTTTCCTTTGCAAACTTGTCCATTAGCCAGACCAGCGAATTTTAAGCATTTGCTTTCACAAATACAAATTTTATACCTATTAAATTTATTGCACGACACCTAATATTATGAAGTGCTTGTCTTGATAGAGGGGTATAGGGTTCCTTTTCAATGTTTAGCGGGAGACCTCCTAGCTACGCACCCGCTCTTCATGATGTACATGGATAAGCAGAAAACAACGTTTCGTTGTTTTGCCATTTATTGTAAGCTTCACAAATTCCACGAAGTACTTGGAAAAAACAGTGGTAACACCAGTATATACGTTCATATTACACAATAGCTCTTGAGTGCCTCAATGATGGATTTCTTTTCCAAAACAAGAACAATTATTCTACAACATTTCACTCACTCCTTCGACTCATTGCCAAGTTGTTAGGGGTATTTACTATATTTCTTCATTACTAAAGTTAACATAACCATTCATCGATTGCCCTATAGCCTCGCTGGCCCGTAAAACTAAATATAGCAGCAGAAGTACCATTTACCTGAACTCTCCACGGCAACCATTTTTTTTTCTGGGCAAAACCCAATGCTCGATGAGTGGTATTTATTAGATGCATAAATGTGTTTTCTCAAGGTGTTCCAATGTGATTTTAAAGACCTTTAGCTAGGCATAGTTTTGCAAAACATAGTGCCATCTTCAACGCCTAAATTTATGTGTTCAATGAGAAAAAAAGGAAAGCGATACGAATGGCGTTCATTTGTTCAGCATAACAGTCTGTGCCACAGCGTAAAAAGCCCGACTTAGGGGCGCTTTGCAAACGGAGCCAACAAATGGCCTTTTCGGTACCTAAGCCACCACAGAGCTTATTAATTATATATGCGAACGTTACTTTCCTGCACGAAAGCTCGAGTCACGTTTCGAGATTCAGGAATTGCAACGTGGTGCCATAGAAATTTTTCATCGCTGACATTTAGTGCTCGCAGATTTTGGTACAGGCTCCGGAAATGTGGGATAAGTGCGCCTGTGACGTCACGAGAAGGATTGCAACAGTAATTACACTTATGAATTATCCATATTCGGAACGACCATTGTAGGAGCTATAAGCGTAAACTAGGCGTTGTGAGTTGTTGTCCGTCGCGCTTTTTCAACACGCGATGCATTTGGTTGTTCGCGCACTCGTTTGTTTCTAATGACGCAAAACGACTTACAAGACATTCGATTATCAGGAATTCTTGTTACAAGTATAAACGCAACGCAGTATATTATACGTATTCCACTACAACATTTTCTAACCGTTATTGTTAAAGTTGCAATGCGCTTAGCTACAAGTAAACGCTCTTGTTCGTATTCACGAAATATATTATATATATATATATAAATAAATAAATGAATATATATATATATATATATATATATATATATATATATATATATATATATATATATATTGCGCATCGTGAAGCGACTTATTTGTTTCCAAAATATGAGCTTTACAAGTATATCGGTACATTTTGAACAAAACGATGAGTATAAGGACTACCTTCAATAATTTTTTTTGTAAATTTAGGACGCTTCCTTCACCTGTATGCAATAGTGAATGAAGCGTGTTTTTTTAATGAATGATTGCCTTTTCACCTATTTGATTCGCATACGTATTTAATGAAGCATGTAGACGGAGCACTCTGACATCATTCTATCCACCCGTTCCGATCTACGTATTTTAAGCCCCCTTCAGTGCCGGAAAGTAATTTCAATCGTAATAGGATTACGAACTTCAAAAAGAAAATAAAAGAGGTAATGACGCGATTTTCTTTCTTTTTTAAATACAATAAAGAGCTGCGCTGCTTCTGTTTCGAAGTAAGCGAGAGCGGTGACACCAGGTAGGACACTGACGGCCAACTCTGGAGAGATGAGGTCGACGGGGAAAGAAATGAAGAGGGAAAAAAGAAAATCACAAACGTCTGAAACTGTTTTGCTTGTCTGTGTCGAACACGTCCGCCGGCTGCTATACGCTCACACTCGGAGAGAAGAAGGGCGCGATGTAATCTATAGAGCGTTGAAACTTGGCACGAAGGCTTCAAAAATATAAATAAAAAAAAGAAGTAGAATTGTGATAGGATGCGACGGAAGCGTGGCGCGTTTGCAGACTTTCGCTAACAACTAGCGGCACTGACGTCGGAGTCCGTGTTGGTGATTCCGCCTCGGGGTTCGTACCAACGCGCTATTTTCATCGTGGTAGAATCGAGGGCGGGTCACCTATACACTCCCGCCCACACGAGTATCGTCATTTCCGTTCTGCCAATGCAAGCCGGGAAATTCCGCGGAGCTTTGGAGTGTTGTTGCGCTAAGCAAACTGTCCGTGGCAGGGACGAGTGAGAGTGCATTCTCGGATTCAACTGGGCCACCGTAGTTATTTTTCTTGCTCCCGAGTTCGTACAACAGATGGTCAGCGAAAAACGAAAATTTTTCCTCACTCTTGCGTTTGCTTTTAAAGCGCTCGCCGAACCCAGCACTCGCAGCTCTTACCTTTTTCTTATATTTCGAAATACATTATTTTTGTTTTTCCAAATTTTGAGGTACTTTCGGAGGGAATACTTTTTTGGGGTCGTGTTCACCTCGTTTCGACAGAGTTTACCAAGTTCTAGCAAAGTCATTCAGTGAACTTCTCTTTTGAGCGGACAAGTAGTGCCTTGTATTCCTCGAGAACAACTCTAATAACTCCACAACTGCAAGTTTGGACGACGATTGCTTGGTCTCCTTTCACGCACGTTGCTGGGTGAAGTAAAGCTAGGTGTCGCCCGCGCGGATTCAGGACCACTACAGCCATTCGACCTTGTTTGGGACATGATTACTCACGATGACCGAACTTCTTGAAAACTTCTATCTTCTTCGGATTTATTCAGTTTGTGAAAAGGGTAGAAAACGTTGCGTTTTTTTTTGCTTACATTAAAGCAAAAAAAAAGAAAATGGGGATATATGAATGATTACGGGTGATATATGAAGTCGACAAGTTTTCTGCGTCTAACCCGTGTTGTCTTCTTCACTGTGAAAATATTGGAGAGCACCACACTTTGAAATTTCTGCTCAAAACAGTCTTTCGAACCACTGAAATCATTGGTACTTTATACCAAGATGTCACTCCCACAAGCACTATAGCACTTTTTTTCAGGGTATTTGAATGTTGGGACAATCTTGTGAGAACGCTTAGCTAATTGAGAGCGAAAGATATTGTATTTCCAGACAGACTGGCGTCAGGCAAACACTATAATGCAGACAGTCAGCTTATGTATACAACAGTGACAACATGGCATAAAAAAACGTTTTAAATTTGATTAATAGTGAGAGCAACTTTCAGAGCAATGGCGAAGACGAATGACCAAGCGTCGGGCAATGTATAGGCTGTGCACTGACTTACATGCACTTAATTTTGCTTTACTTTCTTTGTGCGGTGGCTAAACACGCTCGCCACAGTATTTAGGGTCCATTAAGAGATAAAATACGGCACTTGTCTAAACACAAACAAAGTGGTTAACATGTCTCGAATGAACACGTCTGCGGTTGTCATAGAGATTGTGAATAAATATTCGAAAGAAACGCTGGCTTGAACGTGCTTCGAGAATTTCAGAAATAATGTTCTTCATCCAGACTAAGATACCTACACGACGACAATGTTTTGGATTTATGCATTGACAAATCCTTATTAGGGGCTTGAAGCTCACCCTTCTAACACCTAGGCGGATGGACGAGCCCTAATAGGTGCATGCATGGTGAAATGGACAAACTAAAGTATTATAGCTAGCATCATTTGTTTCGCAAAGACGGTAGTTAATAACAGAGACATATTTGCAGGATCTCATTTATTCGCTTGCTTTGAATGCTTGCGTGCGCTAAAGCGAGTCTCCACTCGTATGCGGATGCTTCGGAAAAATCCATTATAGTTACACTAAAAAATCGTCTAACAAGCAGTGTCGCTTGCGTCAGCATTTGTGCAAGTTTACTTGTCTTCTTCAGAAAACGCTGGTCTGCTTTCCCTGCTTTTGAGTGAATTAGTACTCAGAAAAAAAAAACTGTTCATAGTTTTGATTGACGTCACCTTGCCCACTATCTTGGAGTACAAGCGGGTTGAAATGCTGCGTGAACGTTCCCCTTGGGGGCTGCTGGCGAACAGAATAAATCAGGGAGGGCACAAAAGAAAGTGGGGACCGAACTATTGTTGTCTTCCTCTCCACTAGCCCTCTCCAACGCGATAACAAGTCACGGTGGCTGCCATGTTGAGGTTACTTAGCGCAGATAACCTGTCTGTGACGTCGCATGAAAACTATGTACAGAACATCTTCTGTGAGACGAACCCGCATACAGCCATGAAAGCATTGTCCTTCGCACAGCATTCAGTCATTAAGATGACAATCCATCAACAAGACAACAAGAGACTATTGTGCCACTGCGGCCTCCTCGGTCTACGGTGTATTTCACCGACTGACGGAAACGCAATTTTTAGGGCTAAGTAATGTGCGTGCATTTATTTCAAGCGTGGCCCCACCGCGGTGGTCTAGTGGCTAAGGTACTCGGCTGCTGACCCGCAGGTCGCGGGCTCGAATCTTAGCAGCGGCGCCTGCATTTCCGATGGAGGCGGAATTGTTGTTGGCCCGTGTGCTCAGATTTGGGTGCACGTTAAAGAACCTCAGATGGTCGAAATTTCTAGAACCCTCTACTACGGTGTCTCTCGTATCATATGGTGGTTTTGGCACGTTAAACAACACATATCAATAAATCAATCATCGCGTCGAGCAGGTACAGTTCGTGTCAAATAGTTGAAACATTAACGTCAGCGCCAGCATTTTTATTATAGGGTAGATTTGAATTACGTAACATTTTGATAGGGTAGATTTGAATTTCACGTAACAATTTTTATAGCAAAAAATTGCCCGCAGCTTCCCTCGGGGGAACACTGAGGAGGATGCGGAGCATATAATTGGTTAACGGGGTGTTAAAGTGCGACTTACTTGGGTCGATGGCTAAATTGGTTAACGTGGTTGTGAAATGGGGTGTTAAATTGCGACTTACTTGGGTCGATGGTTAAATTGGTTAACGTGGTTGTAGGAGGGGGTGTTAAATGAGTGAACACGTACACACGTATGCGAAAGGACGGCGCTGGTCGAAGGGACATCGATCATTGTGTTTGTGGATTGGAATTCATTTCACCGCGACCTTGGACGTCGACGCGCCGTACAAGCCAACCGACGAGCGGCAACTGAGCGAGCGAGCGCCGACCTTGAGTATATATACAGCGCGACGGCGCATGCACTGTCAGCTGTTGAATGTTCTCGAAGGAGAAGCGCGCGCGCGGCACAGATGGCGACGGCGCGACGGCGCATGCACTGTCAGCTGTCGAATGTTCTCGAAGGAGAAGCGCGCGCGGCACAGATGGTGGGCGACGGCGCGACGGCGCATGCGCGCGCGTCAGCTGTCGAATGTTCGAGAAGCGGTGCGGACGGCGCGGACGGCGCACTACAAGGCGCGAGTATAAGATGCTTCCGCATCTAAAAAATGACCCCGCGTTTCAACGGACGCGTGCTGTGCAAGACCATGAAAATGCATATACAAGCCCACACGAACGCTCTCTACAGTTCTGACGCTGAGCGTTATTGCATGAGTGTGTGTTAGTACGGAATAGCAACTTCTCTCGTCATTTTCAAATTTCAGTCATATTTTTCCTTTTCTCAGCGCCAGGTGGCAAACCTGCATCAGCCTTGTTAACCTATTCCTTAAGTATTTCTCTCCCGGAAGACAAGTACGCTTGTCAGAACATTGGCTCCAACAACATTGTTAAACGACTTCCCATCACGCTTTGCTCCCCTCTACATCATGCACTTTCGCCAATGTCTTGTGTTACATCATACCGAGACGCCAAGTGGACATCCACTAACCGTCTTTTTCATTGTTGTCATAAAATGTCCTCTAAAGACTCACGGAAAAAACCGTAACTTATGCAAGTGCACCGAGGAAAGTTTGACAGTTTTTTTACGAGCCCACTCTGGAGTTATCTTCTAGAAAGTTTTATGGGTAATATAGCACAGGGAATTTGGCCTCACGGTAAAATTGACGTTTTGGTCACTTTGCGTTTCTCTTTAGTGTTAGATGACCTCGCATATCTAAGCACTCTCTCAATGACTAAACCACTAAACGCGTCTGTCAAGTACTTATTTTACTTCTGTTTTAAAGTAGGTGTACCTTAGAGAAACAGACCAATGTTTAGTGCACTCGCAGTGTAAGTAAAAGCTCTTACACTACCGCTAACTTTCTTTTATTTCCTGACCGACCATCACAAGTTCCAGGTGACTCACGCGGAGCATATAAGGCCCCGACGGTCTCTTCGGGGCATCATTGTACCCGACCTGTCTGCTGGATTCAGTCTCATTTATTAAGTGGTCCCGGAATCTGCCTTTACGATCCTTTATTGTGTCTACTTTTTCATGGTGCCTGCCATCGTTAGAGCTGCAGCAGGATAAAGTTCGTATAAACCTAGCCTCTTTTTTTTATACTTCATCTACCTTTTACTCGAGAACGTATTTAACCATTTGAAGCCTGATCAATGCATCGCTGCGCTGACAAACGCTTGTGAGGATTTCTCGCAGAAACATTTTTTCGCTCCTGTTTTCTCATTTTTCTGCTCGTGCAAACAGAGATTTCATTCGATTTCATGACTACGATTAAATCCCGGAAGATAACGAAGTGGTTGGTCTCGGAAATCGATCTAGCCTTACTTGCGTGGAGAGTGCACCTTAAACGAGTCGCTCGAGCTTGTGGATGGCAGGAAAATGCATTCATCTAAGTACGTTGAGCCATTGTCCTTTCTTGAACTGGCCAGGGTGGTGTTGTCTATGGTCTGTCAACATAATCATGGTGCAACCTGAGGGATCATCGTCATAATAAAAAAAAGTGGGCATGAAAACAACGACACAAGAAAGAGCTCAAGGCTCTTTTGAGTTGCATTGCTTTTCTCTTGTGTCCGTGTTTGTATGAAAAGTTTATTAACGTGAGTTTCTTAGCACGAAATTTAACGTTGGACCCGTGCAATTTACCAAAGTTTACAGGTCCACGCCTGCATATTTTGAACACTGATCTACAATAACGTATCCCATCAAACCTATCATGACGTGACTTTACGCTCGTGATCTGTGTCTGGTTTGTAGCAATATTCTCTAAAATGTATTTACTGTTGGCATGGCTGATGATCCATCGTTTGAATCTTGGTGTATCGAAACCATAGCGCACCTTCCCTGCGAATGCACCAACTTCAGCTCCCAAGTGGTAGCCGTCTCAGCTGCTCTATAGGTCTGCTGGACAATGACCATCTGACAGAAAGAAATATTGCAGGGCACTGGCTTACCCGGACGCCAACACGAGCCGCACTATAAGGGCGTAGCTCCGGTTTCTTGACAAAAAAAAACGGGACTTCGTGACAGTTCCGTGACTACGTTCATGTGTTCCTTTTAGTCGGTGCTATTGGCAGGACTCTAGTGTGCAGTTAAACCATCTCTGTCTCTTTCATTATTTTGCACCCTTTTCATACCCCGGTGCAGGGTAGTGAACCCAAGGTGTTTTCTTGTTAACTTCTGTATTTCCTTTACTTTTTGCCTACAACTTTCTCCTAGCAACTCGCTGACATGTTTGGTATCATCTTAGAGTATTATCTTATAGGTATAAATTCTATTGTAGATACGGTGGGCTACTGGCTCATCCGAGCATCACTTTCCAAGGCGAATATGCAACTATACAATCATGTACTACTTTCCCTCGGCGAAATGTAAGAAGGGTGTGAGACATTTCCTTGCACACTATCCGCGTTCAATTTTGGGGTGAGCAACTCTTCTACACGCTTGTGGAAAAAAATTAGCTTTTTGTCCTGCCGTTCAGAAGCCTCATCCTTCAAAGACAACAGCCGCATGCTATACAACGAGAGGCATAGAAATATCCAACTCTCTCTTAGCGTTCAGGAAATGACCCTATTGGATAGAGAAACGTTAAGTATGTATAAAACCACTTTCCTATTCAAAGCACAACTGTTGGGTTAGCGTGGTGCAGTGTGGTATTGCGGCATCAAATAAAATGTGTTTGATTAATTACAGATGCTTTCTAGGTGATATAGCCACACATTTTCATATAAAAGAAAATGGGGCACCATATTATGACAAACAAGAAAAGTCGAGTGATGTTGAATATGTTCACGAAATAATTTTTGTTTTCACATAAGTAGTTTGTTCAACATATTCATCGAAATTGCGAGGAGGTCGAAATTTGCAGTTATGCTTCGCTTAGACACCAGCATCACTTTCGGATATGTAATTAGTAAAGACATTTTGCTGATTCCGTGTTGTTTTTGTATGCATCTGCTATTACTTCATTAATTATTTGGCTACTCTTTCATAACTGCTTGAGCGCTTTGCCTCCCGACATGTTAATTAATATACTATTGATTCGTCATAACGTGCTCCGTTCTTGAAAGGCTCTACGACCGAGTTCGCAAAACTCTATTCATAACAGCAGTTTCACTGCGCAGTCTCCTTCTGTAAAAAACAAGTCTCACAGCACGCGTTGCTGGCAGCTGTCTTGTGAAAGTCCAACAGTGTTTGTGTTTCTCAATGTGTTTGGTGCATGTGTGGTTCACATACCATAATACCAGAACTCACACGGTGTTTAAAGTATGCAGAATTTAGTTTTTCCAATTCTGTTTAAATTGGTTCTCGAGCAAGTCATTCTTTTAAAGTGTTTTTTATCGAATAAATATAGTCAAGTTTTGCCGCTTCAGCTGAGGACTCTGTTGCATGCTTGAATGAACACTAAAGCCAAATACTAATTTGCCGTTTCTTTTTGAAATAGCGGTCGAGAGACTTCGTAGTGCTACTTTTGAACGAATAAACTGTTTATGTTAAAATATAATCTCGTTTCAATGGTCCACATTGCATTAGCGCTTTTCAAACCACCCGCCTTGAAGCGGTCTTTCTGATGTCACTGTTGCCGTGCCCAACGTTGCCCACCTGTACTGCGCGGACACTGACACTCGTAGCAGCAGAGGGAAAGTATTGGGAACCACCGTAGCAACAATAGTATTTGAAAAAATATTTTCTGCGGTCTCGAAGGCCACTCTAACGATTCTGCTTGCTTGGTTCAACTATGCCCCGCTAGATGGCACCACCTATCCAGCCTAACCTGTCGATGATGGAACTTCTCAATCATTCACGCCATTCCCCTTATTTATTTTCTATTAACCAAACAAAAATGCACAAGCAGCATTTCATTGCTTATTTTGATGTCCGGAAAGTTCTTTTTTTAGTGCAGCTAGTTTGATTACTAATTGTTAATTGCAGTCAGACGCTCTCATGTCATCGGCATCAATTCCTGAATGCCCACTTGAGGTGCACAACATGTGATACATTCAGCTTAATTTCTTGGCAAGTAAGGCACTGCTGTTGATAATATTGCCATTTTCAGCGTTGTCAATATTGCACTTTGGCTCTGAGAAATTGTTATTTTCCTTTAGTGCCCGTTTAGGGCAACAAGCTGTTATAGACCATTGCTCATCGCCTTCTTGTAAAAGACCTAATAACTTTGTGTTATTACGGATGTATAGTTCGTTCATTATTCATTCATAAACAGTTGATTTGCAAGAGTCCAGACAAGCGCAGTTGAAGCCAGACTCCCAGCTTTGCTGCGCTAAGCCCGTAACTGCGCGAAGCTCTTCGCTAGATACGAACGCAAAACTCGCAAGAAAAAGAGCAGCCAGGCTGAGATGTGGCTTCGGCGTTCTCAACAGAAGTTGCTTACGCATTCGACTGCGCACCGTGCGAAAGAAGCACCTGCGATAGAACGCCTAAACTCGCGAACACCTCTGCTCAGGCTGTGAACTCAGATCAGACCGCTCGTTTCTCTGCCGAGGAAGAAAAAAAGCAGAATTGCCGACGCGTAGACCTCCCCGCTTTACGACAGGGCTTGGTTTTATTGTCGTGAGCACAGCGAAATGCTTTCTTTCTGCACTATCTACCAGGTTGAAGCGCTTCTCTTGCTTATGAAGAAGCTTCCCTGGATCTAGATTGCGAGCAGCTCATGGAACCGCATGCATGCGGTTCGAACGAGAACCGGTTGTCATAAGGGTTCACATGTAAAACAAACAATTCGTTTCGCTCAAACCCGCAGTAGCGGAACTTTTTTGGTCGATTAATCACACTAACGTCTATAGAATAAAACGCTCGCTGGAAAACATGGTACACTAGCTAGCTCATCCCCCTCTTCGATGGCGTTGACGTGGTAAAGACAGAATTTTTTCACAAGCTAGATTTTTCGTGAGAACTTTCTTTTTAACTGAGCGAGAGCTATAGGTAAAGGAAGGCTTTCTTTCTTTCTACAGCATTGGTATACCGCACTGTCTCATACATATTTCTTATATTGGTCTCATATTGAAGCATCTTTTTGATAGCTTGTCATAACTTCGTTGTGTGCTGGAGTGTGTCCTGCGGGTTTCGTATATGAGTGCCAATGTGTCTACAATGTAGCTGTAGTGGAGAGGTTACGGTGCGGGACTTCTGACCCGAATCGCGCCTGATGTGGCCCGTGCGCTGTGTGATGTCAGTGCACTTTGAAGAGCACCAGATGGTCTAAATTTCCGCAACCCTTCATTACAACGTCCTACACGATCATGTCCCGGTTTGGGCACGTAACACCCCAGATATTATTATTATTACCATATGGAGTCAGTATGGTGTGTGTGTGTATGTTTTTTTTTTCGAAAAGGCGGCTCATAGCGTGTTATGGACCTCGTAAAGTATAAACACCAAGTTCAAGCGTTCATGGTGATTATGCCCCGTAATACTTAATTCAATGGCATGCTACTACGCTTGCCGCCCAGCAACCATCTGCAGTGTTTATGAAGAAGCCTGCTTGTCTTTCTTTCTCTTTTTGTTAAGCTCGCCTAGCCGGCGTTTGTTTGTTATTCGTATATAATTGAGCAAACTAAGCCAGATATACCAACTAACCGATGTTTTCTACGGAATGCTTTAGCCGAGTTATGAGCTTTAGTTATAACCACAACATATATATTATACCATTACTTGAGGTCATACTTTATGGCCATGTCGAAAGGCATTCAAATTTTAAAGAAAACTTTGTTAAGGTCACCGCTTTAAAAAACACATACAAAGCCTCCTTTTAATTGAAGTGTAATACCAGATAGCTCTTTGAAAAGCATATTTCAATAATAGTTTACAAAAGAAACTTTTGATAGCTTATGTATCAATCCGGATCTTTGATAAGTGTGACTGTTTTGTAGCTTTTTTATAATCTTTTTGAAACCTTCAAGCAAGTTAACGTGAAGCTTGTTCTTGTTGTTATATTGTTGTTTTGTTTGTTTTTGTTTGTTTTCTCATTTATTACTTGAAAAATTCTGAGCCGCATGCTTTGTCGTAAAGAAATACAGGAGATCGTTGCTTTTTCTTTTTTTTCTGTATTTAGAGCGTTCTCAGCGCTACGGAAGAGTGATTATAATGAATGTTTGCCTAAATGTGTCTTTTCTTCACAGAACACAGGGTCGATACCATCCAGCTATAAAAGCTATAATTTCATTCTTTGTTCATGTGTAACGCATCAATTATTGCTCACCTCACACGCAATGCAATCTTTGGTCGAAGTATTATCTTAATTAAAAAACACCTCGTTAACTTAATGAGTCCCGTTCCAGTTCATAATTTGCGAAAAAAAGTGATTTTATACAGAAAAAAATGAATTTTGTGAGAAGACCTGTCACCTGTCATTTGTGCAAAAAGATGGCAAAAGCTGTTGAAGTACTATTTTTTATTTTGTTCTAAACTCTGAGACCCTCTGAAGTTTAACATACCGCCTGCAGTGCTCAATTAAAAAAAAACTGATTTCTTACTCGTCACTGATGAGATATACTATATTCGATGTGCGAAATGATCTTAATATACTAGCACAATAAAAACATTGTATGCGTGTTCCATATGAAGTGTAGTATATATTACATATGCCTTTCGTGATTAATTCAATACAATCCCTCTTGAAAGTTGAAAAAGTTGACAGCTTCTGGTATCTCGTAAAGTTACACTATTCGGTTATGTTAGCGATACGTATGTACAGCATCTCATTACAAAAAAACATTTATTATGTTTTTGTAAGTTTCAGGTATTTCGGTCACAACATAACCCTCGCGCCTTGACTTCTACAGCTACCAGTGTAGCGCATAGAAATGCCATCTCGGAAATTATCGTTCTAGAAGGACACACATCATTCTTGTTTTACGATCGGGGATGGGTGGGAGGGGACGAATATCACTATGCATAAAGTACGCCATTTTAACGAAACCTAACCTCTCGAACCTCTATACATAGGAACGCCTGTCAACCTCCTCGTTCAGCGTGTCTATGCGCAAGCTTTCAAAACAACAAGTGGGGTAACCAAATGAACGTGTTTGCAACGCCTGTTTTGAACCGTAAGTGAACGTGCTGGAGCAACATTTGACCACGTGACAATATTTGAACAAAACACGTGGAATACGGGACAAACAGCCACAAGCTGCTGACATATAAAAGCATAAACAATATTTTCTGAAACGCAAATCTTGTGAAGAACAAGTCAAGTGAGTAATGGTGCGAACAAGAAGGTTTGCTAGCATCAAAGCTATGAATATTTTTGTTTTTTTTAAAGGAGAGAGCACTTTGCTTCTCTACTTGATCACCGTTAACCGGTGGTGGTCAACTACCAAATATAAAGCGCGACGTCAGCGATGAAAAACACCGCCAACTTGCCCGGCCCGATTTCTTTTCGCAGAAACTGGTTGCCGTCAGCAGCAACGTGTTGCGTGATAAAAGAAAGTCCATCTGCCAGTAGGCGGCACGCGTTAACGCGTGCAGTCCTGATTACCTTTACGTCAACAGTTTCTCACATTAGTTGCAAAATGACTGCCGAGCACACGCAAAAGCTGCCAGCTCCTCGCTAATGACTCATTACGCAAGGAAGTCGAGAACTTGGTTTGTCGGCTACAGGGCAAAGTATTGTGTGCCTGACTGGCCTTTCAGAGTCACTGCCTCCTAATTGGCCTGTCGAACACTCGACTATCGAGTGGCGGTCAACAAATGCGGTATGAATTTTGTATACATCTTTCTTTCTGTTACGTTTGCTTAATTATATTTACGTGTGACAAAAATTATATTTCATTAGTGACTGCTTAGTAGGCGCCATCTGTTTTCTTTTCATCTAGGCTCAACTTACTTATGCGCTGTAACATGCCGTACTGGCACCACTTCTCCAAAAGCTGTTGAGGCACGCCTTTTTTCCGTGTCAATGCTTCGTCGTTGCAGGCTTTCCGTCAAGTCATCTCTATCGAAAAGTATGCACGTGACGTACTTCACACTATAAACAACATTTTCTACTGTTTGACGTCTTAGTTGCGTGAAGAAATCAACAGCAATTTAAAGTAATCCTTCACAGTCAATAGAACACAAGCCAAAAAAAAATCTGACATTGGCTGTTTTAAGCGCTGAAAGCTACGGACAGGAGTATAAACCTATGATCACAAATAGACGCAACTTTGCATGATCAGTGAAAGCAGTCTTGACAGAGCAGCTATGTTCTCTTGTAATATATATTTTTGCATAAGATTGATGACAAGTTCTATTTATGTACTAAGCTGTTGCTTCGTCTGCAATTCGCGTGGAGGGTTTCTGAACTCAGCTTCGAATATCGTTACCTTTTTATTTTACTAAGATGTCAAAAGACCCACCTAGTTGAGAAGCACTAGACTCCTTAAACTATTCAACACCATACTTCTTCTTGCCTGTCCCTCTTATTTTCCCTCTTTCTGAACGCTCTGCTCAGCAGGCTCCAAACTAATAACTAAAAGGGGGCAAGCGTTTCTATCTGCTCATAAAGCGAATAAAAAAATACTGAATACGAAATGTTTGTGGCAACAGCAGCATGCGCGCACCATAAGCCAAACTACCAGATAAATATACACCCAACACAGTGACACTTGTTGGTTTTTGCATGCAAGCTAATTGGTATTTAGTGAACGCGGCATGAGTAACTGGTGAAGTTCCATACACAAATTTTTCTCGGAATACCATGTTACTTCTAAAGCACCATCAACCTTAGTGACAAAAGGGCTGAGATGTTTTTGAAGAAAAACGCGTTACAGAAGCTGTTCTTCTCTTTTATTTCGTTGAATTTTGTTTTTTTGAAAATGGCGAGAGGTTAACAGGTTACAGCCTTCCGAGACAATGCTGGCCCACCTCGACAGCCAGTTGCTGTACGATCAATCATCTTTAGAATACCGGTTAATACAATCTTCACAAGTGCTACTGAAGTTTCGTAAATCAAATGGCATCACTGAACGTTCTTTGCACTCCTACTTTTTTTAAATAAGTGAATGTATTTATATTCTCTCTCTATCGGCTTCGCTTTTTATCTATGCATATCTTTTTTTTTTCACTTTCTGTCTCATCTTACCTATTGAGATACCTATTTGTTACCTAAACATGAAGTAGGTTAAAACGCGTTCTCTACACCGCATCATCCTATACTCCAAATAACGCTGCCGCGACATTCTGGGAACCAATTTCATGCGAAGCCTTGATGGAGTAGCAGCTTACTGATTCCACATTCGGGCCAGTAAATTTCACAATTATCTTTCTGTTGACTTCTTTAGCGGACGCATTTCAGTAGTATTTTCGCTCTCTTTCTCTCTCTCTCTCTCTGTCGATTGTTTTTACTATTTAACAGGCTAGTAGGTAATTCCGCTCACCATTACAAGCCTACAGTCATAGACTTACGGTCGTTCCCAAATATACTAAGCTGTATGAGAAAAAAATGCAAGATGAAAAGAAGAACTTGAATCGAAAGTGGTCAACAACTCAAAGGTGCTGAACAAAGGCCAAGAAGTATAAAGTCAGATGATAATTGTTGATGACAGATAGGTGAAGTAGGCTGAAAAAGAATAACCTTTCAGAACGTAGCCTACCCAACAAATCACCTTCAAGAAGCTCGCTCACACACTGTCTCCACAGCATGGTCCTTAAAATGAAAATCTAATGCCTTTTTATGTGCTGAAGGTCTGAACGGCAAAAAGTGTGTAGGTTAATATACTACTACAAATATTTATACGTTCTTCCAGGTAATCTATCTCGGATGTGAGAGTAGGATAGGCCGCGATATTTTTAAGAATTCTCTCATGCTGAGAGGTTTCTGTGGGAGTCTTTGAGTTGGAATATGGGCTAGCGTTTACGATTTGGTGCGTTCAGCATGAATTGTAAGTTCACAATGTGCCCAGAACTTCTCAATTCACAAAATGACGCCGAAACACCTCGTACAACGTGACTGAAGGCTAATAAATTCGGTTTACGCTGCTACTCTCTCAAGGCATCGCATGAAATTGGTTCCCAGAATGCTTCGCGGCAGCCTTATTTGGAGTATAGGATGATGCGATGTAGAGAACGCGTTTTGACCTACTTCATGTTTAGATAACCAATAAGTATCTCATTGGCGTTGCCTCACCAATGAGCACCAAATTGAGTGCATTTAATTTCAGGTTACTTATAGCACTGAGTACCCTTTTTTCATAATAAAGACTGTACTTACCAAATGCCGCCGACGCAATAGCACGACTACACACTACACTAAAGCAGCAGCCAGACCCAAATCTCTTAATGGTATGTAATAACAAGTGGACGACGTTTATTGTTGGTCAGAATAGCAGGATCCTAAGAAACGTAATCCCCAAGCGCAACCAAAACGTCTTGGAAGTTAAACTATTAGGATTAGTATGAGCCGAGGAAAAATAGCAAGCGAGAAAATGAAAAGTGCACTGTGCGTGAATATCTCACATTTCATTCGCGCGAACCCACATACAATGCGCAGACCCTTTTACGGAGAACAGCATTGCAAAAAACGTCAAACATAACCAACCAGGATAAAAAACAACGCGAATCATACAACACAACAGATGTTGGGGTGTCGATCCCATGCCGTAGCGTTCGAAGCAATATTATCTTTTACATCGCCTCGCGAGGATAGCAACGATACATCTGTTATTGTCGAGTGTATTTCGAGTTCCCAAGTGTTTCCATTACTTGTGTCCTTTATACGGTCGTTCGATATAGAGGCTCGAAGTTACCTCTTTTCCCGTTTGCCGCATCAAAAGCCCGTCTTGAGAAAACAGCGAACTTTACCGTAAAGAATGTCTTTTGAAGTCAGCCTTATAACGTTCCAAAAAGCGTCACCTCCTGAATGCCACCGCTTCGCAAAATACTTTGAGGTCGGTCGTGTTTCTTGAAAAACCGCATTGGGATCATTGAAAAAGAAATAAAGCTAGTGAAGCTGACAGGGACGGGTTGACGGAGGTAGACTTCTACAGAGAGAAACATTCCAGAAAATAAGAGCATTTGGTAACAGCGTGAGTCAGTCTCGAAACTCTTCGTGATGGCGTCTGAAAAAAAGAGAGTAAGTACATATGCGAACACACTCTGATATATATGCACAGTGATATATGCGAAGCTGTTTATTATTTTTTTAACTAGGGCTGAAGCCTTGAGTAAAAAAGTTGGCTTCTTTAGTAGTTAGCTACAGACGCCAGCACAGAGGCCAGTAGATAGAACTTCGCTCAAAACGGCTGTATTCGTGGGCAACCTCCGCGTATGCTGACAACCATTTATAACCAGGACAGCAACGTAATGAGGATGGTGTGGATGGCTGGAAGTGAAAAATCGCCCATATAGAGCCGAACAGAAAAAATTACACCTCAGGTCTTAGCAGCGGCAGCAGCTTAAGACAGGGCACCCGGCAGGACACTGTTGTTCAAACCGCGAAGAAGCACCACAGCAAAATTTTAAAACAACCAATTTTTTTTAAATTATGCTGCTTTACGTCGCTTACGTGCTAAAAATGGGATCTAACCGCTCACGAGTTTGACGTCATGATCTGCCTGGAATGGCAGAGGCATAGAAACACTGCGGCAGTTGCAAAGGAAAGCGCTGCGTAGTGCTTCAGTCGTTAACCCACACTCGATAAACGTGTAAATCTTAGCAGGGCGAAGAACAATGCCGCTTACTGGAATGAGTGAATAAAAAACAAACAAACAAACGAACGAACAAATACGCCTTTCTCACATGACATTCAGATTAAAGCGGCACCGAAAGAAATAAAGTCGCAGCTTTGCCGCAAAGGCGAAGTAATGAATGCGAGAGCAACAAATTGGAATGTCGCACGAAGAATGACAAGCAGATCGAAACGTGTCCCGCGTCACTCACGCGAATAAGAGCCTCAGTTGTTATTTCGCTGTGCCTGAAAAGCGCGCCCTTTTTGCAAAGAGAGACTGTGCTGCGAGTGTAGTCCCCTGTGTGTGCCTGGTAACTACGACAGAATAGTTCCTGTGAAAGCCCAATGCGTACGAGTCTTGTTACCGTGAGATAAGCTCGCGCACATATGAGCGTCCACTTCCGTCTCCTCTTTTCTGGGAAATGCGCGCAAGGGAGACGACAGCGCGCGCTGCAGCCTGGTCACGACCTGGTGACGCATCCTTATTGTGCCATCTCGCTGGTAATGCTAAAATCACGATAGTTCCCTCGAGACAGGCGTCACCAGCGGTAAGTAGTAGATATAAATAGCTTGCCGTTTTAACATTGAAGGAGGTCCTCCGTGGCTCAGTGGCTACTAACGCCTTGCACTCACAAGCAAGAGGTCGGACGTTCGAATCCGCGTGCCGGAGTCTATTTCTGGGTTATTTTTTGTTCTTGCGTTTTCATATATACAGAAACGTATACAAATGCGGTGAATGACGCCTTCGCCAGTGGCAAAATCCAGCAGAGAATGTCCGTATAATTGCTGTCGCAATAAAAGAGCAACGAAATCGGTGTTGTTGCAGCACTAACTCACTTTGAAAACCATCTATTCTTGGCCGATCATTATGCCTTCTCACAATATTTTAGACGACGCAGTACAGGCATCATTCATGTCAGTCGCTTAGCACTTGTATAAGAAGAATTTAAAAACGTGCACCACGAAATAGTAGCCCACTTGAATGCAAGTCATTCATTAGAGTAAACACTTTCATCTACACTGGACGCCCAAGTGTTACCAGCAAAGGATATGCTCGTTTGCGGCAATAAATAAAAAGTAACTGCCTGGTCGTCACCCCGTCCATCATTCCATGAAAACCATCCACAACAACCTGTTACAGTTAATAAAAGCACCGTTTCAAACGGGCCTTGGCCCAAGTAGAAAGTTACTAATGGTCATAAATTTATTATTCACGCCCTGCTCGCAATAAAGAATTTCATTTAGCCTCTCCCAGTGGAACAAACACGCATTCACGTCCTTAGGTACTCATGTGCACGTGTTCTCAATAGCAGGCGGGCAGAGAATGTGCGGTCAGTGATGAATTTTGAGAGTACGCGCGCGTTCACGCTCTAAGAACTGCAGGACAACGCAGGAGTTCTACGCGTAGGCATTTTTGCGCTTGATACACTTTCTGTACACAAAATATACAAAGCAGAAAATGATATATTTCTACAATTTTTCACGGTTGAAAATGGCTTGGACGCCTAAATGAACGCTCTATTGTACTCGCTAAGCGTTCTGTAAAATGAATGCTTGGGCTTCGCGCATAATTCACGGGAAGCTGCTTATCGGGAAGCTTATTCATCGGAAAGTCCATACGCGCAAGAGCCTTTCTCCCGCGCTCAGGCTACTGGTTGGCTGCGTCCAGAAACCTTTGCAGCGAATAGGCAAGGAGATAAGGAACTTGGTTGTTAAGCAGCTCTTATTAGGCATCGCTTCACTCACCTACCCCAAGTGTGTGAATTCTGAATAGGCTAAATATCATTTTTGACAATCTGTTTCTTTTTTCTTCTAAATTATTCTGCAATAGACCATAAGTTAAAGTGTAACAAAACACCTTACTTACACATAGCGCAGCAGCCTACCATGAAATGACAAAATTCACTTCGAATGCAGATGCTACACCGTATTTAATCGTAAATTTAACTAAGATGCGTGATGAAGCAATCCTTAAAAATATTGAGATGTCTGGGGTGCGGCCTCACTGGTGACCACTTGCCGGTAATGCAATTCTTCAGATGAGCGTGATTGGCCAAACTGGTGCTGTAGTTGGCTCCCATCTCCTGTATGAACGTACCACTCACTGAAGTTAGGACACGTGGGGCTCATTCAGTGCTGAAGAATGGACACGTCCTATGCTACCATGAATTATTTGACAGAAACTAAGAGTGGGGTTTCTTGTGCACATGCCTACGTGCTTACATGGAGCCATGAGGATCATTTGGTTGAACGCTTCTATAAAGACGTAGAGGCAGCTATTAATAAAGACGTAGTATACAATTCTGATGGGCGAATTTATTGCCAAAGTAGGCAATCAACAGGCCGGAGATCATGCAGTAGGGGCATTTGGAATAATTGGTCCTCAGTCTCCAGCGGCTCCGAAGCAACTGTCCAAGGTAGTAGTAACACATGTGGCGCCACTGAGGGTGCTGAGAATCTCTGGGCCTAGACTGGCCGCCATTAAAATACAAAATTAGCTGGTTCAACGCTGGAACGCTATATTTTGAGGTCGGTCTAGCTGTGATATACGAGTAATTAGAGGGTGTTAATAGGAATTCGCTAGGGCTCACTGAAGTTAGGACACGTGGGGCTCATTCAGCGCTGAAGAATGGACACGTCCTATGCTACCATGAATTATTTGACAGAAACTAAGAGTGGGGTTTCTTGTGCACATGCCTACGGGCTTACATGGAGCCATGAGGATCATTTGATTGAACGCTTCTATAAAGACGTAGAGGCAGCTATTAATAAAGACGTAGTATACAATTCTGATGGGCGAATTTATTGCCAAAGTAGGCAATCAACAGGCCGGAGATCATGCAGTAGGGGCATTTGGAATAATTGGCTCTTGGAATGCCAGAGAGAGTTAGTAGAGCTTGCAGAACGTAATAATATACGGATCATGAATACCTTCTTTAGAAAATGGCCTAACCGTAAGTGGACGCGGCGAGGTCTTAATAATGAAAGTAAAAATGAAATGGACTTCAGTCTGCGTGCACCGCTAGGCATTGTGCAGGATGTAGAAGTCCTTGGCAAGATCCAACGCCATCACCATAGAACGGTAAGAGCTCGTATTCACCTAGATTAAAAAAAAACCAAAGGCATAAACTGACGCCCAAGAACCCAAATAGTGAGCTAGCGGTGAGGGAGAATGTACAGGAGTTGAGAGTTTCGCTACAGAATAGATTCGCGGCTCTAAATGAGGTAAACGAGGTTAGCGTTAACACAATGAACGAAAATCACAGCATATCTACCGAGTGAATGATGATGAGTGGGGCGAAGCGTCCGTCAGCCCATCCGTGACTCCGTCCGTTCGTTCGTTCTTGCTTCCGTCCATCCGCGCGACCAAACCATGCCTCCTTCCATGCGTCCGTCCATCTGTCCGTGTGTACGTCCGTGAATCCGTCCATTCATTTGTCTGTCTGTCTGTTCGTGCGTCCATACGTCCGTACGTCCACGCGTCTATCCACCCGTCTGTCCGTCTGCTAGTCTGTCTGTCCGTCTTTCCGTGCGTCCATCTAGTGAACACTCTGTACTGCCATTTCTCATATCGCATTCCCTGTGGCACATACCCGCTCTTGAGCGAGTATGTGCCACCGGTAGCTACGTACTACTACATACATACATACAAGGGATGGATAGACCCGCGCCTTGAAGAACTTCGCCCCTAATAATCTTACTAGTATCATTAAAGAATGTGCAATGAAAGTAGAAGGCATGGTCACTAGACAGGACACCGGAAAACAATCTCAGGAGACTAAAATTCTCATTAAGAGACGACAAACAACGAAAGCCTCAAATTCAATTGACAAAATAGATCTAGTGGATTTTTGAAGATAAATAATAGGCGTAACGTAGCTGACATCAGAAGGTATAACATGGAGAAAATCGAGCAGGCTGTAAAAAAAATGGCAGAAGCCGAAAAGCTGCGAATGCAAACTTGTGCATAGGAAAAAAGTCGGCTGTATACTTTAAGGAAGAAGGAAGACAATATCATAATCAATATGGATATGATAGTTGAAGTGCCGCAGGAGTTCTACAGAGAGCTGTGCAGAAACCGAAACAACCAGGATGATACGGCAAGAAGCTATAAAAGACCAGAAAAATTCGCCATTCTACCAGTAACGATAGGGGAAGTAATGAAAGCTCTAACAGGAATGCAAAGAGGCAAAGCCGCTGGTGAGGATAAGGTAACAACGGACCTGCTAAAAAATGTTTTTTTTAACTTGTGCTAGAATAACTTGCCACCTTGTAAATGAAGTGTCTTTTGACGGGAAGGGTACAAGAATCTTGAAAGAACGCCGACATCATCTTAATCCTTAAGAAAGGAGACGTCAAGGATTTCAGAAACTACAGGCCGATCAGCTTACTGTCCGTCCTTTACAAACTATTTACAAAAATAGAACTAATAAAATAAAGCTGACACTAGAGTTAAGCCAACCAAAGTACCAAGCAGGATTTTGTACAGGCTACTCCACAATAGACCATGTTCATACTATCAATCAGGTGATAGAGAAATCCGCGGAATACAACCAACCTCTATACATTGCTATCAAAGATTACGAGAAAGCATTCGATTCAGTCGAGACATCAGCAGTGATGCAGGCACTACGGAATCAGGGCATTTACAAACCCTACATGAACGTACTGGGAGAAATCTACTGTGGATCCAAATCAACCATAGCAATTCATCAAAAAGCGACAAAATCCGCTAAATTAGAGTCAAAGGCATGAAGACACAATCTCAACAGTGCTATTAGTCGCGTGTTTACGGGAGGTTTTCAAGGCCCTAGATTGGGAAAAGTTAGAGATGAGAGTTAATAGAGAGTATATTTGTAACCTGCGAAACGCTGATGACATTTCCTTGATGCTAACTCAGGTGACGAACTGCAGCTCCTGATTACTGAACTGAACAGGGAGAGCAAAGCATTGTTTGAAAATTAATATGCACGAAACTAAAGTAATCTGCAACAGTCTCGACAGAAGACAGCGCTTTGCGACCGGTGGAGAGATGCCGGAAGTTGTATATGAATATGTCGACTTAGGACAGGTATTATCCATGGAGCGAAATCATATGAATGAAATAACTAGAATAATAAAGATGGAGTGGATCATATTCGGCAAGCATTCCCAACTCATGAATGGGAATCTGCCAGTCATCCTCACGACGAAAGTATATAACAGCTGCAGCTTGCTGGTAATCACCTACAGAGCAGAAGCCCTGAGGCTCAGAAAGAGGGTTGAGCTCAATTTGAGGACAACGCAGCGAGCGATGGAAAGGAAAATGTTAGGTGTAACCCTTCGAGATAACAACAGACCTGAGTGAGTCAGGAAAGAAACCGTGGTTAAGATTAGCATGGTTGACATCAAGAATAAATGGACATGGGCCGGGCACGTAGCACGCAGGAAGAATGACCACTGGTCATTAAGGATAAGTGATTGTATTCTAAGAGAAGGCAAACGCAAGAGGGGGAGAATGAAAGTTAGGTGAGCCGATGGTAATAAAAAGTTTGCAAGTATAACGTGGCAACAGAAAGCACAAAACCGGGTTGACTGGCTGATCATGGCAGAGCCCTTTGCCCAGCAGTGGGTGGAGTCAGGCTGGTGATGACGATGAGACCATGACTAGTAATTTTTGAAAACATAAGTGCCCTAGTTACGACGTGGGCGAACCAAAAGTTGGTGGTAATATTCATACATTAATTAAAACAGAGAACAAGAAACGGGTGTTACTGAATTCGCTTATGTAGTAATATGAAGTATATGACTTCTGGCATCTCAATAAGTTACCTAAATGTACTTTAATTCTTCTAGTGCATCCAAAAAATGCGTCTATTAACGTAATTCAATGCACATCACGTGACATGCACATTGAATATTATGAATGCTGTGGTTCACGTTATATATGGCGTAACTTCAGATTGAACATTACTTTTGCGTGTTATAAGAACAGTTTTACTTAGGTCTCTTACTTACGAAGAAACCACGAAGTACTCTACAAGACATGAACGAACAAGGGCTTCTTGTACCGATGGACTCGTTCAGTTCTCTTTCAAATCATTTATATTGAACACATCTTGCTACATTTTTTTCTCACCGTAGGCATGCTTTAAGTGAAATTTAACCTAGTTACTCCTATCTGAAATTATCAATGCTTTTGCAACCAGGCAATTCGTTTCTCATATACCTTCTTTCATATTGACTTCACAAAAGGTTGGATCCCTGCCGTAGTCTAAACTTTTTCTTTAATTGAGGGCTTCACGCTGTTAAACCACAACTATGAGGCAGGACATAGTGGAGGGCTCCAGAAGTTTTGACTCTCTCGTGTTCTTTAAGGTGCACTGACATCGCACAATACACGGGCCTTTAGCATTTTTTATCCATCAAAATGTGACTATCGCTGCCGGAATCGAAGCCGTGACGCTCAGGTCAACTGCGGTGCGCCGTCAAAGCTTTGCCACCATGCTGGACAGCAGTGGAAGCTGCAGACGTCTAAAACAGGAAGCTTTAAAAAATACGAGTGTCACAAAAGAAGTATAAGTGAATAACAGATTGCACTTCAGGCTTCGTTTCACTGTACTGAACTGTCACATGTCTTAGCCACTGCGTTTATTGCAGTGGTTGTTTTCACACTCAGCATTACTCGCTAATTAGTATGCAATAGATGGTCTGATTAAGCTCTTTCATGTTAGACTTCGTATTCAGCGCCATGGGTTACACGAAAACACCTTTATTGGCGTGAAAACCTCCGCTTATGCCTTTACTAGCTGATGTGAATTTGAAAGTCATGTTCACACCACGTGTTGGGCTGCTGGAGTTTACAAGTTGAAGAACAGTACACATAAAAAACACACTGAGGACTTACACAATAAACATGCTGATTTCTGCAAACAAGCGAAATCAGTAAAATGAGTAGCTTAGAAAACATGCTTTCACGAAGCAAAGCTCCACAAAAACTTGTCTCATGGCACTCATTTAAAGATTAAAGAACATCTGATTAGATAAATAAGAACTCAAATTTTTGCTCTGGTAATAGTGGCAACGTGCCACGGGCGTCATTTCGGCTGTCAAGTTTAGCTGAGATATAGTGCCTAGAACATATCTAGGCACTATAGTTGAAATAAATTAGCACTCTTAGCACTTTTTTATAGGGGTATTCAAAAAAGACGTGATTTTCGCCAATGGCTGGGATATCACATATGCTACGCTGATTAGCAAAGAATGTCAGTCACCTTCTGTTAATTCAGTACGCTGTCATCTTATGTCTGAGGTTTAGCGGTGGTTGTTATTTCGCAAAACCCAAGGCGTAGAAAATAAAAAAAAATTCGCAGCATAACTTTTTTTTGCTGATGCTCTTTTTGTCCCGTTTAGCTACACGTGTCTTTTGATTCTGTTTTAATGGTTTCTTATCCAGTGTGTATTCAATAGACGTGGTCATATGAGCTGGAAACTATAGTTTAAGCAACTTTCTTTTTTTTTTGGTTTTTTCCCTTTGCAATGGGTGTGCTTCCTACTGGTATAGTGATGGGCATAAGAGAAAATATTCAGGAAGTCGCTGCTTTCTTCCCTACTTTTTATGACTTAGCATGGGTAGATAATAATGCAGTTATGATACTAACGAACGCATCAATTTATAAGAATGTTAGAGTTAGGATTGACCGATCCTTGTTTCACTAAGTAGCTAAGAGGGAAGATCGCTAGCTGCGTCTAAAAATTACACAATATGGCGTCATTAGAAAATCTACGGGAACAAAATGGCCAAAGCAGGGCATATCTACTGGTGGCAACAAGGGTGAGCCATTTCGTCGGAATGGTGAGTCATGGGGCCTCAGGGGAAATTGACGCATTCAAATAAGGCACGGAGTTGAGTTGAAGTAAAAAAATAACGAATTTCGTGGAGATAAAATTAAACCAGCTCGCAGAAGAGTGAACTGCAAATCATTGAGAGAGACCTTCGTCCCGCAATATGTCTAACTAGGCGAGAAATGATGACTGCTCGAGGTGGCTAATCACTGTGATTAATATCGAGTTCATTCTGTCTGTTGTCGTCAAAGTTTCAGGCAAATGGTGAAGATGCTTTGCCCAGCACAATTCAGACAGCTGAGTGTTATTCTTCTATGACTCTTGTTATGATGTTACGTTAGGAGTATAATTAAAACCAGGTTCGAGAAAAGCACAATGCATTTTTATGTCTCTAGCGAGTGTGTAATTAAGATGTCTCGTGTTGCGTTCCGCAGGAGGTTTGCCTGCAGCCCGTTGCAGTTGCTGAGACCCGCCCTGGCCGCAAGCCTGGCGCTGTGGCTGCTTTTGCTTCTCGCCGCCAGTGAACAGTGCCACGCTGACGAGGCGCCCTTGGGCTCTTCAGTCGGAGGCGGCGGCATCCTACCCCTCCAGCAGCACCACTCAAGCGACAAACGCGCCGGCCCGGCTCCACTCTACAGTTTCGGCCTCGGCAAGCGATCACCTTTGCTGCTGATGGCCGACGAGCCGCCGGTAGACGCGGATGTCGACGAGGACGAGGAAGACGATGCGATGGCCGAGGCTGCGGCTGCGTCCAGGACCGGCGGTTATCTGGAGAAGCGCGGTCCCCGCGAACCCCTGCGCTACGGGTTTGGCCTGGGAAAGCGCAGGAGCGGCCACGAACGCGAGTACGTGCCCTACGACCAGGAGAAGCGCGAGCGGCACCGCTTCAGTTTCGGACTCGGCAAGCGGGACAAGAAGTCCAAGTTGGAAGACTTCATGAAGCGCAGGTACAACTTCGGCCTGGGCAAGCGTGGCATTTACGGTGACGCCGATGCGGGAGAGCGTTGGAAGAGGAGCTTTTAAAGTGAATGGTGCACTCATGCCAGCACCACACGTCCCGCTTCCCCTACCCACTAACACTCGTCGTCTGCTTACGTTCTCCTCAGGCCACGAGGAGAGAAAATTGTGAATCAATCACTCGGAGTAAAGAACGGGCAGACCACGTGATATGCCTTGTAAATCTGCCCCCATTCATCCCTGGAACAAAATCTCTACAGCCCCGCTATATCCTCCGCTCCTCAATGCTCCTCCTCCCGTTCGCAAACCGTGCGTTGGCCAGCGGGCCTTGTTAGGCCTGCTTAAGCCTAACTAGTAAGACTAACTGGCAAGCCTAACCTTGTTGGCCGTTGAGAGGGCGTTGTTAAAAATATAATATTAGGAACGGTAGAGAGGAATAATAACGATGCTAAGTACTTAAGAATTCAGCGTGGGCTCGATCATGTTCACCGAGCTTCGTCAGGCCTGTGAACCTGCGCAAAGATCTTCCCGCCTTCTTGTTCTCGCTCTGAGTTGCAGCTCTTGAGGGTCGTGTACTTTTCTTCCTTGAAGTCAGTCAGTTTCTTTGGCAGGCAAGCAGTTTTTTCGGTGAAGTTGTGAAAACGTCGCGTACGAAGCGATATCGTATGTGACATAGTCGCATGTCCTCGTCGCTATGTACTAATGTACGGCTCACAGCTCGAAAGTCTGTGGAGTATGTTGTCCAATAGGCTAATCAATAAACCCTGACATCGAGGTTGCGAAAACAGAAGAAAATAAGCTTGTGAAAGTCAATGTATGTGTGTGTTCAGTGTGGAATAAAAGAAGCTCAAAGCGATATCATTTTTGGTAAGAACCTTGTACAGAATGCGGCTTTCTTAGCTGCGGAAGCTCATCATACGGCGATAGGAGCGTTGAGTAACAGAAAATAAAGCTATACAATAATATTGGTTCTGTTACTCAGTAGTCATAGTTACTATAACCATATAACTACACCAACTTGTGCTGCCCCGGCATGACAAAAACACATTTCTCTCATTGGGCAAATCACATATGCTATATTGTCTTCTATACAAAGGCCGGTGACCATACGATTCACGCAGGCATTACTGAAGGATACTACAACATATTTTTGTGAAACAATTTAGTCTGTGTAGTTAGATGAAAGAGATGTAGTAGTAGGGCTGCAACACCACGTATTTGCATAATCCACCCGAATACTTAGGTCTTAGCAATACAGATTAAATTGATAATGCTCCTGAAAATTTCCGAGCGCCTATGTTGACGGAGCTCACGGGAAAATATTGCCAGAAGCATGTGTCCTAATAATCATAGTTACAGTAAAAATCTTCTACAAATAACCACTAATAAGAACGTCTATGTCTAATATATATCAGATTGCGATAGCTTGTTGAAAATGGCGCAGGCTCCTGTACTTCAAATAAATTGGTCAGAAGACTACAAGACCAGGCGCGAATGAACTACCAAAACCATGCGATAAGATTGATTTGATATATATATGTGGCGTTTAACGTCCGAAAATCGACATATGATTATGAGAGACGCCATAGTGGATGTCTCCGGAAATGGAAATTTTGACCACCTGGGGTTCTTTAATGGGCACCTAAATCTGAGCATACGGGCCTACAGCATTTTCAACTGCGTTGAAAACACAGACAATGCTATAGGAGCACATATATAATGCCCAAGAGATATTTATTATGGTCAAGAAAGGTTCCAGTGCGTATGTAATGGCGTAGATAATCATTGGCCAGTTTTCTCACAATGACCATGGCACCTATCAGTACACTTACTGAAAATGTAACTTGAAACGATCTCGCACAAAAATTCCTCATCTTAGGTCAAACGAATTGATCATTAGGTATATATTAAACAAATGAATCACTAACGAATCATTACATAATGATATGATGCAACATAAACAATGTTTCGGCATGACCACACTACTTCCATTCATTCCTTTAGGAGTCGATTTTTGGTCTTTGATCCGAGAAGCAAACCTATTGGAATGGTTCAGTGGTAAGTTTGAACATAGGCATAAGAGACGTTCCGTACCTCAAGAGCATGTATGAGGTGATTCGTTTGAATGTAAATAAACGTTTGCGGTCAGTCAAAATAAATGGATGGCTTTAAATCAGTGTGACGTTCTTCTATGTATTGCATTAGGCTTGGCTCTACTACGATGCTCTGCTGTTTGGACTGAAAATGACATCAAGTAGCGATCGATCTTGTCATGAGAAATAATTATGTGCTTTTTTTTCTTTGTGGAAATTTTTAGGTGCCGTACAATCCAGGCCTCATGAGAAAACAATAAAAATACGTGGTTATACGGTGTACAGTCAAACTCAGTGTGATGTCTCAGAATGGTTGTAGGAGAAATTTGAAAAAAACTGTCTTCGGGAAAATATAATCATTCTCAAATTCTCACACAGGCTCAAATTCACAGCACCCTGGCATTCTCATTTCTTCCAACATACATACATACATACATACATACATACATACATACATACATACATACATACATACATACATTACATACATACATACATACATACATACACACACACACACACACACACACACACACACACACACACATACATACATACATACATACATACATACATACATACATACATACATACATACATACATACATACATACATACATACATACATACATACATACATACATACATACATACATACATACATACATACATACATACATACATACATACATACATACATACATACAGTGCGGCTATAACATATGGGAAGTAAAAGCTCAAGAGGAGTCTGCTGCTGCAAGGCGCCACCTTATTTTCGATACGTTCCTATCCGTGCGTATGAACGACGTCACAACAAACGGTAAGTTATGTGCTTTGCCCAAAGCTATCTCGCAACGATAAAATAAAGGTCTACGTTACAGGAGCTAATCAGCTCAAATTGCGTTTTCGTTCTGGGCTCTGCATAAACAGAGCGCACACTGAACCTGTCTCCATCTCGTTATTCTCGTGACGTGGCTCACGATAAGATGACAGCGACGAAGTACGTGAACGCTGTCCTCGATTTCAAATGAGCTGTCACAGTAAACCAGGACAACTAACTAATCCCGGCTACGTAAGAAGTGATTCTAGGTCAGTAAACCTGACGAAATGACAGACAGAAGTTGTTCAGTGTTAACGGACAGAGAAGCACTCGTTACGAAACAGCTGTTACTTTTTGTCAGATGCACTGAGTGCAAGGCACAATTATGTAATGAACAGACAAGCTGGAACTCCCGCAACTGCACCTGAGACACATTGCAGCGTCTGACATGCAGGTGACTCCATTTGTTTAAGGGCAATTTCAATCTTTCTATACAAATACTTTCGGGATATCTATATGATTAAGAAGGACGGCCGGAGACATGTGCCCATGTTTGTCATTCAAATCATTTCTCTCACTTAAGAAGATTCAAGGTGCATACGCTGGGCACATATTAGGGGAAAATATACAGCCCTTCAAACTATTCTTCAATACAGAGCTTCCTGAAACACTAATACACACTGACGTTAGACAGAGCGGCTACTCCAAGGCAAAGTATGTTCCACGTCAAAGGGCTGCCAGCTCGTCAACTTTCTCATAAAGGATTAGCCCCAAAATGTCACCTACATTGCGTAGACGCACCACGCTGCCAAAAGCGTTTTTGTGGCGTGTAAAAACGTGGGGATACTTTTTACTGCTTGAACACGACTGTCCAGTCAAGGGGACAAGTAATTGCCACAAATGTAAGTGGTTTCGTTTTTGAGCTTGTTGCTGTCTACGCGCCTGCTCCTACTTCAGCTGTGTACTTAGCCGTTCATTATGAGTGTTGTGAGACCACCTTAGTCCCAATAAAAACGTACGCAGGCAGTGCCATTGCCTTATATGTAAAGACTCTTCCGGCAGATGATAGAAGTGGAGTCTTATCTCTGGTTACCGAATATTCTTTAGAATAAAAGGCGGTGCAACTTCGCTTCAAAGGTATCCAACACAAGACGCGAGATTTGTTATACGCACCTGCCGGAAGGGGAAGTGAGAAGTCTACACGTTATAGCGCTCATGTGCTGACCCGAGGGCCGCGGAATAAAATCTCTTACACGGCGACCGCATTAAGTGCAAGCGAAATGCTAGAAGCCTGTGTACTGAGATTTCAGTGTACGTCAAGGATCCCCAGATCATCGTAGTTTCAATACAATAAAAGAAGAAAACGTTTTTAACGAGTTCTGTGAAACTATATTTACCCATCAGGGGACATGCAACTACAACTTGAGATCTGCGACATTAGGTCGATCAGGCAACCTAATCCACTCGTAACCTTTCAATAAGTTTGTCAAATAGTTTTTTGTTATTGTTTGATGGGTAATTGGCTCTATCTTAAAGGTAGCGTCTTATCTTAGATATTTATGTATTCATATGGAACTGCAGACCCCATGAAGAGGAGCATTGAGGAAGGGGTTATAGGCAAACGATAATAAAGCATAACAGTAATTAGGTCGTATAAGGAAAAAAGAACTTTGTACATCGGAAGGACAATTGACGCTATAACTAAATAGAGTAAAAGACAGAACGAAAACGATTGAAAAAAACATCGTTATGCAGAGTCAAGAGCGCATAAAAGCTTGCAGTCTATCAAGAACTTTCGCAGAATTTTTCAAGTAAAAAGCACCTCTTAGAGGGTTAGGCCATAGAGAGATAGTGCGTGGCAATGCAGAATTATAAAATAACGATGTATGGCCACAAACATTTCTTAAATTGTGGTGATAATAAAATAGAGTTGATGTGTGCAAATGAATTTCTCGTGACAGTTGCCTGCTCGATGAATTACAGAAAGTATTTATGAAACAGTCATATTATAGTGGCAGAGAAGTGAGAACCTAAGTTAGAAATACATTATTATGATGTGTTCTGATATGCTCCGATATCATATGTGTCCAATAGAACACTTAGCTTGAACCAGAGAGATCTACTTTCATTTTAAAGAAAGCTGTTTTGCCCGCCATTTGTCGGGTTCATTATATGGACAAGCAGCTACCATAACCATGACAATACTCACTCACTTCATCATGATCTGTGTCGCTCCCCAAACACGTGCGTGCTCTCCCGCTGCGCCGATTAGTCTGGCTCGAATGCAATAACTCAGATGGGCGAGAGAGCGAGGCCAAGGAGGGAGAGCAAGACATGTGGAAAGAAAGAGAAATAGAGATATGAGAAAGATAAAAAGAGATAGAAAGAAATAGAGTAAAACACACATTGACAGAAACTAACACAAAAAGTCAACAAATAAACAGAGATCAAGACAAAAAAAGAAAGAAATAAAGAGCAAGAAATAGAGATATATAAAAACAAAACAGAAAGAGGTCGCGAGAGACAAAGAAAATAGCAGAAAATTGAAAAAGAATATCAAGAAATAAGAAAGAGAGAAAAGAAAGAAACAGAAAAAGACAGCATACTGAACCCTGCCAATATGCCTGGCGATTTATATGTGGGGTTTTATGTCCCAAAACCAGCATATGATTATGAGAGACGCCGTAGTGGAGGACTCCTGAAATTTCGACCGCCTGGGGTTCTTCAACGTGCACCCAAATCTGAGCAGACGTGCCTACAACATTTCCGCCTCCATCGGAAATGCAGCCACTGCAGCCGGGATTCGATCCCGCAACCTGCGGCTCAGCAGCCGAGTACCTTAGCCACTAGACCACCGCAGCGGGGCTGTCAATTCACCTGGCCATTACTTGTGATTTCTAAAGGGACCACGAGAACACATCAGGCGCCGTAGTGAGAATGCACTTGTACCTAGCCAAGCCAGGACGAATAGAGTACCGGCCAGTTCTGCTACGCCCAAGACTTGCGCGACTCTGAGCGAAGTGCGCAGTTTCTTGGTGACATTTTCTGATTGTTTGGAAAGCCGGAAGGAAGTGCTCGCATGAAAGTGCTTAGAAGGTTAACAAGAGCACCTCTCACTGCTCGTGTCTGCCACTGATGTAGTACTAATACGCGTGGAAACACAGAAATCTAATTATTCAAGTACCTGTTCACTAAACACGCACGAGGTAAGCATTATATATTACAGCAGAGCTGTTATAGTCGAGATTTTTTATTTGTTGAAGACAGAAAATGACGGCATGGCCCGGCACATTTTCAATTACCGTCTAAGTACTTGGTGCACATGTTTGATCAATAGAAGCTGCTGCGTGTTACTCCTAATTGGCATTCGCTTCTTGTGTAATAATGACAATCTTGGTGGTCTGACCTACAAAAACGAAGCTATCATAATGAGAGACGCCGTAGTGGAGGTCTCCGGAAATTTAGACCACCTTGGGTTTGTTAAAGTGTGCCTAAGTCATAGCACGCGGGCCTCAAGCATTTTTCACCTGGATCGAAAATGTGGCCTCCACAACCGCCGGGATTCGATCACGTGACCTTCTGGTCAGCAGACGAACACCGTGGTCACTAGACCGCAGTGGCGAGTTCGCCACTCGCGTGCTTACCACTCGTGTTTGCTTCAGTGGCCGAGCGCGAGAAGTAGTGTGATTTATACGATATCTGTGGCACATACACGGGCTCTAGGAAGGAAGGAAAATAGAGGGAAAAGAAAGGCAAGGAGGTTAACCAGCCTATAGGCAGCCGGTTTGCTACATGGGCTCTGGATTTGTTAAATATACGTGTAGAACTGTTATCGTAGAGGTTAGCCGCATGTCAGACAAAACAAATGATAAAAAAGAAAGAAAAAAGCGAAGTTAACAGAAAAAAAGAAGACAGACTGAAAGAAAATAGCGGGCGAGAGAGTGACTACAGATTAAGAGAAAGAAACATAAAAATAGAACAAATATAGAAAGGAAGGTAGTGTATAAAGAAAAATGTCGAAAGAGAAACAATTACATATAAAGAGGAAAGGATAGGAAAACATGGACTAATAAAGAGTTCGATAGATAGATAGATAGATAGATAGATAGATAGATAGATAGATAGATAGATAGATAGATAGATAGATAGATAGATAGATAGATAGATAGATAGATAGATAGATAGATAGATAGATAGATAGATAGATAGATAGATAGATAGATAGATAGATAGATAGATAGATAGATAGATAGATAGATAGATAGATAGATAGATAGATAGATAGATAGATAAGCGTGGCTACCTATAGTATAGTATACCAAGGGTTGGGAAAAAAGGTGACAATGTAAACGCCTGGACAAGCGAGAACAAGTCGGTTCATTATGAAACTTGATAAGTGCGCAAAGGCAGGGACAAGAAGACGACACACATAACACCCAGACGATGACACAAGCACTCCGTGCCACGTTCTCTTGCTCCCGTTTTCTTGCGCTTAACAGTTTTATAATGTCGCTGTACTAACTAGCTTGGACCAGTACTCTGAGTACAAGCTAGGCGTCAACCGCCTTCTTTGTAATTCAGCCTTCTACGGCCTAATGCAAGTTGATTTTTGTTGTTGTTGCTGTTATTGTGGTTTTATCATAAATAAGTATTATCTCGCTTCACAATTTGTAAACGTGTCACTTTCTTGTGCACTAGGTGCTTGTTAGGAGTTTATATATAACCTTTGATTTTCCGAACGAAGCTAGTCAAGTGCTGGTAGTATTTTGTTTGTTCCAAACAAAAACGCTGTTTTTCCGCATATGTAATTATGCACCAACCACGTATGTCGGCACACTCATATTTCGTACCTTCAATTAACCGCCCGAATGCTCTGGTCAATACTCTTGTTTCTGGAAGGGAAAAAAAGGAGAAAATCTAATCGACAATACTAACAAAATTCAATCTTTTAAAATAAAACCAGTGGTAGCCTCAGACCCAGATGTGTTATGATTGTCTGCTTTGTCTCGTGTGTCGTTGTATTGTTATATATTTGCAAAGCCACAAGCCAACGCAGCTCGAAAATTATATCTCGGACGGAGTTTTTGGTTTAGGTGTACAAGAAACGATAAAAAATAATAAAGAGACAGACGTTTGAAAAAAGAAAAAACTTCGAGCTGTCACCTGAAGCACCGCTATTATAACCGACGGAGAAAAGGAAGGGACATGGGTCAATTCCCTCTTCTCCCCCCTCGCCTGTTGAAAACTGCTGGACTATAAATAAAGTTTATTCATTCATTCATTCATTCATTCGTTCATTCATGCTGGGCATTTACGCCGTCGCAATATGTCATGGCCGCAGTGGGTATCTGCGTTTCTTGCAGTATGCGCAAAATAAAACACTCTTTTTAAAGCTGCTTTTAAAGCTGAAAAAAAAGTATTCATGTGAACTAGTAGCGAAGATGTTGCATGCGTCAGAACTTCGAGCGCGAAAACGCACTACCTGTGATACGCGGCGAGACACGAGTAATTTTGATTCATGTGTCATAAAACAGTTTGAAGAACACATCTACCACCGCAAGGGGGCTTCCAAATATCTAAGAAGTAATTTGCGCTTACAACAACAGGATTTTGTGATATATTATTTGAAGTTAACCATTCCAATACCGTGATATAATTATGAGGCATGTCATAGCGCGAGGTTCTAGAAATTTCTAGCACCTGATCTTCTTTAACGTGCACTGACATCAGACAGTACTCACAGGTCCTTTCGCCTTCCCCTAAATTGCACCACCCAGACCGTGATTAAACCCATGACCTTCTACCCAGCAGCCGAGCATCGTAACCACTGATTCACCATCGAGGACAACAATATGGTTATCTGCCATTTCAATTGAAATTATTCGACTTGCTTTTGGTAGATTTCCATGGTTTTGGGGGGGGGGGGGGTAAATAAATGTATGTGCACATTTTTGTGTATTTCTTTTTTGCAAGATACTTTTTCTCTTCGATTTCAGTTCCACTAGCATGTACAAAATTCAACGCTTTCTCTGCTCGTGGTGCACATATGCCATCCATGCACGTACGGCTGGTTCCGTTAGAGGTAGAAGAGCTTTGCGCCCATCCAGGTGGTGTAGCGGCTACGTTGCCCGACTGCTGATGCGAAGACGTCGTAATGGTGTTCGAGTTGCAGCGGCCCCATTTTGACTAAGGTAAAATGCTAGAAGCCCTTGTGGTTAGATTTAAGTACATGTTTAAAACTTCCAGGGGGTCAAAATTTCCGGAGTGGCGCTAGTGCGGGTAACAGACAGACAGGCAGACAGACAGACAGACAGACAGACAGACAGACAGACAGACAGACAGACAGACAGACACAGAGGATTGATAGTTTTCCAATAACGCCCTCCGAAGCTTCACCCACTCATCATGATTACTCCGTGAATATGCTGTGATTCTTTTTAATTTATTCGCATGACCCACCATCTAAGACGCTCGACACAGCTGATGCCTCTGTTTTTAAATGCGAAGCATTTCTTAGTGAACTTCGGTGACTATGAGCGTATCTATCTATCTATCTATCTATCTATCTATCTACTATCTATCTATCTATCTATCTATCTATCTATCTATCTATCTATCTATCTATCTATCTATCTATCTATCTATCTATCTTATCTATCTATCTATCTATCTATCTATCTATCTATCTATCTATCTATCTATCTATCTATCTATCTATCTATCTATCTATCTATCTATCTATCTATCTATCTATCTATCTGGATAGCTAGCCGCTTACGTTTGGGTGCTCTCGTGGTCACCCCATTTACTTGGCGTAAACCAAAATTAGCATGACAGGATAAGATGGTTTGACGAATACGACGCGCTTGTCTAGACATGGATAATGTCACAATCCCGTCGCGTACGTCGTTAAACACTTCCCACCAGACAGTGGCACATACCCTCGGGCGGGTATGTGCCGCTGGAATGCGGCTATGTGCCACAGGTTATTGACACTTGGTATCTGCTCAGGAACGACAAAAACACACATGGGCAATTTTAACGCTCGAGTGTTGAGAACTACGCGACGTAGGTGGCGTCGACCCCATGAGTCCCAGCGGGAATCGAACCCAAGCATTCTGGGTGCCAATGAATCATTTTACCACAGAGTGCAAAGATGATAATCATGAGGTGCGTGTCATGTAAGAACATGACTCCATGACACGATCGTGATGCGCTCGTAGCCTTTTACCTAGCTTCACATACACAAAATTTGTCATTACGGGACGTGAATGAATGACAAAGGTCTGTGACTGGTGCGAAATGATACTCATCAGGTGCGTGTCATGAAATGTAACAGCATGACTACATGCCACGCTGATGATGAACTCGCGGCCGTTTCGCTAGCTTCACAAATACCAAGTTTAATATTACGGGACGTGAATGGATGACAAAGGTAGGTGACTGGTGCGAACGTGATGATCATGATATGCGTGTCATGTAAGAACATGACTACATGCCTCCCTCAAGGCACCAATACACTTCGACAGAACCAGGTGCGCGTGCGCGCCAGCGTTTGTTTCGTCGCGTCACGACGGCGATGCCACGCCAGGTGCCGATCTGCCTGTCTTATACTCGAATGCGTGCGTCGCGCTGCGTTGCTCATACGCATGCGCGTCTGAGCGCTGTGGGCGTCCCTCCGTCACCAAGAGAGGTAGACGCAGTGCTGTCTAGGTAACCTCATTGGCGCGAAATGCACTGTGTCGCATTTTGTGCCGGTTGCCACCTGGCTGCGTCGACAAGCGCTGGTCGCACCGATCGTGCCTGGCGTCAGACTATAGAGTGCTCGCTTGGCTAGCGCAGCGTTGCTGTGCCCAGCGTGCACGCGCATCAACGTTACGTTGGAGTGTATTGGACCATTCATGATGCGCTTGTGGCCATTTCACTAGCTCCACATATACCACATATTGTATCAGGGGACGTAAATAGATGAAAAAGGTAAATAACACTTTAAAACATGATAATCATGACAAGGAAGTCATGTACGGCCTAATTTACTTCCGCCTCGTAACGCTGTGCTCATTTTAAAGTTACATATCAACCTTGCTCACAATTGCTTCGTGTATCATAGATTCCCACTGTACGTGGGATCTCCCATTTTTTTTATTTCGACGCCTCTTTGAATCATGTAGCGTTCTAACTGTCGCTGCGTCGTTGGCTCTTTGCCCCATTATTTTATCTGCCCCATATAAAGAAATATCGTTAGCGCTCTCAAAGCGGCTTTGTTTCGCCTCTAGCGGCTCCAACATTGCACCACCGTCCTTGCATCCTGCAGACCACGACCGGTTCTCTCTGCATCTACAGCTGTCCACTTTTTTCTTACTTTCATGCGTTTGACAACGCACGTGTGAAACACCCATTAGACAGATTTAGCTGCGCGTCCAGAGTAGCCGTATAAACGCAGCTTGCCATCTATTTGCAATGAAACAGGCCGAACTAAATCAGAACTCAAGACAACTAAATCTATCTTATCTTTTTCGCACCCTCTGAAATCAACTTTAGTGGTTGGGCCGTGCTTTAGAGTGCTAATACTTTTCTTAGTCGGGAAATGTCAGACGTCTGTCGGTGTCTGCGAGCCTGTAGTTCCATCTCTCCACTCTCGCTCCCTCTCCCATAGCGACAGCTTCAGACGCGCGCGCTCATCCTCGTCCCCAGGAACCGGAGCAGGTGGTGTGGGCGCAGTAGCGGAGAGTCAGTGGAGAGGAGGAGCAAGTTCTGGCGTGTGAGAGTGCTCGCATCGCGGGAGCTCGGTGAAGCTCCTGTGCGTGCGAAGAGAGTGTAGTCGAGGGTAGGTGCAATTCTTCGCCACTACTTCTCTCGCCATTCGCTCTCTCTTCTTTCTGAGCTCCACTCTCCCGTCCACTCACTCGTAAGTATATAGAATGGAGTAGAGAACGCGCCTCACTATCGACCATTCGCCACTGATGAATGTGTAAATAAGTGGTTACGGTACAAATCCCCGTCTCGTCATTATATTACGTCTTTAAATTTACTACGCTGTCTACTCTCCCCGCAAGAAATGCATTCGCCTTTTCTCAGCATTTCCAATGGTGGGGGGGGGGGGATCATTCGTCGTCAGCCACTGCATAAAGAATTTGCACAAAGATCCTCACGAGTGTGTAGCGGATACCACGCTTCTCCGAAGAATGACGAGTGATAGCATCTGTTATTGATTGATCTTTGTGTTCTTATTTTTTTATTTCTTGACAGATAACTTGCTATCCTTTTTTTTGTTCTTTTAACAATAAGCTCTCAATCAGTGTATCACACTTAGGCTACTACAAGCTTTGATGGCCAATCCCCCAGAGTAGGTATACGCTAGTGGTTACAGCCAACAAACAAACGAATGCAGCCCTACTACACACAATTATGAATATTTGTGGCGCAGTGAGCATCCTACAAGTGTGCTTGTAACAGTTACCCAAGTAGTGCTTAGAAAAGGCTCTGAAAGACCGCTGTTCTCCCTTTCGCTGTGGCTGTGCCACACATTCCGTGCAAGCCTGTTGTTTTTTTTTATTTTAATGTTTTCTTTTCTTTGTTTGCTTGGCTGCTGGAAAAGGCTACAGGGAAGCAAACAGGCCGGAATTTTGATAGCTCTGTCTAGCTTGCCTTTTCAGGCGGAATGAGGATGAAAAAAAGGACCGTTATGATGGTAAAAAAGAAGAACCGCATTTAGAAGTTTTGCGCATTCAGCGAAGTCGTAGCTCATGCCTATGTATATGGGGATACCCTTTTTCTAACAAAATGAGCCAGCCTTAACAAAAATATACTAGCAGGTACACCCAGAAAAATTGAAAGAAACTGTCACGCCGAAGCTCGAAGATTTTTTTTATTATGGGTTAATATGACAAGTACATGTCCACTTAAGTGGGCGTGCATGCAGACTGTAATCCGTTTGTCCACCAGGATTAAATGATCTGCCCTGTCAATTATCACAGGCAGTGCACCTTTAAAATACACGCGAGTGGGACAAGAGATAAACTCGGGACAAAACAATTAGATGCTTAGAGCAGTGAGCGGCAAGCTGAGTTTGGCTCCTTGAGAACAAGAGTTTGCAGGGCTCCTTGAGAACAAGAGTTTCGAGGGCTCTTTGAGAACAAGAGCTCACTCCGATCTCGCATTCGCGGTCATGTCAAGAAGACAGCGCAGAGCATGTAAACGCAGCGTTGAGAAAAACGGTTACCAGAATGCGCATGCTACGAGAAACGCACGAGCGGCATTTGCAATGATTTTCAAAGGAACACCATTTGCGAACGTGTCAGTGGTGTCAATCAGTCAGCGCAATCCCTTTGTCAATAGGCTATCGCACTTTCGAAAGGCGTGTTCGTGGGCGTTCGTGCTTTCTCGGGACAAACGCCTAATTTTTTTTGTTTCATCTGTAGCGTGGAAACATCCACCCTCAAAGGCATCAAGTGTGCAGATGCAGCAATCTCCAGCAGCTCATTTCTTTTCTAATGAATACTACAGATCACTTGTTTCATGGCGGCAACACGATTTGCTTTATATGTGGGGTTTAATATCCCAAAAACACCATATGATTATGTGAGAAGCAGTAGTGGAGGGTTCCGGGTTCGAATTTCGACCACCTTGGGTCTTTAACGTGCACTCAAATCTGGGTGCACGGGCCTACTGCATTTTCACCTCCATCGAAAATGCAGCCGCCGCAGCCGGGATTCGATCCCGCAACCTGCGGGTCAGCAGCCGAGTACCTTAGCCACTAGACCACTGTGGCGGGGCATGGCGGTAATGCGTCTGTGAGTGGTAGGTCGTTAGCGTGATGAAATGTATGCGATGCCTTGTAGCCACGCGATGAAAAATGGCCAGGCAGGCGCAAAATGCGCAGCACAGTCACAGCAAAAGCTCGAAGGGACCCCTTTGGTAGCCAATTCTAAACACAATTTGCGTAACCGCTATATGCACGCTTGCAGGGTACCCACTACGCCACAAAACATCACAATTTTTGTGTAGTAGGGAGGCATTCAATATGTCATCCTTTGTCATGCTACGGAGAACGTGATACCCACTACGCACTTTCAAGGAATTTTGTGCATATTTTTTTTTACGCTGTGGCGGATGAAGATGAAGCATTATGCCAAGCGCTGTATTGATGGGTTGTACCATTCGACGACCCACTCTTTACGTAATTCGCATTGAGTGACGCCTGGCTGTTTCTTGCCCGTTCTAAAGAGCTTTATTACACATCATTCATTGCAATTCCTTTCCGCACATGAAGCCTGCCAAGGGTTGGCTTCCAATGAAGTATCACGCACCAGCGTGGACCAGTGGTAGAAAACTTGGCTTGCACGCAAGAGACAAGGGTTCGATTGCAATTGTTTTTGTTTGCTTTTTTTTTCATTTCACACGGTAGTGGTTACGGACATGAGTGGTGGTAGTGGCGGCCAACCAAGGCCCACGTGACCCTTGTTGTGGTGTTATAACAGCTTTCGCTAAAAAAAGAAAAAAAGAACTTTTGTGTGCATCCACTATCCGTGCGATTCAGCTGAGCTCAATCGTGCCACTTGCTGGCGTTGCAGAATGAGCATTGCTTAAGCACTGCTTCTCGGCAAAAGCAAACACACTGCGTGGATCCGATCCTCGCCATGGTTTTCTGTCATTTAAAATGATTAACGCGCGAAGTCGTGTTGAAACTCGTTGAATTAGGAGAAGGCCCCAAATCAACTGCCGCCTTTCAGAGTGCCGGTGTGACTGTCGAGCGTTTCATGCAGTGGACGCTGAATTGCGGCGTCTTTGCCAATAAACTAACTTGCTCAGCTTGCACTAGTTGCGTAAGGCAGGAGCTATTAGGGGAGCTTGTGATCACCAAGTTTCAAACTATTTACGAAGCTCAACGTTTACGTGGTATCAACGAATTCAGACCGCGTCAGCTTGCTCCCAATTCAGGATGTGTTAGTTGGGGCTTGATTACTTATGTTTTATCGTTATATTGAACTGTCTTAGTTATTATAACTTTATTAGAACTGATTTGCTTCAATTAAGCCACCCTAATTAATAAATTGTAATTACCAGCTCCTTGTTAGCAAAAAACTGTAAAAATAGCCAGAACATTCCTCCATGCGATATTATTGTGAAAGGTCTTAATTTGTTTGGTCTTGATTATCATATATGCAAGTATGATATATCCAATTTATCTAACCCTAATTAACTCAGTCATAGTATTTATCGGCTTAACTCGCTAGGTGTACCACCTAGTTAACTAGCTAATCAGCCGGGCACACGTGCTCGAGGAACTAGCAGACGATAAAGAATAAGAAGATTGAGCACCGGCAGAGCTATCGGTTGCCCATAATTATAAACATTGCCTCGGCGATTAGGTCCGGCTATGTGCTTCTATAGAAAATGCTCTGCCTTACCTAACATTACAGACTATGGTACTAATGAGTTATTCTGAAGAACACTTAGTGCACACAATAAACGATTGAATATAAATTTAAGGAGTCTATATCACAAAACTATGATTAGTAAAACTTTTTGCGCTACTCTTTCATAGGCACACTTCTGTATGCCAAGATGCAATGGCCAACGAATGAAATACGCCGCTAGTTTGAAGACATCACCCAAATGCCAACCAGCCTCGACGTTGCGTCGCGTTTGAGTGTAAGCAATAGAACGTACTGAACGCTTACGGCAAGAGTTGGCTATTATTTTACTAATAATGTTCAAAAGAAAGTGTCACCCAATCACATAGAAAGATTCCTAGTTTCACCTAATTCAGGCTACTATGCATATAGCACAGCCGGTCCCTATTTGGGTCGTTTATTAATCCTCCTTACACAAATACGCCGCGTGTAACGGAGAACATAATTTGCTTATCTATACATTTTTTTTGTTGGTGTGATAAGCAGCTTGTGAACAATTGCTAATGAGCATGTTTACTAACATCCCAATCATACGTAGCTACCCTGCTCAATCTTTTCTCGGGTTACAATTATATCATATTAACAGTGCATTGTGTTTTACTGCATCTGGCAAAATATACAACCAAATACACTTTATTCTGCGAGCACTGAAAGTCGAACAACAGTGTTATGCGTACTTGCGCGCGTGTCAGACATGTATAGATTAGATCTAGCGGATCGCTGCGTGCATATACCAAAGATAGCACTTCGAACCCTATTCGTTTAACCGGGAAGCGGGCATTCGACCCCTGTACTACATCTGTGGGGCCGCACGCAACTATTCGACAGATCACAGGCTAAAGATCGCAGCACTTGCCATCCCACCACTGGCCGCGGCAAAGACGCGCCTGTCTCTGCTGCCTGTTCTTTTGCGTTAGTTAGAGTGTAGTAGAACAAATGAGGGCTGGGAACTATCTTCGTAAAAAGAAGTCAAAACAGGGTCAAGTGTCTCGTGACGCTGCAATCTTTAGCCTGCGATGTGTCAAATAGCTGCGCACGGCTCCACAGATGTAGTACAGGGGTCGAATGCCCGCTTCCCGTTTAAGCGAGTAGGGTTTGAGTTGCAGCTATACGTGGTTAATGATAACTAGCAGACAATATAAAAATTCCTTCAATTTCCTTTTCGACAGCAAAACATGGCGTTGTTTTACCTGTAGAGTCACTTATTCTTTGTTTTTCAATTTCTTACTGAAATTTAGCTTCAGATAGACCGTATTGCTACAAAAATATCGGGAAATCTCAAGCAATATACAAAAAGTTTGACAGAGGGCATAATTACTCTCAGCGCCACCACGCGAGATTCGAGGAAACGCCAAGAAATGAATGGCCTCCCAGATGAGTGGTGAAGGGGGACTCGTCCTGCCTTTGTCAGATACGCCACTCTCCGTTTTCGGCCGCTGGCTCACAGCAACGGGAAAGCTGAAAGTCACTGACATTTGATCACATTCGATAACATTCCATCTGTGGAAAACAAAGACGGTATAAATACTGATAAAGCTTAGCCAGATCATTGTATGTCACGCTGACTGATGAAATTCATGTTCTGGTAGTTGAATTCAAGGCCGCTGGTTCCTCAGCTTGCAGCATGCCCTGTTAGAGCGCGCTTCGTACTAAGCAAAAAAAAGTTCTAAGCAAAAGAAGCCAATTCAGATATAACAAGCAACAACAAACATAAAACCCATTATCAGCAGCTGCAACTCGAATGCTAGTTTGCTAAGAAAAAGCGGGTGCTCTACCTCTGCACATTGACAAGAGTCACGCTTAAACGATGACACATTGGAGGCTACCGATCGCAGTACCGCTGTTTTACCTTCTTATTACTTCCCATTTTTTTCACCTTAGTGCTGCGTGCGTTTCGAGCACTCCCCTTTTCAACTACACTCAACGTTAGTGTATACTCTACCAGTGGTGGCAGAGAAGTTCTGATTGCTAAACGTAAAGCTTCTATACTTTGTACTCCGAGTACGTCATTAGCCCCATCAGCGACTCCACGAAATATTTTGGGCCACTTCCACTGCGGCTTTGTGCCATGAAACGTATTCGGACCCGCATATACAGAACTCGTGAAAGTACGGAATTCATTGCAATATGTCACACAGTTCAATGTAAAAGATTTTAAAAAAATGCCACATTGTTACTTCAGAAGTTTACTACAGCACACATTTGTGTGATGCATCAAAAAAAGTAGCTTTATAACAATACTCTTATCTATTATTAAGTTTGTTTTCCGCGGTTTGTTGTCGGAGGTGCGAGTCATACGTGAGCAAACACGATTGAAAAGAGCGCCCCAACATCCTCGGCCGAAGGAGGTGTACGCACTGTTAGGGCATCGCAAGCCTCTAGTCCGGCTTGACCCTAACCTCGCTCTTGTTGTTCCATTGTAGAGTGTCCGTGTTGCGATGGTGCACGCGGAGCCGAGCTTTTGCCGAACTTTTTTTTGCCTCCACGCTCGGCGGTGTTGATTACTGTCAGTTTTGCGGAGGACAGCAGGTTCTTCCGTTTCACGGTGACCATCGCGTTAGCAGACGGACCGGAGAATCGCTCAGAAGCGAACGGCAAACGCGCATGACGGGCCAACGAGTGCGACGACGAGGCCTCACGAAAGAAAGCACGTCGCGGCAAGCAGTAGTTACTGCTCACTCCGTGCGGCACACTCCTAATCACGCCACCCTCACTCTCGCGGAGGCACTCAGAAAAATTCTCTCCCGGGAAGTGTTGTGAAGGAAAGCCTACTTCTTATGGCGTTTCGTGCTAGGTTAGATGGATGAAGCGTCCCACCTATTTTCGTTCAGTGTAGCCACAGATTTTCATTTGTATTGACGTTAAATCATTGTCGTGTGCGGAAAGAGTGAAAAAAATTGTTTATTTACTCATATATATTGCAGTGTACCTCTGTAACAAAATCCGCGAATGCGCGCGCTATATCAAGTGACACCTAAGAACTCTTCATAAACTCGGGCGCCTTGAACACAGAATAAAGTACTGCTGACTACACACCTTCATCGCTATCACCGCTTCGACTTTGACAAAAATTTGGCAGATCCCCCGTGACCAAATAACAAAAAAGGCAGAACCAAAAAACATTGGCAGATCCCACGTTCAATGGGAATCGATGAGATGCCAAGCACGAATGAAAAAGGTTGATATTTCACTTCAAAATCAGCACAACGCTACAAAATGGAGGTAAATTATGCCGTACATGACGTCCGTGTCAAGATTATTATATTTGAATGTGTCGTTTACCTTCGTCACCTATTCACGTCAGGTGATACCAAACTTAGTATATGTGGAGCTACTTCGTCATCCATTGATGTCACGTAACACCGAATAGGGTACATGTGGAGCTAGCGAAACGGACGTGAGCGCATCAAGAAGGACCTAATATACTCCAACGTAACGTTGACGCGCCCGCACGCTGGGCACAGCGACGCTACGTTAGCAAAACGTGAGCATTCTGTATTCTGACGCCAGGCGCGACCGACGCGACCAGCGTCCGTCGGCGCAGCATCAACATAGCATGGCATGACGGCAACCAGCGTGAAATGTACCATACTGCATTTCGCAACGATGCGTTACCCAGACAGCACTGCGTTTGCCACTTTTTGTGACGGAGGGACGCCGGACACGCATGCGTCGAAGCAACGCGGCGCGGCGCGCACCTGTGAGTATATGGCAGGAACGGTGGCTGGCGTGGCAACACTGTTGTGACGCGACGAAACGAACGCCAGCGTCGTTAAAATATATTGGCGCCTTGACTGTGGCATGTAGTCGTGTTCTCGCATGACACGCATCTCATGATTATCATGTTTGCACCAGTCACATACCCTTGTCATTCATTGACGTCACGTAATACCAAATTTGACATATCTCAAGCAAGTGAAACGGCCGCGAGTGCATCATGAGCGTAACTTGTAATCATGTTGTTACATATAAACATCTCATTATTATTATGTTTGCACCAGTCAAATACCTTCGTCACCCATTCACGTACCGTAATACCAAATTTGGTATATGGGACGCTAGCGAAACGGCCCTGAGCGCACCATGAGCGTGTCATGTAGTCATGTTGTTACATTACACGCATGTCATGATTTTCATGTTAGGGTGTGTCGCTTGTGTTCGTCATGCAATCTTGCCATACCATACCAATTTTGCAACATGCTGTGTGAGCAAAACCACCGGAAGAGCTGCAGGACCACAGAATTTAAATCATGACATTCTTGACATACTTGTCATAATTTTCATGTTATGACTAGTAATATATGCTTGTCAGACAGTCATGTTATGCCATACTAAGTTTGGTAGCGATACAATAATCGAAACGGCCAAGACAGCTAAAAATATTGGCAGATCCCAGGTACAGTGGGAATCGATGATATGCGAAGCAAGAATGAGAAATGTTCATATGTCACTTTAAAATCAGCACATTCTTACGAGGTGGAGGTAAGTGATTGATACCTTACATGACTTACGTGTCATGATTATCATGTTTGGATGTGTTATTTCCCTTCGTCATCAATTCACGTCACGTGATACCAAATTTAGAATATGTGACGCTAGCGAAACGGCCGCGAGCACATCACGAGCGTAGAATGTAGTCATGTTGTTACATGACAAGCATCTCGTCTTTATCATGCTTGCACCAGTATCATACCTTCGTCATCCATTCAAGTCCCGTAATAGCAAATTTGGTATATGTGACGCTAGCATAACGGCCGCGAGGGCATCATGAGCGTGGCATGTAGTCATGTTGTTACATGACACGCATGTCATGATTTTCATGTTAGGGTCTGTCTTGTATTCACCATGCAATCATGTGATACCATACTAGTTTCGCAACATGACATGTGAACGAAACCACCGCAAAAGCTGCCGCACCATGAAACGCAGATCATGACATTCTTGACGTAAATATCATGATTTTCATGTTATGACTAGTCAAGTGTGTTATTCATACAGTCACGTTATACCACACCAATTTTGGTATTGATAGGATTATCGGAACGGCCAGGAGAGCTAAAAGTCGTGGGTGGTTAGATAGATAGATAGATAGATAGATAGATAGATAGATAGATAGATAGATAGATAGATAGATAGATAGATAGATAGATAGATAGATAGATAGATAGATAGATAGATAGATAGATAGATAGATAGATAGATAGATAGATAGATAGATAGATAGATAGATATGCTCAAAGTTAAGATATCCTCAAAGCTAAGAAATGCTTCGCATTTAAAAAAAATTGACGGCAGAGACCACGAGGTGATTGATGACGAGATTGGGCGAAGTTCCTGGAAGTAATACCGGTGAAATTTTCTTCCGTTAATTCGCCTGGCCATATTTATTTATTTTTATTTATTGAAAAATCCTTACAGGCCCTTTACAGGGCATTGAGTAAGGGGGGTAATTGGTGAAGTGTTACAGATCACACAAAATAATTTACGCGTTACAAAGCATATCAGCACAATGAAAGTATGACGCGGATTGCAATATAAGTTGAAGTTAACAGGCGATAACAAGAAAAAAGAAAATGCAATTTCATAGTGCACACACGACAGTGGGAACTGAATACAGTCATTATAGTGTATGAAGGCGACATCAACCAAAGATAGCCAGCTGGCTTTACCTCAACGACGTGCCGTAATTTGTTTATAAGTTGCAGAACATACAATATAAAAAGCACCAAAAAACGCAGAACCTATGCTTATATACAGAAAACATTTCCAGTGTGCAACAAACATAATCGGTCACAAAATCCGACACGTGCAGAACAGTGGCAAGTCTATTGTGAGAAGAAAGTAAGCAGCAACTGACGGAAAGAATTATTGTCTGATACAGATGCGATGTTATCTGGAAGACCATTCCACAAACGTATGGCGCGAGGAAGAGCAGATGAGTTGAATGAATCAGTTGCCCCGCATAATCGCTTGAAACTGAAGTGATTATGTAACCTACGTGAAGTAATGGAAGGAACATCGAGGTGGAGTGGGAGGGGTCTGTTGGTGTACACGTATTTGTGAAAGAGGCAAAGAAGGGAAATGTCGCGACGAGTGCTCAGGGGTTGAAGAGAAAGATTGTTTTTAATTTGCGTTATGCTGCTGTGATAGTCATGATTCTGTGAAATGAAACGGGCCGCCCTATTCTGAATAGCTTTAAGCATGTTAATTAAGTAGTTGTGATAAGGGGACCAGATTGGAGCAGCAAATTCAAGCTGGGGACGGACAAAGGTTTGATAGGCTAGTTGACGGACGTGAGCGGGACAGCTATGTAAATTACGGCGTAGATATCCTAAGGACTTGGAGGCTTTCGCGCTAATGGTGGTGATGTGGTGAGACCAGGAGCGCGCTTCTGGTCTTCTGGTAATATGCGCGCTTCCTCGCGGCTTCTTATTGTCGAAAGTTTTCAAGATTTGCTTCGTTACGTTGACGTGCTACCTCGGCCTCTCGCTCCCGTACGGAAGGATCTTGCCGACGCTGACGTGCCACTGCAGCTTCTTGTTCACGTACGGCGGCATCTTACCGACGCTGCCTTGTGTATGTGGCTTCTTGTTCCCGTACAGCAAGATCTTGCCGACGCTGCCTTGCTGATGTGACCTCTCGTTCACGTACGGAAGGATCTTGCCGACGCCGACGTGCCGCTGCAGCTTCTTGTTCACGTACGGCGGGATCTTGCCGACGCTGCCTTGCTGATGTGGCTTCTTGTTCCCGTACAGCAGGATCTTGCCGACGCTGCCTTGCTGATGTGACCTCTCGTTCACGTACGGAAGGATCTTGCCGACGCCGACGTGCCGCTGCAGCTTCTTGTTCACGTACGGCGGGATCTTGCCGACGCTGCCTTGCTGATGTGGCTTCTTGTTACCGTACAGCAGGATTTTGGCGGCAACGTCGCGCAGCTTTCCGGCGAGCTTCTGGCTCCCGTGCTCTCACTTCAGCCTCCTGTCTGCGAGCGCGCGCCGCCGCTGCCCTGCGCGCCCGCCTTTCGGCATCCTTATCCATACGAGCACACACCGAAGGCTACGAGCATCGGCCACTACAAACCTGTATCGATATGGTTTTGATTATAAAACCATTGCTTTAAAAAACACCAGGCGTCTTTCGTTAAGCAGCTGGCGTCTTCTTTTTGTTTTGCTTCAGAAACATCTGGCGTCTTTTCATTTTGCTTTTAGAAAACATGTGGCTTCTTTCGTTGGTTTATTTCATCAATCAACGGCGTTTTGATCAGAAATTTTTAATTCTTTTATCGCGCACAGGAGATATCTCACCAGGCCTCACAAGGCCTCACCAGGGAGGTAAACAATGGCTGCTACTGGGAATGAGAGACAGCAGAAGTCGGCTTTTAACACTTCTACTAACGTTTCCTACTGGAACATGCCAATGGCTGCTAATGGGGAATGAGAGACAAAATTATTTGGCTTTTAGTTAACGTGCACCCTGCGAATTTTTTTATTGTTCAACAACGCACAGGAGAAATCTCCCACCGGCACCACCTTGGAAGTCAAAGCGTAAAACTAGTTACACACTACGATTACGGCTATGACTACGAGGGACGAACGGGTGCCGCTATAAGGAGCTTCGCCCCTAAAATTGGCCTCGTATTTGCATGTTGCACCGAAAAATGTCGTCGAAAGGCGATCGTATTGCGTCTGGAGAGAGTGAACAAAACATTTATTTGATGTTCTGCGCAAGAAAATCGGTGAATGGTATTCTGGAGGCGCTGCGTTAGAGTGCCCCGAGCGTGCTGCGGAGGCGAACTAGCGCATCAAGTCACGTCACATGCGAGACATGAGCGCTATCTGGCAGTTATCCTGGAAAAAGGGGCTCGTGCCGTGCGCGCCCGTCTCTGAGGTGATAATGTGTATAACGCAAGGCGATGGGTAGGTGCCACCACGTGTCGTCTTAGCGAAGCGTTGGAAACATTTGCCGTTTCGTGCAAGCGTTGCATGGCCAGCGCAGTCTTATAAATGCTACGATCCTTAAGATTACTTATGCTTGCCTTTTTTAGTAAAAAAGTGCACATACATAATATTGACGTGTGGTCATGGTGCCTCAGATATGTGCAATAATTGTTTTAAATTGACAATCACACAAGTATGAATCCTTAATTTTGAGCAATATTGGTAGGTGCTTCGGATAGGTTCAGCCGTTTGGAGTATCGTTTGGTCACTTTGGTGCCTTTTATGGTACTCTCAAGAGTGGACAAACAGACAAATGTACAGACAGACGGGCCAAAATGTTTGCGTCGAAGGTCCCTAAAAAAAGACTATCTTCTTTAAAAGATAATTGGGCCACTCCATCGTTCGCCGCGGTGGTGTAGCGTTGATGGGGCTCGGTTGCAAAACGCAAGACCGAGGGTTTGATCCCGTACACAGTGGTCGCATTCAATGAAGTCGAAAAGCTAGAGGCACGGGTACTGTTCAATATCAATGCGCGGTAAAGAACCCCGCATAGTCTAGATGTCTGGATCGCTCTGGTATGAAGTGCATCATAATCATGTCGAGGTTTTTTGGAGACTAAACCCCAGATATTATTTCCGGGCCACGCCGTCACATTTTATAGCAACAGCCACTAGACTGTGGCTGCACTGAAGACGAAAAAAAAAAACATCAGACCTGTGCTGTCAGAGGAAAAGCTATAGAAGAGCGGCCTGTCAGAGCTTTTTTTTTTACTTTTTGGGTAGCTTCTGCAAGCACAATTGGAAGGTACCTACAACGTCATTCATCATTGTGTAGTATGCAGGCATTCAGTATGCCAGTCATCGTCATTCTTCGCAGGAGCGTGGTACCTGCCACACAACTGCAAGTAACTTTGTCATTTTTTTTCCTTCTGTGGCTGACCACAATAAAGAATTATGCCAGAAGCTTTGGTGATCCACTCGTGCGCCTGTGTTATTAGGTGCACAAGATCAAGCCTTTGTAAATGGTTAGAGGATTTGACCACCCACTCATTGCACAATTTGCATTATTTCACACATGGCTTTTAATTTTACGTTCGGTAATGCTTACTCACTCATACAAACGTGATTTATTTTTGATTTCATGCCTGTCTAAGGCTAGTTTTCAAAAAGTTCCAAGCACCAGCCTAGCTCAGTGTCACAGTACTGGGATGGCCCATAGGGGACCCGGATTCAAATCCCATTGTGTCCTTAGTCTATTCTATTTGCAGAGTTTTGTTTTATTATTTCGTGCAATAGTGTTTACGGACACCGGCGGTGGCGGCAGACAACCACGGCGCGCACGTGACCTGCGTTGTGGTCTCATAACAGCTTTCGCTGTAAAATATGGCGTGGGACCAATTTTTGTACAGTCTTGTTCACGCAGTTTTAGTGACAAGGATAAAAATAGGGTTGTCTGAGCTTCTGGCAACGCCTCGTGCTCGTTCATGTTAGAGGAACGATAAAACTTCTCTCAACGCTGCATTTGGCGTGTGCGTGTGTGTGTGTGTGTGTGTGTGTATGTGTTGTGTGTGTGTGTGTGCGCGTGTGTGTGTGCGTGCGTGTGTGTGTGTGTGTGTGTGTGTGATGAACGTTTGAAAGAGAGATGAAAGGAATACGGATTCCCGGTTTGACCTCGATAATGGGGTAAAGAAGAGAAGATTAGAAGAAGAAAAAAATCACCCCTCTTCCTTCCCCATCTGCTTAAATAAATTTTCACTCTGTCGTTGAGCTGTTGAAAAAAATGGTTTTATTTTATAGGTGTTGAAGTTTGGTCTAATTAAGGCAAAAGTGGTCTTCCCAAGCGGAAGGTCGTCATTCTTCTCGAGCATAGTCCTGATGACTCTGGGCACCTAAGTGGCACGACAATCACGAGCGGATGAAATAACAGCCCGTACCGGACACCAAATGATTAAAAAGTATACTAGATCAGTCAATATTATTCGTAGTGCTAGTAGTAGTACATGGTCAATTTGATTAACAGCAAGTTCATTCCTTTTTCATTAGGCGGCCCTTGCTCGTTCAGAAGTAAGAACTCTTTTTGGAAACACCTACTCGCTGAAACGGATTGGAGCGTTGCTGCTGTAGAGCAGGAGAGGCGTTTCGTGATGATTGTGTATCTACGCTGCGCCATCTATGAACGTTCCACTGAAAATATCGAAGCTATTCGCGCCTGCCCTGTCCTCTCCTGGCGAACGGAAGATGCAGGAGGGTGCGTCAATAAACGCGACCGCGCTCAGAGGGCGACACTGAGTCGCAGTATCGGTGCGTCTTTGTTTTAGCGCGCAAATGCAAAACGACGTATCGCGCTAAGCTCGCCAATACCTTAAAATAATTGAATGTTCGGTGACTTTTTGTTTTGGCATTAAATTGACTACAGCGCAACGAAACGATGGAATAGGAAAGAAGACAAAGGCTCGTTTCTCTGTGGAAGGCTGTACAAGATAACCTGATTTATTTTATTATATTGTGTTTGTACGGTTTTTTCATGTCTTATATTGCCGAATTACAGGCTTACTTTATTATACTGCTGTTTCTTTTCTGTAAATAATGAACATTCTGTATGTTTGCGCAATCATTACCTGCTAAGCCTAAATAGGTATTGTTTTATGCTTTTTATGTATAATAATTTTTTCTGTCATGTGTGATTTGACTTGTACATTTGTTGTAAATCTTTTCAGTAGCTGTCGCTTGTGGCCGTGTAATTGGTCTCCAGGACCCCAGTCAAGCTGTTTTACCACAAGGTTTAGTGCAGAAAACTATTAAAAATGTGCATTTTTTGTTTTATTCTGTAAATAAAGAGAGTGAATAAGCGCATGAATGTGGGTGCCCAATCAAGCTGTTTTAGCACAGATTTTAACCTAAGGGGCCATTCGCAATGCCCGTTTTTTGTTTTATTCTTGAAATGTGAATGAATGAATGAATAAATAAATAAATGAATCAATGAATGAACGAACACAAGCACGAAGTGATAGCGGATCTTATTGAAAGCACCGATTTATGCAACTGGCAAGCTTGGTAGGTGCACAATCTCCTGTTTGACTATCATCATTCAACGAACAATGACTATCATCATTGTTCGTTGAATTTGAGGTCGAACACGCTAGTATTGTGTCAATTGTTGCTTGTACCTATCCTAAATTTTTCACCACGACGTTATTGGGATTGTCCGCCTTCACTCGTGTGTTGATTGGTTATGAATACGGGTTTCAAACGTTTCAGCGAATACGACGCACGCTGTGTTTGCGTATAGTCGGGCGGTGGCGTTCAATACTCTAACTTTAGGAGTAGACTATCTCATAGCTCAAGTTCAGCGTCCATTTAGTGGCGGCTTTCGTCACACCACTTTCTCGTATTCCCATCTCACCGTCTACTATACTACCGCTATCGCAAGCATCCATGACTAAAAATGTTCTTTTAATCACTGATCATGGCGTTAACTGTCGGGATGAAGATTCATCACTAAGCATCAACATGGTTGCGCTCACGTTAAACGTTTCTGTAGCTATCAAGCACCAATAGGCATCGTGCAAGCTTTCTTATATCAACGTACAGTAAACATTTAACTATTTCTGTAAGGACAAGTTTCCCTATCGCGTTATACCGATTCTTATCACCGAGGGATCTGAAATGTTATTTGTACTTTCAAGTAAGTCCAAAATTAAGTCTCCGACTCGCGTATAACTTTTTCAGGCAATAGAACTAGAATAACTGAGTAAAATTTTAACAAATACTTCGTTGACATCAACGCCCATTTCGCATTCAAGAACTAACCCTTCAAAGAATAGCCTCTATTTTCAGCCTCAATATATTCGCTAACTGAAGTTCTCATTAATCACTAGCAGTATCTTCTCTTTTTTTTTAGTCACAGGACTTTTCCTGCTGCCTAGAAAAGAGGCAGTATAGTTGCAGAGCGTCAGGTTTTGGTAATAAGGTGAGCGACCGACCTCTTCGAAGCCGGTGACCATCGCTGCTTCTTTCGCGACACTCACTATGGGAACTGGAGCGTTGTCACGAAGCACGTAGACGTGATGAGAACCCCTGGCTTCTTTACACTTATTTCCTCGTGAAGTTCATGTAAACCGGTGCATGGTGTTTGTAGCGCGCCAAACGTAGACAGAAGAGAAGCACAGAGGACAATCACAACGGCCACAATTCATCTTCAATTTTGTCTAATGGTGCCGAGCTACGACCACAATGAACCACAACCAACTAGGCCAATTTGAAGATCCATTAAAACTGGCGCGCCGCATCAAAACTCATACGCCCATCTGCTAACAGATGGCGCTTTGGGCCTAAGGTGGCAGTTTTAAAGATGTTGAGTCATAGGCCGGAAACTTATGGCATCAGCGGTATGTACAAATGTCTGCTATTCGCGCTGTGCCAACGTACTGAATTAATCACGTGACTAAATATAGTGAGCATATATTCAACAATATTTTTTCCGAGTAACTTGCACAATCCTAATACTCCAACTGAAGAAGAAGCGATTCTCTCTATTTTCAGATTTAAACGAGCTTTCATCCCTAGGATTACGAAAATGCAAAAGTTATAATCACGCACAAAAAGAGCCAAAATAGGGATCCAACTATCACTTGGATAGACTGAACACGCTGCGATCATTCAAGCAACAAAAAGAAAAAAAACTAAGTAACCTGGGTACGACCACTGCGTTTCTGGTGGATGGATTGATGAATGGATGAATGAAATAACTTCATTAGGGTCCAATAGGTCGTGCTAGTGTCTTAGCCCGAAGCAGGCCGCTCCCACGTTGGGACCGAAAGACCTGGCCTATCAGCCGCTTCGCGGGCCCGTTGCACTGCCCATAATGGTCCCTCTAATGTAGAACTGCGCAGAGCTGCATGTCATCGTTCTTCAGTTTTTTCCACGTCGCTGCGTAACGCGGAGCATCGCTAGAGCACGTGAGCAAGATGCACGGTTTCGTGGCATTTATTGCATGTTTTGGGAACACACAACTCTCAATAAATCCTGTTAATTAACAGCGGCTTCGGATATGTTCTTGTTTGTAATCGCCTGAGTGTAATGTCCTGAGCTCTGTTTAGTTTACTGTGTGGAAGGGGGTAGACTCTGCGTCCAAGATCTATAGAAATGTTTTGTTAGCTCGTTGTACGAAGGGAGGTGATCCTTGCATGCTGAAACCTCAGCATCTTCCTGCCTTGTGGCTGCATGGTTGACAAGTCCTCGTGCAGCATTGTGAGTAGATTCGTTGAGGTTCCCGGGAGCACCGTTGATTTTCGCCATGTGAGCAGGAAACAAAATAATCGTGTGTGGCTTGATTACTTTTCCCCTGAGCATTGCCAGATCCTGTCTAGAGATAACTCCTTTGGCGAATGCTCCCACGGCCGTCCTAGAGTGACTGTGGATCCTCCATTTATTTTTGTGCAAAAGTTCAAATGCAACGGCTACTTGCTCGGCGATTTCCGACTCTGTGGTGTAGATGGAAGCCGTGTTGACTAGTTGACCACCTCTGCTCACAAGTGCTGTCGTGAAAGCTCGTTTATTGGACGCGAAAGCCGCCTCGACAAACGAGCACTTCTCGGCCTCAATTTAAGCTTTTTTCTAGCACGCCGTGTCAATTTTTTATCTGCCGTGGAACATAACATGGGTTATTGCATCTGAGACGTCATCGGTGATATCTCGTGCAGTTCCTGCAAAAACTGAAAGCGTGGCCATGTCTTGATGTAATTATAGCTCTGTGTTACTAGGCAACAGAGACTCTATTCAATGGCACCTCGGAAGTGGTCGAAGTAATTTAGTCCTATTTCAGAATCTAGCAATCAACGCCGCACAAAAGGCCAGTTAAAAATTATGAAGATAGTTCTTGACCTGTGCTGTGCGCTTGATGCTGAAATGGGACATCAACATTCACCAACCTTCATTATTTCAATGACTTCGTCCGTTGAATTTAATTTGCAAATATTTTCAAAGGACTAACGATAAACTACTTATCAGCTCATTATATTGTTTAGGGCTGAACTATAAACAAAAAAGAACGCACAGTATTCCCTATACATTCACCTTAGACGTCTGGAAGGCAAAAGCTGTCTTGACGCTTGGTGCTGTTGCTGAACGTCAAATCTATAAATGAGGCCCCGCAAATAGGAACAAATCGTAGCAGCAACGTAACAAAGAGAAGCTTTTATGCCGTATAAAATAAATGTAAAAACATTGTCGAATAACTTCCGCTAGAAGGCATCATGTCTTTAAAATAAAAACTTATAAATAGTACGTTGCATGTGCCTGTAAAGCTACCCCCGATCGAACACGGTCAGCGCGTACGGTGGCGTCATCCACAACGTTGACAAATGGTGTCGATGGCATCACCATTATGGTTCCGCTTTTTCTATAAAGATCTCGTCGTCTACGCTGAAAATATATGGCCTCAACCGGCCCGGTGTCGCCACAGGCGTAGGTGTACGTCAGAAGAAATGCTACTTATCGATTTTTAAGCTTTGATAGCGAAGTGCATCTTGTGGAATTGCACACATGGTTGCTGTTTCAGCGCATAAAAATGCTTGATTTGTTGTTTTTTCAGCAAAACTTCCTCTCCATTACTTCAGTTAATTTCATTGTGGCTATCTTAAAAAACACGAGGGAGTGTTACTCAAGAGGTGTCTTAGATTGCAATAAAGGAGGTTGTCACAATGATCAATGTCAAGTTGCATTTTACATTGAACAGGTTGATTAATTTGTTGGGTTTAACGTCCCAAAACCACTATATGATTATGAGAGACGCCGCAGTGGAGGGCTGCGGAAATTTAGACCACCTGGGGTTCTTTAACGTGCACCCAAATCTGAGCACACGGGCCTACAACATTTCCGCCTCCATCGGAAATGCAGCCGCCGCAGCCGGGATTCGAGCCCGCGCCCTGCGGGTCAGCAGCCGAGTACCTTAGCCACTAAACCACCGCGGCGGGGCCATTGAACAGGTTGGCTTCAAAACTATAAAAGTATTTCGAAAGCTAACATTAGCAACAGGCTTAGGAAGATAAATTCTGTTGGTATGAGGTGGTGTGAGCGAGTGATGTTAGAGGTACAGCGAAGATATCCGTAACATCTACAAAAAAGTATATCTTAAAATTAGACTTTTAAAACTGTGTCCCGTTAGTAGAAACGAAGCCATAATTGCATGCGGTCTGAATTTTGTCGTGATTTTCTACATTACGATATGTCTTTCTGAGTTGCGATTTCGGGGAAAAAATTCGTCTGATTCCACGTACTTTGGGAATCGACGTTATGAGAAGCTTGCGGAAGGTACGTGACCGTGTTATAATTTTTTGTTGAGCGACACGTCATGAAATGATGCTAAATTGGTGTATAAATCTTGCACACACAGGCATATGTAGAAGAGTTTCAGATGTTCATCCAACCTAATTACTACAATGTTACGCTAAACAACAGCAACCACAATTATTCAGTAGTTGCAGGCTCAGCGCCAGGATGCGCTTCAAGTTCTTACAGAACAATTCTATCCTAAAGGACATTTGTGTATAATGGAACTGACACGCAGTTTGTGCGTTTATTGTGCTCAAACGTTCTCCCTAGATTACTTTATTATTTTTTATCTCATTAGCCTATTCGGATACACAAGGACACAGATAAAAGAGGTAGAGAGCGAGCTGGCAACTGTAACCTGTAGGGGCACAATGGCTTCACGCAGATGTTTAAGACATTGGCAGATAAAAAGTAGGCGCTAAAGAAATTTGCCCGAATTCGACCTGTGACGTTGATCTGGAGTGGTTAGATTAGCGTTTTTTAAACAACGAAAGCAATTCAGTGAACCCTAAATCAAAGCCTCCATTAATACTTCAACATAGGGGGGCGAGGCGTTTTGAAAGACCAGTGCGATAATGCACACTAAGATTTTATCATCTTATACGCTATTGTTAGTACGTAGTAAGGGAAATTATTTCTTGACTAAGTTCACAGATTTCATCTCTGACATCATAAATTACGTTACGTACTGCAAGAAAGAACGTGAACTCCCGAGAACAGCTAGTTCTCGGAGCTGTTAAGGTATTACTTCAAATGGATACGTCATGCGAACTATTTTTTTACTCTCAAAAGCCAGCGCAAACGGCAGTATAATCATGATCCTAAAACTGAGCTTGACCTGACTAGTGAAACAGGCGTTTTCATTTCCGTCATGTAATATGTCCATCCTTTTCAGCGATCCAACTGAACAACTAAAATTTGGATGGTGGCACTACGTAGTTGCACTACATGTAGGCGAAGTATCGTAATAAATCTCGCTACTTATTTTCATTCATAGCTGAAGTATAAAAGGTGTTTAAAAATGAAAACCAGGAGCCAATTTTTTCCCTAATATTTACCTTCGGTACAAACTATTCGTTTTTTTTTGTGGTTTTCCAGCTACACTGAAAAAAAAAACTGCAAGAGAAGGGGGGGGGGGGGGGCTTCGTGCTATCTACCGGCAAACAGCAAAAATAATTTAAGGTATTGCTGTGTAATAAAGCGCTAAATATGTGAATAATTGCTATGCGTTTTGGCGAAGTGTGCTAGAGTCAAATGAAAACTATAAAGCGTACGTTACAAATGTACAGTGCTTGTGCATCCAAACAAAACCATTTAGTGCTAAGTAACGCACATTCTTTTGTTTTAACCTTTTTTAGTTCGGGTGATTCAGATTGTGTGATTTGGAGTCGACATGCCGTGGTTCTCTCCAGGATTGGCGCATAACACTACTTTAGCAAAATTCGGTCCCTAGTGTACCCTTAACCCACTAAGTGCCCACTTATTCATATATTTTGTTACATACACAAGCACGCACACAAACACGCACACAGTAGATTGGACCAGCGCGCGCTATTATCGCCGAATGGGCTCGTTTTCGTCGTGACACCTATCGAACAAAATGCGTTAAAGGGTTCTTGAAAACACTTTTTAAAGTAACCATGGAATGTATTCACTGGAAGAGCTTACTGGCTCACAAATTCAACGCCGCAAAAATTTTAAGAATCCGTCTACTGCGAGTGGTGTTACAAAGGTTTGTCGCATGCTAGAATTGCATTATCTCTTCTCTCGTGTTGATGAAAGCACTAGAAGCTAAGCAGGGAGGGGTGGCAGGGCAAAGAAATTACCGTGCCTCGTGACTTTGAGCACTTTTTTTTTTCTTCGAATCCGCGGCTTCTTCGATGTGATCGCGTGCGCACACATGGACAAGTAGCGGCCTCCCACGGCTATCTGGGTAACTTGAATTTTCGGTCACAGATGCACGGTCGATTTTTCGCTCACAACCAATGGGGCCGACGATGCCGGTGGCGGGTTTCATGCGACACGAGCTCTTTAGTGCTATCACGTTAAAATCACAGCATATCCACAGAGTGAATGATGATGAGGGGGGCAAAGCTTCGGAGGGTTTTATCGCTAAACCGTGAACCGTCTGTCTGTCTGTCTGTCTGTCTGTCTGTCTGTCTGTCTGTCTGTCTGTCTGTCTGTCTGTCTGTCTGTCTGTCTGTCTGTCTGTCTGTCTGTCTGTCTGTCTGTCTGTCTGTCTGTCTGTCTGTCTGTCTGTCTGTCTGTCTGTCTGTCTGTCTGTCTGTCTGTCTGTCTGTCTGTCTGTCTGTCTGTCTGTCTGTCTGTCTGTCTGTCTGTCTGTCTGTCTGTCTGTCTGTCTGTCTGTCTGTCTGTCTGTCTGTCTGTCTGTCTGTCTGTCTGTCCGTCCGTCCGTCCGTCCGGTCCGTCCGTCCGTCCGTCCGTCCGTCCGTCCGTCTCCGTCCGTCCGTCCGTCCGTCCGTCCGTCTGTCTGTCTGTCTGTCTGTCTGTCTGTCTGTCTGTCTGTCTGTCTGTCTGTCTGTCTGTCTGTTCATTCATCCATCCATCCATCCGTCCTTTCTTTATCTAGCAAACACTCGAAGTACTGCCATCTAATTTTATAACATCTCGCATCTTTTCATTATATACAAGTGCCGCCATCTAGTGCATACTGCAAAAAATAAAGTAGTTGTGGCTACCTACAACTACATACATCGAGGATGTACAGACCCACGCCTTAAGAAGCTTCGCTCCTAAAACAAATACCGTTTCTTTTGAATGCGTGGGTAGTGTGCATGTTCTGAAACTTGAGCATTTGTAGTGCACGAGGCGAATGTAGGTCAACGAACGCGTACATGGCTCTGTTTAGAACAATATGACCTTGGTTTTTTTTCAGTTGGTAGCAGTGATAGAACCTTAAGAATTAGCCTAAGTTAGCTGAATCCTACAAAACAGACCTACTACTATAATAACTTAGATGGCTCGCGGAGAAAAAACTTTGATCGAACTGCTTTCAAACAGAGAAAAGCCACTCGGCATTATATTGAGGGTATTGTCTATATAGAGAACTCGTAGCAAGAACCTGTGTGCACATGTCGTTTTTTTTACCTAATTTATTTTATATCTCTCTATACCTATCCTCTTTCCGACCCTTTTCCCCACCCCGTACAGGGTAGAAACCAGTTCGTCTAGGTTAACCTCCCTCTTTCTTCCTCTTAATGATTTCTCTCTCTCTCTCTCTCTCTCTCTCGTAGCAAGAACACCATCTCTATTTATTAAAACAACTCTCTCTCTCTCAAAGCAACGCGGAAAAAACTTTTACAAGCTTCTCTACAAGTATCATAACATTTTTACAAAAATAAGCTGTAAAAATCGATGTATTGAATGTATTCCAAACATTTTTCTTCTGAATTTTCTCATTGAATCGAATGAGTTTCCTGGTCACTATCAGCAGGATCGGCCTGCCATCTGATGCAGTGCATGATAGGAAAGAAATGTGATCGAGCGAAAGGGGCGACACAGGGAGTAGGAAAGATGAATGATAAAACGAGAGGCTAGCCTAACGATAGGGCTGTCATGATTTTACAGGTGTAATTGATGGTGGCGAGGGATGAAAGAAGAGCGTAAGACAGAGCAATAAACTCAGACACATACACATATGCGAAAGGCACAATAAAAGCGTACTTGCTTGAACAGTATCATTGAGTCCTCTATCCCCAAAGAATTCCAAGAGGTGGAACCATTATAGTCCGCAACAAAAAAAAAGTGTTCACTCAGACTCACTGAAGAAATATCTTTTACTCTTTGGTCTTATTCGAACTCAGACTCACAGAAATTTCCGTCAACCAGACTCAATTGTACACGAGCTAACCAATATCTTACTTATCCAAGCTTTCTCGAACGAGACTCAAGACTCGATCTGGGTCAAACTAACCCTGAGCGAGTCGACTCATGAGAACGTTCGTCTAAAGCTAGCCTTTTCAATCACAGTATAAATCCTAGTTAACGTCAATATCTTGCATAAACCATGCTCTACCTGGCATCTTTTCATATCGTACCTTGAAGTATAAGTTACTAATGGTAGAAATCCAGTCAAGACATTTTTTATGAAAGAGACGACTCACACGAGACATATTTATCGAGAATTTCCCACAAAATAGTTTGTGCGGGAAGGTCACTCTCGAATCTTCCATTTACCTCTCGCCAAATGCCCTTCCCTAATAAATGTGGACGTGGCGATGAACCGTATATGAGTTGAAATAAGTTTCAGAAAATGGGAGTACAAACGTGAGACTGTATGTGGCCTCATGTCACTAGTTTTCAAAAGTGTGGACCCCCCCCCCCCTTCCATTTCTCCCCAAAGTATAAAGCTTTGTACTGTAGTAGCAACAGCACCACGGAATGCGCTTGCAGCTATAGTTATTTTAAACAGCTCAGAGACATGACACAGGTCAGACCACACAACACTATTTACACTTATTGACAGCTATCTACACTATTTACAGCTATTACACCGGCAGGCAGCTGGCGAGATGAACACGTAGATACAGCTGAGTGCCAGTTCACTATAAATGCTCGTGGTATCCCTAAATAAACCGGTAGGTCTTCGGTCGGCACTGGATGTCGAACATAGTATTTCTCACATTGGAAGTGGATTCCGAACTATTTTGACACCGTTTTAAATGCGAAGACTTTCTTAGCGAACTTCGGTGACTTTAAGCGTATCTATCTATCTATCTATCTATCTATCTATCTATCTATCTATCTATCTATCTATCTATCTATCTAGCCGCCTACAACTTTTAGCTCTCCTGGCCGTTCCGATAATGGTGTCAATACCAAACTTGGTATGGCATAACATGATTGTACGAAGAATATATTTGACTAGTCATCACATGAAAATCATTATATGTGTGTCATGAATGTCATGATTAACATTTTATGGTCTTGCAGCTCTTGCGGTGGTTTCGTTCACATGGTATGTTGCAAAACTGGTACGGTATAACATGATTGAATGGTAAACACCGGTGACAGACCCTAACATGAAAATCGTGACATGTGTGTCATGTAACAACATGACTACATGTCACGCTCATGATGCGTTTGCGGCCGTTTCGCTAGCATCACATATACCAAATTTGGTATTACGGTACGTGATTGAATGACGAAGGTATGTGACTGGTGCAAACATGATAAACATGAGATGCGTGTTATGTAACAACATGACTACACGCTACGCTCATGATGTGCTCGCAGCCGTTTCTCTAGCTTCACATGTACCAAACTCGGCATTACGCGACGCGAACGATCGACATAGGTAAATGATACATCCAAGCATCATTATCATGACACGCGTGTCATGTAACAACATGACTACATGCCACACTGTTGATGCGCTCACGGCCGTTTGGCTAGCTTCACATGTGCCAAATTCAGTATTATGGGACGCCAATGGACGACGAAGGTGTGTGGCTGGTGCAAACGCGATAATCATGATATGTGTGTCACGTGAGAGCATGACTACATGCCACAGTCAAGACGCCAATACATTTCGACGTGACGCAGTGCGCGTGCTCACCGGCGTTCATTTTATCATATCACGCCGGCGTTGCCAGGCGAGACACCGGTCCTGCCATATACTCGCAGGCGCGCGCCGCGCTGCGTTGCGTTGACGCATGCGCGTTTCAGCTCGTCCGGCGTCCCTCCGTCGCGAGTGAGTGAGTAAAAACTTTATTGAACATGTCCGGCGTCATTGAGCGGGGTGGGGCTACAAGCACCCCGGCCTAAGTGACGGCCTCGAGTTCTTGGACCGGGGCGGCATCCTGAGCTTGCCGGACGGCCCACAGTTGATCGACAATGTCGTGGCTGAGCAGAGCCGCCTCCTATCGCACCTCGCGGTTCGAGACTGCCATGTCTACCGGGTTCGTAGGGGACTGCTGCGCGTTACCGGTACACTTCCACAAAACAGAAAAAAAATTGGCAGCATATCCACGGAGTGAATGATGGAGAGTGGGGCAAAGCATTCGTCCGTCCATTCGTTCTTGCTTCCTTCCGTCTGTGCGACCACCCATGCATCCATCTGCCCGTCCGTGCGTGCGTCCGTTCCTGCGTTCGTCCATGCATCCACGCCTGCGTCCATTCATGCGTCCATCCATGTATCTGTCTGTGTGTCCGTTCGTCCATCTATTCAGCACTCCGAGTACCACCATCTCGCATCTTTTCATCATATATTCCCCATATAGAAACATCACCATCCAGCGGATATTCCAAGGACTAAACGAGAGGTGGCACACGCACACTTTCTAACAGCTTGCGCTTCGGGTCTACTTCCCACCTTTAACCACCTCAAGTTCATGGTATATACTAGTTCAGTGTATTCATGTCACTGCGGCCCAACACTCGCTAAACCTTTCTAAAACCAAGGTGGTTACGCCCAGCGAGTATAACGTAGCAACCTTTTTCCTTCAGATAGTGCTCAATGTACATGCAATGGCTGCTAATGGGGATCGCAGCGTGCACGTTAACTAAAAGCCGAATGCTCGTGTCTCTCATACCCCATTATCAGCTATTGGCATGTACATTAAAAACTGTTTTTTGTTGTTCAACAACGCACAGAAGGGATCTCTCACCGGCACCACCTTGGAGGTCAAAATGTTTGCAGGTCAAAGCGTAAGACTGGTTACATACTACGACGAGACGCGGGACCAGCGGGTGCCGCTATAAGGAGCTTCGCCCCTTTGAGTGGCTGTCGTTTCTAGCCTCCCTGCGAGACCTGGGGTCACGTCACGTTGGCGTCGGCCCCCGGTTCCAGTGAAGTTCGTGCCAGCGGTCGTTCCTGTGGCTGCGTCGCCCCGCGCGCGCGCCTGCCGTCTCGGGTTCCCGGCTCCTGCCTGGTGCCCACTCGTCCCATGCCTGGTGCAGCAAGGTCCCCGGCCCACGCCTGCCGTCCCGGAGCCCTCCTGCGGTCCACCGGGCACCACCTAGTCCTGTGCGGCCCCCGCCTCGGCTGAGCCACGTTTTACCAGTGTGCAGCTCGCCTGCACGTAACGAGTCACCTGCAAGCCTCGCCAGACGCGGCCTGCAGAATCTACCTACAAGTATGGCCACGCCAGTCGAACTCCCGGTGAGGGAGAATTGTTTCATGTTCTCAGCGCCCGAAGGCGACGTTTCAGTGGACGATTTAATAGACGCGATAGAGGAAACAGCCGGTGATGACAGTGTACTGATGCTCCAACACATGGGGGGATCGAAATTTCTCGTTTGCACCCGCAACGCCGGTCAGGCGACTAAGCTAGTGGTCGCAGAGGGCTTTAGGGTTAGCGGAGTGAACGTGCCGGTAGAGGCCGTCGGGCCGCCGGTTACGTATGTTAACGTCTACCGCTACCCCGGCTTTCTGTCGGACGAGACCCTCGGTAATGCCTTGGCGCAGTTTGGTAAAGTGAAGGGCATTTCGTTCGCCACCCTAGCGACTCGCCAGACCAAGTTGAACGGGGTGCGTTTCGTAAAAATTGAGATGTGTCGCCCTGTCCCCAACTTCCTAACGATCGCGGGGCACAAAGTAATGTGCGAATATAGAGGCATGCGTCGGGTGTGTGCGCGTTGTGGTGAGACCGGGCATATGGCGACCGCGTGCACCGCGGCGTACTGTAAACGATGTAGCACATTTGGCCACGACACTGAGGGCTGCTCAGCCGACTGCAAACGCTGCGGGGGACACCACGGAACGCGTGAGTGCTTCCGTAAGCGTTCGTACGCTTCTGCCGCCCGCGGCTTCCCCTCGCTTTCCGAAACCGCTGTGCCTCACCACCAGTCAAGCAGACCCGCCTCCACCAAGGCTGCCATTTCACCGCGTCTGCAGGTTCTTACACCCAGGCCCGCTCCCCGCAAGTCAGAGGGGGCTTCCGTTTCGGGAGACCGTGAGTCTGATACAGGCGCGCTCACAAGTAGTGACACTGAAGCCTCGTCTGCCAACGAGGGGGCAGTAAGGGTGGACGACACCACCACCATGTCAACCGAAACCGAGTCGAGTGACAACGAGGCGACCTCAGCGCAATCGCTACCCCCACAGCCAGCCGCACCCGGCTCAGAACAGGATGACAGCCCGATTCCGCCACCCGCAGCTGAAGTGGCCGTCGACACCAACGAGTCACGTGTAAGACACACCTCCCCCACCGATGCACCCGCCAACGTCTTGGCCCCCGTGACCACCCAAGACCTGGAGGTCAGTGTCCAAGACGCCGCCAGCGTCGGCCCCCCCATATGGGGGGAAGGGCACTACGTCCCCCCCGAGGGTGGGGAGGACGACCGACGGCCCCCGTCATCTTCCCCTGCACCCCACCCGGCACGAATAAGCCGGAAGTCGGACGCGAGACCAGCTCAGACAGCCACAGGCCTCGAGCAGAGACCACGCTCGCGCTCACGGAGACGCGTCGACAAGCGGGAACCGGCCGGGGAAGCGGGCGCCAACAGGGACGCACGGCAACGCAGACCCGGGCCCATTGCTCAAAGCAGCGACAGTGACGCTCCACCGCATGCGAAGGCCCAGAAGCTCGAGGAAGATGAAGGTGGCATGGGGGAACCACCCCCCACGCCCTGAGACGCCGACAAACGCCCAACGCGTCTCTCGGGGCAAAGGGGTCCGCCCATGCCCAGAGACGCCAACAAACGCCGCAACACGTCTTCTCGCTCTGTCGGCTCCGCAGCCTTCCTGCCTACTCTGTTCACTCTCGCTTCTCTCAGTCGTTCCCTTCCGGGTTTCGCCACCTTCTCCCCCACAGGCACGGCCTGCTCTTTCGCATCATTCTTTTCACCCGCTCTCGCTTCATTCGGTCGTTCCCTCCCGCGCTACACTCTGCGACTCCCAGTTGAGGTTGTACAAGGCTGCATGCCCTTCGTATAAAGCATGCGTTCGTAGGCTCTCGCGCCCTGTTGCCATCACGTCACGGTCCACTTTCTCAATCTCAGCTCCATCATTATTAGGTTATGCCTCACCTTAAGTTTGCCTCTTGGAACGTCAGGGGCTTCCGGGACAAAGCAAAACAGGAAGGTGTCCTAGCGTTTGCTCAGGCCCAAGGAATCGACGTCCTCTTCATACAGGAGTCAAACTTCCGGTCGCCGCTCGACGTTGCCGCCTTCAAAAGAGAGTTTCAGGTTGACGCCTTTTTCTCCCTGACGAACGCGAGGGCCTGCGGCGTGGGGGCCATCTTTGTTTCAGGCCGCTTCCGCCACAGGGCGTTTTGCACCTTCGGCGCGAACGGTAGAATACTTCTATTAGACCTGTTCGTGAACGGGAAGCGGTGCCGCTTCGTGAACATTTACGCACCGGCTAAGAGGTCCGCCACCAACTCCTTTTTTCAAGCGCTACGCCCATACCTCACGGAGCCGCGCCCGCACGTTCTACTGGGCGATTTCAACTGCGTCATCGACTCCCGGCGGGACGTGAGAGGGCCGGGCCAAGGCGGGTCCACTTATCACGCCAGAGAACTCAGGAAGCTCTTGGTGAACCTCAGCCTCACAGACGCCTGGCTATACACGCGTGGCGATCTCTTCGTCCCGACACGCACCTCGCAGCTATCGGCGAGCAGATTGGACCGCACTTACCTGCCCGACTTCCTCCTTTCCTCAGTGGTTGCGTGCGAGGTCCTCTCTCCCCCCGTCGCTTTGGCAAGAAAATCCGATCACCTACCGCTCGCCACCACCTTGAGCGGTTCCCCCGGAGACCGCAGAACCGACCAAGGCTGGCGCCTCGACGCAGCTTTGTTACAAGATCAGGAAAGCGTCGAGCGCATTAGAAACCGACTGCGTGCATCTGTGGCGACTGCACCGAGTATGACCCCATGCACCTGGGACGCATTAAAAATCGAGTGGAAGGCAATATTACAAGACGAAGGCAGAGAGAGAAAGCGGCGTATCACAGCCAGGATCAACGAGACGTTACGTAGAATCCGAATCGTCAAAGGGGCCGAGACACTTACGCTATGCATGCAGAATTACTTGACCACGCTGGAAGCCGAATATACCCGACTTTTGCAACAGCGAGCCGCTAGATCACCCGCCGGGTGGGCCGAGACACCCAGCCTAGTGGATGAGAACCACAATGAGGCACACGGGAACGGCAGTGTGTGCATCTCTCGTTTGAAACGCCCAGACAGCTCAGTCTCAACCGATCCTGACGAGATCGCCGAGATCCTTAGAGACTACTACGAGGCCGCATTCCGGAGCACAGGACCCAGCCGTGGACCGGGTGACGCGCGTCTCACGGAAGAGCTCTGCCAGAATCTCATCCGCGTAAGCGAGGAGGATGCCGCGCTGCTTGACAGCGCGGTACTCGTCGAGGAAGTACTCACCGCCATCAGGAGCATGCGCCCCAACTCCGCCCCTGGCACAGACGGCCTAACCGCCTACTTTTATGCCACCTTTTTTGATGTTATCGAGCGCCCTCTCACAGAAATTGTCAACATGTTGGTCACGCGCAAAGCTAAGCCCAAGTCATTCGGAGAAGGAAAGATTGTACTCCTCCTGAAAGAAGGAGCTCCACAGGAGGAGCCGTCGGCGTGGCGGCCCATCTCTTTGCTAAATGTCGACTACAAGATTGTAGCTTCTTTGCTGAACACACGATTGAAGCTCCTCCTGCCAACCATCATCTCCCCACAGCAGGCTTGCGCGGTTCCAGGCCGCTCTATCTTCGCGAACCTGACTGTAACAAGGGACGTCTTCGAGTACATGACAGCGAAGTCCCTGTCGGGCGCCTTCGTTTCCCTGGACCAGGCGAAGGCCTTCGACCGGGTCAGCCACCAATACATGCTCCAAGTTTTAGGCCACTTTGGGTTTCCGGCAAGCTTTGTTGACATAATCTCTGCTTTATACAGCGACTTGACGTGTCACGTCATTGTGAACGGCACTCCAACTGACAAATTTGCCTACGAGAGAGGGATCCGGCAGGGGTGCCCGCTAGGGCCCACCCTCTTCATTCTCTCACTCGAACCAGTCATAAGGAACTTGGCGCTAAACGAGCAAATTAGAGGCTTTCCCCTGACTGGCGAGGAGGAGATCAAAGTATTGGCGTATGCGGATGACGTTTCTTTGTTCGTCAGAGACCCAGCAAGTCTCCAGAAGTTCCGGACGGTATTCGCATCATATGCGGAGCTCTCGGGCGCGGAACTGAACCGGCAAAAGTGCAAGGCACTCCTGTTTGGCAAGTTTCCTCGCGGAGCCCTCGGCGATCTCCAAGTCGTTGAAGCTGTTAAGGTGCTGGGCATCTACTTCTGCTGTGCCGGCGTCGCTGAGACAACGTGGCAGCGGGCGCTGGAACGAGCACGGGCGGCGATTACCAGTCTCAGCTCCAAAGACCTCACACTTCGTGAGAAGGCTGTGGCCGCGAAAACCACCATCTGCGCCTTTGCCTACTATGCAAGCAGGGTGGCAGTCATGCCCACCAAAACGGCCACACAGTTGTCAAAAATGCTCGGGTCTTTTTTATGGGAGAACAAGCCAGCGCCCGTGCGACGCGCACTCCTGCAGCTCCCAGTGAGTGAGGGGGGCCTCGGCCTCACTCACGCACTGACAGTAAGCAAAATTCTTGCTCTAAAAACGGCTAGAGCCCTCTTTCGCTCCAGTGACTACGTGGGGAGAGGTCTTATGCGCTATTGGAGCAGCACAAGCGCGGCCTTCCTTGAGGCCGACCGACCACTTGGCCCCCTCGCGGAGGCGCCCTCGCCGTTTTACAAGGCAGCCGCCAGCACGATGCGGATGCTCCAGAGGGAGGCTCCTGACTGTGACGTGGACGACGCCCCACCGGCCCGAATCGCGGAGGACGTCGCGCTACACCAGATAAGCGACGACGAGCTACTGATGTCCCGTAAGTGGAAAAAGAAGGCCTCCAAGAATGCGCGGGAAACACCCCGATCAGCGCAGGACTTTGCATGGCGACAAAACTGGGGGGTCTTACCAACCCGTCAGCGGCTTCACAGGTTCGGTATTGTTCCCTCGCCGCGCTGCCCTAACTGTCGAGCCGACGAAACGCAGGCGCACGCCCTCACGGAGTGCCCCGCGGTCAAGCCCGTATGGCGACTCGTAGCAAGGGACTTCAAAATCCGTCCCCCTCCGGCGCTGAACAGGAACAAGGGCGCGTTCGCCAAGTTAGTAGTGATGTGTACCTTGCTCGCCATCTGGAAACGCCGCTGCCTAGCAGAGGCGAGGCGGACACCCACGAGAGCGGCTTACCCAACGGTGTCCCGCGTCCGAGAGATGGTTTGGCGACATCTCTCGGAACAACTTGAGAGCAGCGGCGAGGAGAAGTTTCTGCGCCGCTGGCACACACGGTTCTTTTTGATGCGGCAGGGCAGGCTACGAACCCCGGTCTCCCCCTTCTAACACACAGACTTCCGCTCCCTGAATTATTATTATTAATTTTTTTGCCGTATTCTGTAATGATATATTATAATTTTGTATAATGATGTCGCGAGCGCCTTTTTCGGCGCAGTTTGTGTTCACTGGATCTCCACTCGTCTATCTTTTCATTTTCAAAAGTTCAATCTTGCACATTGATAACAGTGTATAATGATGTCGCGAGAGCCTTCTGGCACAGTCTCTGTTCACCGTTTAATTGCCCCTCTAATGGGCACTCTGCTAGTATAGATATAAGTTTCGAGATGTCCAGGTGACCTCGATTGATGTAACCAAACAAAGAGGTACTCGCCAATAAACATTCCCTTTGTTCGCCCCTAAAACGCAGTGCCGTCTGGGTGCGTAATGCAGCATGTAACGCAGCAATCGGCGCGTAATGTAGCATGTCTTCTTTCACGCCGGTTGCCGTCGGGCCGCGCCGACGGACGCTGGTGGCGCCTGGCGTCAGACTATAGAGTGCTCGCGTTTTGCTAAAGTAGCGTTGCTGGGCCCGGCGTGCGCACGCGTCAACGCTACATGGGAGTATATTGGGCCCTTTATGATGCGCTCATGGCCGTTCTGTTAGCTTCATATGTACCAAATTTGGTGTTAAGTGACGTCAATGGATGACGAAATATATGACTGGTGCAAACACGATAATCCTGACATGCGTGTCATGTAAGAACATGACAACATACCACGCTCACAGCTTGCTCGTGGCCATTTCGCTAGATCAATATATAGTAAATTTGGTATCACGTGACGTGAATAGATGACGAAGGTAAATGAGACTAAACACGACAATAATGACACGGAATTCATGTGCGGCATCATTTACTTCCATCTCGTAACGTTGTGCTGATTTTAAAGTCACATATCGTGCTCGCATATCATCGATTGCCACTGTACGCGGGATCGGCCAATTTTTTTGTGTCAGGTTGATAATAACGCCGAATTAATGAAATACGATCATATATGAGTCGACAAAAGTGTAGCTCATTCAGATTCAAAATATATTTGACGATTAAGGCCCCGCAGAGTCAGACTGAACAATGTTGCCTTCAACCGGAATCAAAAACGCGGCTCTTCTTGAGTTTTAGTGAGTCAACTCATGAGTGAATTCGCTGACCTATGAGTCGAGAGCAATGTCAGGACGTATAGTCACAATCAAATAACGTCTCACAGCTCAACAGTCGCTGTACGTGACGTTCTTGTAAGCTATTATCTAAGAGAGCTAATCTCATTGTCATGTGTTTGCAGAGGTCACTTGCGTGGTCCGAATTCTCTTCAAAAACTTGATAATAGCCATATGGCGTATTGTACAAATTGATAATAGATTATTAATGACCCATGTAAGCGACGCCCGAACGAGTTCGGCTTTCTGACCGGAGGTTCACGTTGTGTGACACCACGAGTAGCACAACTGTTGAGGATACAGTTTATAAGTGAAATGATTATGCAACCCTCAAGCGTAAAGTAAAGTAAATGCCACATCGCTATCATTTTTATGTATCACCAGTGTTTCATGGCCTAAGAAAGGGGGAGGGGGGGGGGGCATTATGTGAAGCTGCTGTGCTATTGTTCGAGAGTCAAGCAGGTACAATCCACGTAATTCTCGCGTCCTCAAACACGGTGGCAACCACGGCTTGCCGGTACAGGTTAATCAGAGAAAGCAGCGGGAACAAAGTTCCTATGCGCATAGAAACGACCGTGTTTTTCACTGCGACAAATCCAAATCATGGTAAGAAACTCCATATACTTAAGGAAAAGCTGAGCGTACGTCCTCATGAAGGTTGCACTTCGCTGACGATAGTCGCGTAGCCTCGCTTTTAAATAAGCAACAAGTATTTAGTATCAAGTAGTAAACAGAGCATATATTCAAGAAAAGAGAAGACGGCCATAAGCAGGAGCCACGTGTTGACTCCAAAACAGCTCGGTTGCAGCTTAAAGTGTAGATTTCATACTAAGGTATTACATTACTTGGCTATGAACTAACTTTGGCTGTTAGCCCAAGACGCGAGTAAAAATATTCTGCGCGACGTGGAGCAACTGGGAACAGGCGGTGCAAAATGAGAAGCCCGAATATTAACATATGCGTCCGCAAGCCGGCTAACAAGATGTGCAGCTTCGTTAAAACACGGGAAGCACTGCAGTCCCAGATAGAATGAAGGGATGTACTATTATTTCTCAATCGTAGTATAAAGAGTAAGTTCTACTGAAACACGGAGATGCCTGTGTTTCTTAAAGTTACTGAAAAATACAAGGTCTCGGTGCTGCGGTACACTAGAAGAGCACCGACTTCCAGGCGAGTTGGTTTGGCGTAACACTGGAAAACACGCACAGAAAGAACTGACAGAGACGTGATCACAAAACAAGCACTTGTTTTGTCGTAACTTTTCTCTGTTATTGTTTATGCGTGCTCGACAGGATTCGACTAAGACATTACAGCTGCCTAATGCGATAAAGCATGCGGTATACTGCAGCTAAGAAAAATATGAATTTACGTAACTATTAAGCCTAGGTAACACACCGCTATTAGATGCGAAGCAGCTCTTGCCTGTGTATAACTTGCCTGTGTATAACTAGCCTGTGTATAACGCTGCCCCCCCCCCCCCCACCCGTAAGAACGCACCGCGCATCGCAAGTGGTGGCGCGATGCCAAGCAGGCCACACCACGGCTGTGCTTTGACATCGCGCTCCCCTCTCAGTGAGTGCCGACATCACTCTCTCCCTCGCCTGCCGCTTGCTCGCCACGGCACCCGCAGTTGCCACTTCGTCCGTTAGCCGGCCGCGACCACCACTCGCTACACCACCGACTCGTCTGTTCATGAGCCACAAACCTGACGCGCGCCTAACGTACGCGTTGAAGCATGTCTGTGCGTGTCACCTACAAGACCTACGCCAGCCACCGCCTCAAACGACTCTTCCAATGCTCACCCCTGCACCCGCGTCAACGCCGTTCAACCCGTGACGCCAAGCGTGCGCACCACTGCTGCTCCGCATCTCATCAGCATTCCCTTCGGGGAGACGGCCCAAGGGTTTTCTTTTTTTGCGTTCCTTGACAGCGCCTCAAGAGTAGTTCTGTAATTCTAACTTTGGTCCCCTTGACGCCCCTTTCTTTAAAATATAGAATAATTTCGCGCGAGAGCTCGGCAAACTGCTAAAGCTTGTGAACGGCTGGTTCAGTTTGTAGCCTAATTGATACTGGCATTTAGGAAAATTAGTGATAGCTTTAGCATAATGTATTTCACGAGCCATGTAAGCTGCATGCAAGCCTGTTCTAAATTGCGAAGTGGAAACTGCATCTCCCGTCCAAGGTTTTCGAGCAACCAGCGTTTTGTTGAACTGGAGTCATTTTTACGAGATCAACGCGATTCGAAGGTATGATATTTCTGTTACCCACTCGATCAATCTAGAAAGTTCGTACCACAGAGACATCGCTAGGCTTTATTTAAACGGGTGCTTTGATGATGATGAAAAACATTTATTATAAAAGGGAGAGGTACGGGGCCAAAGCATGACCCCGCTACATGGTCGGCGTCCTTAGTCCAGGACACCGCATGACGAGGCCCCTACTCGCGCTCGTCTCACCAGAGCCCGTTGAGACTCTAGTGATGAGCAGTTGAGGAGGGCAGTCTCCCATGCCTCTCGGGAAGGGGAAGGGGGTAGGTGGGGATTTTTCGGACATGCCCATACCATGTAGAAGATATCACACGTCTCCCCACAGTGTGGACACCGCCCATCTGTGTTCGCATCGAAATATTTTTGGTACAGGTGGCCAATTTAAAGGTCATGGAGTTGCAATAAAAGATGGACAAACAAAGGTTTCCTTCACTGTATACGCTGAGCAGCTTGGTCCAGATAAAGTGGGTAGTTTACGCTAGAGTAGTAGTAGTAGTAATAGACTTTTATTCAGCCACAATTTACAGGCCGAGCATTTCGACCGCCTGTACGCTAGAAAATCGTAAGAAATAAAGTGTTTTGAAATGCCCGAAGCAATGTTTCGATATGCATAGTGCGACGACCACCTTTTCACACCCGAAGACCTTTCGACGGTTCGTCTATGCAGAGACGTGCTGTTTCACTCTTTGCGACAAGGAAAATCCCCTAGGATGACGTTATGAGCTAAACTCGGAAGAACCACTTAGTGTGACCCACCCTAGCACAACAATTCATTACGTGAATCACCATAGCTACCGTAGGCATGCCTTTTGAGGAGACAGCAGTATAGTCTTCGCAAACAGCCTTATATTGGAAGAAAATGCGTCCTTGTAAAGGGCTGGACATTGCTCGGCTTCTTTGCATAAGAAGTAGGCGTCAACAACTTTCTGGAGAACGCAAATCTGACCGGATTGAAGCAGTGACAGTTGGGATCCCCTTCCGAGATGGGGTAAACAGAGCGACACAAGCGCTGGAGTCTATAGGAGGTGTAGGCGTGAAAATGAACAAAGTAGACAAAAAAATTACACCGTACGATGACGTAGCTTCCCCTTCGGTCATTGCTAACAAACACACGCGTTTTCTTTTTTCTTTTCGTGAGAGAATGCATTCGAGTAGCTGTTAAGCTAGACGGTATAGATATAGCGCGAGAACAGAATGACGACAAAGCAACAAGGAGGAGACGTTCTCGCGCTATATCTACCGTCATGTCATACCAACGAGCCCAAACCGCCACACTTCTACGTTAAGCTAGGTTATGCAGCATTACTGCACACACATGTTTCCAAGTCGTCTATGTGTTGACTGTTTGGAGAGAGTAAAAGGAGCAGTTTTTCACAGCTGAGTGACGGATTGCTATTATCGTGACTACCTTTTTGACAAAAACAGAAAGCCAGATTTTCCAAAAAACATGAATTGACGTGTTATATGAAGTGATGTTCGCCACTAACTCCTTTGGGATCCAATCTCTCGTAACCACCCCCCCCCCCCAAAAAAAAAAATTGTCCCCATATCTGCATGTTACACCGCAAATGTTGTCGAAAGACGATAGTCTTGTGTCTGGAGAGAGTGAACAAAACGTTTATTTGATGTTCTGCGCAAGATAATCGGTGAATGGTATTCTGGAGGCGCTGCGTTAGAGTTTCTCGAGCGTGTTGTGGAGGCGAACGAGCGCATCAAGTCACGTTACACGTGAGACATGAGCGCTATCTTGCAGTAATTCTGGAAAACGGCGCACTCCCTCTAAAGTGATAAGGTGTAGAACGCAGGGCAACTGGTAGGCCGCTCTGCTAACATTTGCCATTTCGTGCAAGCGTTGCATGGCCACCGCAGCGTTATAAAGGCTACGATCATTAAAATTACTTATGTAGGCCTTATCTAGTAAAAAATACACATAAATAATATTGAAGTGTTGTTATGGTGCCTCAGATATGCGCAATCATTGCTTTTTAATTGACAATCACACAAGTATGAACGCTGAACCTTGAGCAATATTGGTAGGCTCTGCGGGTGGGGTCAGCCGTTTGGAGTATTGTTTGGCCACTTTTATGCTGTTTAGGAAAAGCACTGTTAAGGGTGGACAAACAGACAAATGAACAGTCAGACACACCAAAGTTTTTTCGTCGAACACCCCAAGAAAGAATATCGTCTTTAAAAAAGAACTTGGGCAAAGGAGCATGGCCACTCCTACGTGCCAATCAGTTGTCGCCCTGACCGTCGCCTCAACGGAGAGTAAGCTGCGAGAGCACAGCGCGTTAGAATGAACACGTGATCACGTGGCCGACGTGATTGTCAGCTCTTCGTAACACCCATCGTTGGAAACACTGCGCTTTGCCAGCATGTGCTCTACGACGCTTAATTAAGAAGCAGTTCTTTGCGAACTGCGGCGAATTCGCGCGTATCTATCTATCTATCTATCTATCTATCTATCTATCTATCTATCTATCTATCTATCTATCTATCTATCTATCTATCTATCTATCTATCTATCTATCTATCTATCTATCTATCTATCTATCTGTCAATCTATCAATCTAGCCGCCTACGACTTTTAGCTCTCCTGGCCGTTTCGATAATGGTATCAATACCAAACTTGGTATGGCATAACATGACTATACGAAGAACATATTTGACTAGTCATAACATGAAAATCATGACATGTATGTCATGAATGTCATGATTTACATTTCATGGTCCTGCAGCTCTTGCGGTGGTTTCGTCCACATGGCATGTTGCAAAACTGGTATGATGTGGCATGATTGCATGGCAAATACAAGCGACAGACCTCAACATGAAAATTATGACATGCGTGTTTTGCACCAACATGACTATATGCCAAGCTCATGATGCGTTCGCAGGCGTTTCCCTAGCGTCAAATATACCAAATTCAGTATTACGGTACGTGAATGGACGACGAAGGTATGTGACTGGTGCAAACATGATAATCATGAGATGCGTGTCATGTAACACCATGACTACATGCCACGCTCATGATGCACTGCGCCCGTTTCGCCAGCTTCACTTATACCAATTTTAGTATTACGGGACGTGAATGGATGCCAAAGGTATGTGACTGGTGTAAACATGTTAATCATGAGATGCGTGTCATGCGAGAACATGAATACATGCCACAACCAAGGCGCTAATACATTTCGTTGTGACGCGGTGTGCGTGCTCATCGGCGTTCATTTCGTCGGGTCACGTTGGCGTTGCCATGCCAAGCACCAGTCCTGCCATATACTCGCAGGCGCGCGCCGCACTGCGTTGCTTTCACGCACGCGCGTTTCAGCACGTCCAGCGGCACACGCGTCAACGCTACATCGAAGTATATTGGGCCCTTCATGGTGCACTTGCAGCCGTTTCGCTAGCTCTACATATACCAAATTTGGTGTTACGTGACATCAATGAATGAAGAAAGAGCATGACTGGTGCAAACAAGATAGTCCTGACACGCGTGTCATGTAAGAACATGACAACATACCATGCTCATAGCGTGCTCGCGGTCGTTTCGCTAGCTCCACATATACTAAATTTGGTATCACGTGTCGTGAATTAATGACGAAAGTGAACGACACATCCAAACATGATAATCATGACATGGAAGTCTTGTACGGCATCATTTACTTCCACCTCGTAACGTTGTGCTGATTTTAAAGTGGCATATCAGCCTTTCTCATTCGTGCTTCGCATATAATCGGTTCCCTTTGTAAGTGGTATCTGACAATTTTTCTTTTTTTTTAATGCGGCATAGACTTGCCCTTAAGGCATAATATTTTGTGCGTGTGTTGTGTATGTAATGAAGTATTGTCTTGTAAAATATGTTGTCATGCATTCGGTGGTCGTAACTGGTTGTACCGCTCTAGCGAAGCACTTTCGACCACAAGGGTTTGTTTAATCATTACTGATAGACGTTCGTCATCGGCATGTAGGGTTAACATGGATGCATTCACGTAACCGGTACTATAGCTTCAAAACGCCAACAGGCACTATGGTGCACTGGAATGGGGCAGTATGCCGTCTTCAAAGCAAAACAATGGGTCAGTGCTGGCCGCTTTTGTGATGGTACCACCAGTGCGGCGACACCACCGAACGATGGGCCCAGTGGGCGTAGTTCAAATTTGCATTTCCGTCCATTCTGCAGGTTTCGAGTAAAATAGTCACATAACACGATTCACATTAAAAGTATATGCAACATTGGAACACATACAACATATACAAATGCCTTAATGAGATAAAAAAAATGCTGCTTCTGCGTAGTCGAGCTCACACAATTGCCAACGCAGAACAGACACCTAGACCGTCTGCTAGCTTATTGTTTTAACTGCAGAAGAGATTAAAAAAGCCCATCGCTATTAGTTTGATCTATTTGTAACCCTCCCTAGAAGTATGCTTGAAGTCATGCGAGGAAACAAACGAGGAGGTCCTGAAGGATAACGTTATCAGCGGGCGAGTTCCACGACCACCACTTAACTACTTAAAGCAGGAGAGTAAGCAGTCGTGCTGTTAAAAAAAAAAAAACGCCCAAAGTCGTACTGCTTTTCTTCTTTATGTGTTTTCTAATCATATTTACACGTTTTGTGACCAGTGCGGCAACTACAAGTACCATTATCAGAGGCTTTGTATCTCAGCTGCTCGTAAATTACTTCAGAGGGCGCCAACAGGTGGTGACACAGTAGTACGGTGTACTCTGGCATCGTTGGCCATCATCACAAAAAGAGCCACGTCTAGGGCGCCAGACGGCCCACTGCACCATTCCAGTACACCATACAGACATTGCGCAAGCTATCTTACAGTAAATAATAAAGTACTTTTGTAAGGACACCTTTCAGTTTTGTGTTATACCAATTTCTATGATGGAAGGATGAACCATGTTATTTGTTCATCCTTGTCTCTTGGCATTATTGAAAAAGATATATGATGAAAAACTTCCCAATCCTGGTTTTTGTAACGTATCCTTCGTGTGCTTTTGACATTCGGATCTCCTCAGAACTTGTGCTCCACTTTCTAAGCTCTTTTGTGCCCTAATTTGCTCATAAAACTATGCGAGTCCCCTTTAATGCCAACAATTATTCGTGCGTGCAACTCATGTGTACTTAATAAATGAATATTTGCTGTTTTAAACTTCCTTGCGCTTTTAGTTGTGCATCTCTTACGAAGGATACCAATCGTCCATGTCTAACTCGAACCTCTCCTATAAACCACCACAAAAAAATGTCCGTTTAAGTTTGCGACTTGGTATAAACGAACAAAAACACACTACGATCACACTGAATGCGATAATATTACTTAGGTTATTGAAGCGGTCTGGGTAATGGGCGGATCTATCAGAGTGAGGGTAGTTGATCAGAAGATTAAGGTAGCGGGAGCAGTTTTTAGTGTTTCTTAATGTCCCGGACGTCATGCCGGCGTCATAAAGAAGAGGTGGACAGAATTGGCCTACTCCGATTGACCCGCGTAACCTCGCTCACCTTGCAATGCCAACTCCGTCGACGGTCGTGGTGACGTGTCGTGAGCTCTTAAAATGCCACCAGAAACGAATACTCAGCCCATGGACATTTCTTTAGAGTGGCTTAATAGTGTCTAAATGCTATCAAGTTGAATGTATACTTATTCATGGTCAAAACAACAATAATTCGGCCGATTCCACGCACCTAGGAATCGCCGTTATGCGAAGCATGCGGAAGGAACGTGACTGTGTTGCAATTTTTTTGCTGAGTGACACGTCATGAAATGAGGCTGAATATATATACAAATGTTGCACGCACAGATATCTGTTGAAGAGTTGCTGATGTTTAAAACACCAATTGTTTGCACTTGCGCAGCGATGTCAACTGGAACATGAGTATCTGCAAAACCAGAAGCTGATAAGAGCTGAGGCTGGCCCTGGAAACTGCCGTATAAATCCACTTCAGCGCATGGCACCTAACCACAATTGAAGTTAGCCCAACGTGACGGCTGTGTCAAAGGAGTGCATATGTAATGTTTATACAATTGGGTACACAGTACTGCAACCACTCTTCACGTTTCACGAAGATTAGCGTCTATTTGAAAAGCAGTTCCGAGATCTGGCGTAGCTCTGGGGTAGAATGCTTGACTGTCACGCAGAATGCTTGGGTCTGATTCCTGGTGGGACCCTGAGGTTTATTATTTGCATTCGTCGGAGGGTCAGCGTTGCCAATGTTAGGCTTTTCTTAACACTGACCTTATTCTATGCCTTAGTTGGGTGAACGCTACCCGTGTCGGGTATTGCTTAACGCTGACGCGTTAGAATTGTCCATGTATGTTCTCGTCGTTCCTGGGTAGATACTAAGTGCCAGTCACCTGTGGCACATACCTGCGTACCAGCGGCACATACCCGCCCATGTGTATGTGCCACTGTCTGACGGGAAGTGTTTGACGACGTACGCGATGGGATTGTGATAATATTCATGCCTTGACCAGCGCGTCATATTTTTCAAACCACCTTACCCTCCCATGCTAATTTTGGTCCACGCCAAACTAAGGGAGTGATCACAAGAGCACCCAAACGTAAGCGGCAAGACAGACAGACAGACAGACAGACAGGACAGACAGACAGACAGACAGACAGACAGACAGACAGACAGACAGACAGACAGACAGACAGACAGACAGACAGACAGACAGACAGACAGACAGACAGACAGACAGACAGACAGACAGACAGACAGACAGACAGACAGACAGACAGACAGACAGACAGACAGACAGACAGACAGACAGACGACAGACAGACAGACAGACAGACAGACAGACAGACAGACAGACAGACAGACAGACAGACAGACAGACAGACAGACAGACAGACAGACAGACAGACAGACAGACAGACAGACAGACAGACAGACAGACAGACAGACAGATAGATAGATAGATAGATAGATAGATAGATAGATAGACAGATAGATAGATAGATAGATAGATAGATAGATAGATAGATACCCTAAAAGTCGCTGAAATTCACCAAGAAATGCTCCGCGTTTAAAAATAAAACGCTGACAAGTACAGAAAGGCAGCACAAATACAGGATCTATCTGCCTATGTTCCATTTTGCAGTTTTTCACTGTTTTATCCATAAATATATACCTAAATGCAAAGATGTTACTAGGATCAATAAAGTGTTAATTTATGACCCGTTCATCAGAAGTGCTTAAGTGTTACACATCGACGAATGTTCTAGGTAAACAGCGCGAAAAACGATGACAGAGAAATAGGAAGACACAGGACGAGCACTGTCCTGCGTCTTTCTATTTCTCTGTCTTCGTTTTTGCTCTGTTTACCTAGAACAATGAATTCTTACCAATTTGCCAAATTTTCAATACTATCTACGAATGTGTCTCACTAAACCCTCTGCGTACACCTTTGCTCAGAATGCTACTTTCACCGTTTGAGAAATATCGTTTTGATCACAAAAGCCTTCGCGAAATTTGTAATGGTTGTTATGAGACGATATAAAGTGTCACTGCTTTTAAGCAAAATGTGCACATTAGCTCTCGATTTAGAACTTAAGCGCAAGTACTTTGAATAGTTCAATAACACGTGTTAGGGTATTTTCCCGCAAGTGCTTCAAATTTGTCGCCAATATATTGAGAATTTGTCTGCATCTAAGTTGCCATTGCTTTACACAAGCCGATAACATGCTTGCCTTATTAAATACCCGTGACACTAGTGCCTCTTCGATTTTTGCTGTCGATTATGTCAGCGGTTAGTCAAAAAGTCAAGTGGATAAAGCAAATACACTTACTGCAAAACCAGTTCTTTTTTTTTTCTTGAAGCAGGCCCGAAACATATTTGACTGCAGACTCACCAGGCACTGGTTCTGGATTTGCACCATTAATGAAACTGCAGGCCAACATACGAGATATTGAAATATAGTGAGCACTGAGTCAAACATTTGCGAAATTGGACCGCAGACAAGATAAGCTAACCTCATTAAGGGTGTCTGACGAGAGGCGTAAGCGCTAACATCGCTAACTTTATTATCTTGGTTTACACCAGTTCACTTGCACTAGTCATCCGCATAACTTTCCACAATTATCATTGAAGTTCACAGATGAAGCATCTTATAGAGAAAAAGCGCTAAAAATATAACACATGACCAGTTCACAGTAGAGGCAGTCTTGTAGAGTACCAACTGAATTGTCATCGGGCATTAAAAACCTTGGCGTATTCGTTACCACCGGGATTTTCCAGCTAATAAGTAATAAGCAAAAACCCAAGAAAATCGCAAAACTTGAACGATGCTTGAGCTTTCCTTGAAGAACAGAACGCGACAGCATAATAGGCCCCTTGCAAATCGCCTTCTCAATTGCTAGTCTTCTTTGGTTCTCGGGGAAAGCCTACGTAAATAATAACCTTAATATTTTTACTTCGTAAATTTTCCATCCTTCTCAATTTTTCGATCAATCACAAGATGACCATTTTTCGCTGAGAACTAACGACGCCGACATCGACCCTTAAACCTCAAGTTTCGCAAAACGACTTGAACGCTTATTGCGTTAAAGGCGGCTCCACAGCGGACCGCTTGGTCTCTTATTTTTCCTTTCTTTTGCCTTATCATTTGACACAGCTTGTTGGATCAACGGTTCTATGCTGGTGAGCGCAAAAAAAGCGTGTCCAATCATCCGCTACGTTGGCCACTGCGAGACTTCGTGACGTCAAGTTTTACGACTCAATTAACTTACCACGTTTAGTGCAGTTAAAGATGCAGGTGGTAATTAACTTACCACGTTAAAGATGCAGGTGGCAAAAAACAAGCGAAGTGCATCCAACCCAAGTACGCATCATTAACGATTCACGGTGAATGGCAGTTTAATTTGTCTGAAATACTTTTCATTTAGTTTTCATTGAATTAAAAGTAGTTGGAGTTGAGAAGTTGCTTTCACAAACACGTACTTCTTTTGCATGAGGATGGCAGACACCTACCGACGTGACTCGTGCAAAAGCCATGAAACGAAAGCCATTAAACATATACTAAGCTTTCGTGATTCATTTGTGATCGAACACAACGTTCTGGGCATTTCAATGAGAAAACTAGATGATGGAACGTTTTCAAAAGAAAGTGTCTTAGGATTCTGGCCGAACGCGTTACGGGCCAGACTTGCCACGCGGGCATTGCTGCAGCGTTTTAAAAATCGACAGGGTCAAGGGATTGCTTGTAGGCGTGTAATAAGCAGGAGAACATGCGCCCTCGTAGTACCCTGTTCACACCTATATTTTTTTCTTGTAACCCCTTCAGTGTTAATGGGAAGACCGTGTCCCACTTTTTGTTCTTTAGCGAAATCAGTCTCCGCAACTTCGTGTTGGCATCAGCTCAATGCTTTTCCACTACAGTTTATCAGGAACATTTAGAAAACCAAAAAAAATATATTTGGAACATTTTCGATGCATTGTATTGGTGATAAGTTCAGTTTGAATTAAATTTGTGCTGTCGAACTTTCTTTTAAGTGGTGTCACATTGTGTGCAAGTTAGCTAAATTTCCAAATTTATGGTAGTTTCCTCTCCTTCTGGAAATTGAAAGTAGTATTTTAACCACGCAACTAGGGATTTTCTTACGATATCTGAGCTGTATATCAGCCAAAACTCATATTAGACTTGCACTTGACAAAAGACGAAGCAATTTCTTACTTAGACCAACTGCATGCATGGCCGTTTTCTTCAAGTTATAATTACAAAGCAGCCCTTAGTTACGGAGAAGGCCCTCAAGCTATTATTTTTATCCTTTTTATCACTATGAGAAAAGTAGCAATTAGACCAAAAGCTGCGGCTTAGATGTTATTTATGAAATTGAGGGCCAGCAGAAAAGAATGACAAAATTGATGCTATAGAGAGTCCGGAAACAAAAGAGAAGACAAATGCTCAAGATATCTGAGAGAAGCCAAAATCTGGGGCCTGAATTGAGTTCACGAATCTGAAGCAGCAGTTGCGAATGCATTGAAAGGATTTAATGCATTCAGTGACATAACGTCGAAGTGGTTTGCCGTGACTCATGACCTCAATATCGTATATGGACAGAAATTGAAGCAAAACTGAGGTGTTCATCCTTGTCTACACCAACCCCAAAGAAAGAAAGAAGCTAAATGGTTTATGTATGTGAAGGTCTAAGACAGAGCCACTGGGCTCAACACAGCAAACAGCGGTACAGATTGTCTACCACATCTGTAAGTAAGGTATATCATGCAAAATTTTCTTCGGACAGTTATTGAAGTGTCCCTCTGTATTGCTTGCATCGGTCTTTTTGTGCTAGAAATTCGGCAAAAGGATTACAGCTGGGTGCCCTCGTGATGCAATGAGAGAGGTGTTGTCCCACTCTTTGAAAGACATTTCATGGGTCAATGGGACACGTACGTTCCACTCTTTTCTTGTAGTCGAACCGTCATTATTTTTAAAACTTGCTTTAAACTGTTTCTAAGCACGCTATTCACGTAATCCACAGACATAACGTCTGTTATAATGTGAAAATCTAGATGAACCTACAAAGGGTTAATCCGTTCATCCCTTCCCTCCAGCATAGGATAGCAAAGCGGAAACGCATGTGGTTTACACCTCCTACTCCTACTTAGACTGGAGGTAAAGTCGACTTTCGAAACTTCAATCAACCAAGAGCCCACCCACCAGCGATCGAAGAAAGAATAGTCGGTTACCGAGTTCCCGCAACGAGTGGATTCAAAGACACGTTCTTTGGGCACATGATCTTTTTTTTTTTCTGTGGTACCGAGCCCGAACGTCTGAAACTGATGTGTTTCTGAGGAAGAGCTGGTAAAGCAATTCAGCCACAATTCAGGGATACCTACAGCTCATATTGAAGCTCGACTTTGATTAATTAGACAAGGGTGTGACTGAAGAAGTTTCTCTGCTTTGAAGTTCAACTGCAGCACATCGCCTCGTACCCCGTCGTATCAAATAACCACTTTGAAGGAAGGGGAGGGGGGGGTTACGCGATGGAGTTTTTGGTGCGTTGCTTTGCAGATCGTGTACATTCATCATACAAATAATATTGTCCTTTCAAGACCATACCTTCATCGCAATGGCTTTCTGTCGAAATACAGTGCGCGTACTTTCGCGTCTGGGTGAGGGTGTAACTTCTACTTCCCTTACCTTTCCCCCTTTTCTACCTCGTTCTCGGGAAAACAAATGTGCGGTAGGGGACCCCACGTCCCTGATCGCGAAATAATAGCACGCATCTCGGGAGTATTCCCATGGGCACCCGCGCTAGGAGTGCACAGCCGTTAGTATCAATTACTAAAGTCCACAAGGAAAAATGCTTAGCTGGCAAACAAACGCTCCTTGCGGCCGAAGACATCCTTATAACCCAATACGGTCGGGACGGGACCGTATACCTATACCAATGCGGAAGAAACAAAAAACAATCGAAAACGAAGCCATGCCCCCAGAGGAGCTGATGAAGACGATCGTAACCGATGGCGGTATGAGAGAACAAGAACGGAGGACTTTTCCAATAAAAAAAGAAGAAATATAGTAAGGAACAAGTTCTCCCGACTTTCACACAAGTTACCGGCATCGCTTTTTCCAGATCATAAAGGCGCTGTCACTGCAAGACCAGCAGCAGTCATGAAGGTTTGCTAAGTGACGTGCCGAAAATTGTAGGAACGTGATTCGACAGGTATGTGGTACCTGTTTTGTCTCATGTTTTGGTTGCTGGCGCGTAAGACGATATTCGGTGCGCATAACGTGCGCAAGTGGAGAAGGAAAACTTAAGTGATCGCGTTGTAAGACACCCCACTTACAGAACCGACAGTGTTTCGAAGAACAAAATAAAAACAGTACACCCTACAGAATACGTACATCGGTATATCACAGAAAAAAAGTTGTTTTAGCGAAGTGTGGTATGTTACGCCCGCTAGAAGAAGCTACCTAACCTAATAACACAGACTCTCCTACGCAACGGTTAGTAGAAAACGTGGGTGCATTTAAAATATATATACCACATAATTGGCGTGCAAGAGGGAGCAATGCTTTTTAACAGCACCAACACAGCAGCGAAGTGACTTTCGGGTGATAGAGCTTAACGTGTCTTATCTCTTATCGACTTCTTTAACTCTTGTGATTTTACGTACGGCACATCAATCAGGCACCATGCGTGTGCGAGCATTGGTTAGCGTATTGTCATCTTGTTCCATTGAACAGGTGGAAGCCAGCGCTTCGTAGGGTCTCTTCCCTTTGTTCGTGTGTCGCAATGTGTGCTCTAGCCGTCATGAACTGCCTATATGCCCACTAGCACGTACCTCTAAGGTACAAATTTAATTTTATGGCACCCACGCTGAGTTTGTAATGCGATATCAACCAATCAAAATATTTTGTTTTCACAATTTCATTCATATGATGAAAGAGGGAGAACTGGTGAAAAAGCCTCAGCTTAAGAAAGCTCCAATCCCCCAGGCAAACAGTGGTGAAGTTTGTTTCGGAACACTAAAGGAGAGCATGTTCAAAAGTATAGAGCTTCATATAAATAATAGCATTTCAACAGAATATAAAATAAATATTCGAATATAAAGAATGGAAGTGTAAATTAAGAACAAATATATAGCAACTAAAAAGTAGAACCCATGAACACTTTTTATAACACTTACAAAGAAAAATTACACCAACCGCAGCATGCTAGCGAAAATCGTTGCGAATTTTTTCGCATTACGTTTTTCTTGTCTTGTCTTGTTAATGAGTCGCTACAGGAACAAGTCCAACATTTTAGTCATTGTTAGCGGTCACGTATTGAACGCTTTGTTGAAATCATTAAATAGGGATGGTAGTGTGTGACAAAGGCACTCACGTCCATAATTTGTGCGCAAAAAGAAATCACGGGGCCTGACGGCGATATGAATATGCACTTCTATGGTCTCATAGATTCTCTAGGTTTAGAAAGGAATCTAATGTTCTCAATACAGCACACTTGTAGCACCGTAGTGTGGACATTAAGAATAACGCCAAAAAAGAGAACAACAACATATGAACATGCTTTAGTCAGTCATAGTAACTTCTTTGTATTTATGCCGCGCATGGCTACGTCTGTCTGATCTACACTGTACCAACAAAAATAAAGTCGGAGTTGTGTATGCGTCATTTAAAGGCTATACTTCCTGGGGGCGTTTCAATACAGTTGTGTTGGTCCGCCTTGGAGGCTTATGGGTTTCCTGCCAATCCGCACAACTTGAAGTCATGGGTTCGGTTGCAGCTAAAACAACCGCATTTCGTTGGAGCTGAAGTGCGAAAAATCATCAACTTGAAAAACATAAATGCACGTAGAACAACTCAAGATGGTCGAAGCAGGACAAGAGGCCCCTTTGCAGCGAACTTCACGTTTAGATCACTAATAAATTGAATTAATATGTCTAACGAAATGTTTACTTTTATAATGCCTCATGGTTGTACGAATATAAAGTACGGATAATATCCACACACAAAAAAAAGATGCTTTGCTGATTAGGTTCATTACTGACTGATGTTCTAAGGTTTTTCACAAGATTCTCCAAAGATAGATCTTCGGTTTAGAGACTTCACACAAGAAAGAATGATGACAGAAAAGATAAACGACAAGAGATATTCTGGCAGATTTTCTTCGTGGCTGACTTTTGCACTAGACGTACAGGATGTCCTTATGAAATTTATACTCTCTTTGTATGATTGTTACACTAATAATTCCTGCGATATCGAAGATTTTCAATATTCCACGATAATGAACAAATAAGGAAATCCATCACATATAGAGACTGATTTATCCCTATTTATTGAAGTTAGCTTATGCTGCAGCTAAATTGAATGCGCAATCGTGCGGCCATGTCTATAGTGCTTGGGAAATCGAGAAAGGGTTCTTCGTGTAACAGAACGTAGAAAACATATATACGTCGAGCAGTACACAAAACAGGGATTTCTAGCATTGATCCTATCGACCTTGGTCCTGGAGTGCCATATTCCGCTTTTTTGTTAGATTCCGGTTATCAAACACCCACCGGAGCATATGGTCAAGCTGCAGAGTTATCTTGCATCGCTCTACGCTGTCTAATATGACCTTACTGCGGGTGGGGTGATTTAGGGCTCACTAAAAAGGAACCCTCATTCTAGGCTGTTCCGATGCTCGTTTGCACAGCCAACATGCTATGCGTGTGGCATCGTGGTATGCGTATAGCCTGCAGCTCTGTTACTCTATGGTAATGACTCTCAACGCAAAAGTCACTCCACTAACTTATGCAAATGAATTTCAGTTAGCGCTCAGCTTTTCTTACGTTTTTTTGCTGTTTCTCAAATAAAGCTCAGTTTAAAATAACTGAGATGGGGCAAAATACAGAAAGAAATGCAACCAATCTGAAACGTCTGGACATTGCTTCAGCTATTCTGGACATGTTAGGTGAATTCAGCTCACTACAGTTTGAGAGGTGTACCACTTCAGCCACATAATGGCGCTGCCAGTGTCACACAGGTTGTACTTATTTTTGTGACCCACTACGGCTATGTTGAGCGTCTGTCCGACCATCCATCCATCCATCCGTCTGTCCGTCCGTCCGTCCGTCCGTCCGTCCGCCCGTCCGTCCGTCCATCCATTCATCCATCCGATCTATCTATCTATCTATCTATCTATCTATCTATCTATCTATCTATCTATCTATCTATCTATCTATCTATCTATCTATCTATCTATCTATCTATCTATCTATCTATCTATCTATCTATAATGTTTCCTCACAACAAAATGTGTTCTAGCTTGCCCGTAATCAGTGCGGTGCACAAATTCTTTAAAGCTGACCAAGTTTTGAATTCTTCCCAAACCATATTCATTCAAATGAAATTAGGGCGTGCACTGTTTACAGACGTTTCAAATCTTAAAATCACACATCTTTGTCATTTTTAGATGCGAAGCAGCTCTTATACTAGCCTTAGTAACGCTGTCCCACCATACGAACGCGCCGCACGTCGCTGGTGTCGGCGCAGTGCCAAGTAGGTCACGCCACTGCTGCGCGTTGATGTCACGCTCCCCTCGCGGTGCACGCTGACGTCACTCGCTCATTTGCCTGTCACGTGCTCTCCGCTGCACCCGCAGCTGCCGCCTCGTCCGTTCACCCGCAACACCTGCCGGGACCACCGCTTGCTACACCACCGACTCGTCTGTTCACGTGCAAAAAACCTGACGCGCGGCTAACGTACACGCTGAAACATGTCTGTACGTGTCACCTACAAGACCTACGCCAGCGATCGCTTCAAACGAATCTTCCAGCGTTCACCGCAGCACCCGCGTTAGCGCCGTTGAACCTGTGATGCCACCCGTGCGCAACGCTGCTGCTTTGTATCTCATCAGGGTTCCCTTGGGAGAGAAGGTCCAAGTTTCTTTTTTTGTTTCCTCACTTACATCATCTTCCTAAACACAGAGCTTTCTATTTATATTTCCTCTATTTACCCCTGTATTTCTCTGCAGCCTGACTTTCTTGGTTGCCGGTATAAGCACCCATACATTCAAACAGTGCTTGTGTATGCCACAAGACGTCAGATATGCATGCCTTTAAAAGAAATAACTTTATATTTCTGGCCTGGATTGAGAAAACGAGCCGAGAAGTATAGGTGCGCAGCATTCTTAAACCATCATCACAATACCGTCATTCTGGTTTGTTCACACCGGCGTTGTCTGGCAAATGATGCAACGTTGTCTTAATCACCAACCCAGCATTACGAGCGTGTTTTTGATGTCGCAATTGTCGCGATGTCCTGTCGCTTACCCAAACACGTTGATGACAATTTGTAGCCATATAAAGCATCGTCACTTAGACCACAAGTGTAATTCAGGAGCACTGCTAATGAGTATTCCTCATTCAGCTATCATACTAATATGGCTAACTCATCCAAGTGCGATAACTGAAACTGCGTAGAGACTCTACAATATGCCTTGTGCCACTGTCCTGAATTTGAACAAAGTCACCGGATCCTCCAGTGAGCATTGAGTAGTATCGATGATCGGCACATCACACAAGAAAAGATCTTGGGAGGATGGTCTCACGGTAAATTGGCCCAGAAAACCACAAAAACCCTTCTGCCGTTCTTGCAGGAAACATCACTGAGCTGTCGCCTGTGAAGTTCTACACAGTGTTCATGTGATATGCATTGTGTTTCTCCCCCTCTCATTCTCTCTCTTTTACTTTCTTATTCCCTTGTCCACGTTTAGGGTAGCCAACTTGACGTATGCCACTTAGCCTTCCTACTGTCATGATATTCCTTCTCTTCATGTTTCTTATTGGTGCTGTATGTATTAAAGAGAACGCATTCGTTGCTGCATCAAAGGCGAAAATTTAGCATAAGAATTGGCGTCCCGCAGCATCGGAGACAACACAAGTGATGTAAGAACTCATCATCCTGTGATGAAGTTAGAGAAAATTAAGGGCTGTGACGTCATAACTGCGTCATCAAGACATCACAGCTTGATCAAAGGTGGGCCGATCATAAAGGCAGTACAGAGCCACCTTAGGTGCAGATAGCTTTCTAAGGATGGCGGCGTAGGATCGATACATCAACTAAGAAAAAGAACTTTCCTTTTGAGTTGTTTTACGCGCATGCATAATGACCCTGTGTGTTTTTGTTGATGGAAAGCCTACAATGGCATCCATCGCAAGTGAAAGCTCATCAGTGTACATTCAATATTCACCAGCGTGGGGAGGCATGTTAGGTTTTGTGGCACCCGGCACCGACACTTACAATATTATTTGTTTTCAAGCTTGACAAATACTTATTGTTTTTTTGTGTGGCTTTTCAGACATTCTTACGTGTGCTTACTAGCTTTCATAATTGCCAAGACAGGAGCTATGTAATTATTAGCCTCGAAGGAGCTGGCTATTTTTCTTGTGAATGCGTCCTACCCTAACTGTGCCCGTGGGCATACTTCACCGACATACGTTGTAGCAGCACGATTCGATCTTTGCCTGAACGCACCTCAAGCTTTCTTCATATCATGGCATTAACGGCACACTTTCGCTGCTTCATGGTGTCGTCGAATGGATACATTCACAGGCGCCTAATTATTGTGCCAGGTATTAAGGCAAAAGCCTTCTATGCCTGATGCAAAATGCGAATTTAGCGTCGATATGAGCCCGAGTGTAGAAAAAAAATTATCTTGTGGTGATGGCATCCAATGGCGGTATCCTTCGAAGATCAACACCCTTGCCTGAAAAGAAACAGAAGATTTCTCTCACATTCGACAGGTCTTAGACAAATATGTAAAAGACTGTCTCAATTTTCGACAATCCAAGGTTACGCTGCCAAGTACCCGATTCAGTTATACAATATATTCTATACATTATATATATATATATATATATATATATATATATATATATATATATATATATATATATATATATATATATATATATGACGTATGAAGCGATGGTCGGCAGAGGCAAAGAAGGAAGAAGTCAGCATAGAATAAACATGGCGTATGAGCCAGGCCACGTCCTCCATTCATCATAGCGTCACACATCACATTCATCATAGCGTCACACGTCCTCCATTCATCATAGCGACAGGATGAAGACCTCGCAACCACTTCATCGCCCGGCCATCATCATCGAAGACCACAGCGAGACGCAGTGACCGAACGCGGACCAACAAGACCACCAAGCATCATGACAGCAGCATCAGAAGACCTTGACATCCCTAAGTACACCGGATCAGCGGACGACGGACCCATACAGGGCTGGTTCAACCTGTTCGAGCTCCATGCCACCGCTGCATCATGGTCGGAACGGGATATGATCATAAACTTCACTGACTACATCTCAGGTGAGGCATTCAAGTTTTACCTCACCCACATCTTCGAGAATGACAAGTCTTGGAAAAAGATCAAAGAAGAAATGATCAGTCGTTTCAAGGAATACGATGAAGACCTGTCCATACTTCATCAGCGGAAAGCTTTTCAACTCGCCCATCAGAGTTACGCGAAGTCTTCCCGCAGTAAGCCTATTTTCCAAAGGAGACCTCAGAGAAAATATACCACCATTGTACCATCATATGACTCTTCCGAAAAAACGTCACGCATTCGAACACCGAATGGTAACTTGCACGTCGCAACAGACAAGGTTAAGCCTCCGTATATCGAAAGGAATTTAGACCATTTCGGCAAAAAACTAAACCTAAAACCGGCTTTCCCAACAACAATGAAATCGGCATTTTCAACGTGTTCACTGCACCACAACACTTCACATTTTACTGAACCACCCGAATCCCTTGATGCTTTGTGTCACACACAAGGCCCAGACGATTTGGAGCGTGCGACGGAATTCACACGTGACGAGCTAGTGAATCCTCACAATACCAGCCCTTACCCTGACGTTCCGGACCAGGGTCGTTCGATAGACATTGTCAGCCTAACTACGCTGCAAAAAGAAAAACATACGCCATCAGAACCACCTGAAGCCATGTCTGTTGTGCTCTCATCGTCAAGTGACAACACACATGTGAGTCAAAGCACTGCAGGAATTTCGAATCCACCAACGCCGGCGCATTGTCAACTGACAGAAGCATTTACAATCAAGGATGACTCACAACCATCTTGGGAGCGTTCTCATCAGCCTGTCACGCTGCTTTCATCGCAGGACAAGCCTAGCAGTACAGTGTCGACTACCGACAATCTACTGATCACATCACCATCTAAAGAAAAGCAGACTCATGTTCCTGAAAGAGGCCCATCTGACGAACTTTCACAAGAAGACGAGCAATTTCAACAAAGGCAACTCCACGAACTCCAAGAACTGCAACGGCTACTCGAACAAGAACAACGATCAGGTGAAACCTCCTCACGAGTACACCTGTGGCTGAAAGATCATCAGAGACAATATCAATTAAAGAAGCAAAGACGAAGTCGATGTCTAAGCCATCTTCGCAGAAAGCAACGTCGACAAAGTTTCCTGCACCAGTTCTCAACGCCGTGTTTACGATTCAACAAACTGAGAGAAGACTACAGAAAGCTACGAAAGAGACGTGCAGCTACCACATGTACAATGAAGGAACAAAGGCATCATACCATCAGCTTCGGTTATCGCACATGCAGGCTGCAAGCACTCGTTATGTCTCAGCCACGACACAGAAAGCAGCATCTACGACGGAGAACTTCGTGCCTACGAGATCCGACTCTCAAATGCTACAAGTACTTCGACCCTTGTTCATTCATGACAAGAATCACTGTGTCATCAGTAATTTCTACGTTCAAGGCGTGCTTCTGTTGGCCAGAACGCAATGGTCAACCTCGCCCACCAGAGTTGTCATAAAATTCATCGGACTGCTCAATCGGCCTTGAAGAGTTAGTGAGATTGTGGAACTCCGTCTGGACGTGAAACTGTGAATTGGGGCATTGTTTTGTTCATTCACTTCTTTAATTTGTTACACTTCTTTAATTTGTTATAGTTTGTAACCAGTGCCATCTTTCGGGGGGAGGGGGAATCATGTGACGTATGAAGCGATGGTCGGTAGAGGCAGAGAAGGAAGAAGTCAGCATAGAATAAACATGGCGTATGAGCCAGGCCAGGTCCTCCGTTCATCATAGCGTCACACACACACACACACACACACACATATATATATATATATATATATATATATATTTACAATATACAACTATACAATATATTAGTAGAAATCATGGGATCATTGTCCCCGGACGTTCAGTACGGATAAGGTCATCAAATTGATCGTGCGTATCTTGAAGAAAACCACACTAAATGGTGGCTTTCGGTGATTACATCGTTGTACAACGAAATGGAACTTCGTACATAATGACCCTTTTTTATCTTTAATTCATTTTCCTTCTTTCTTTCTTTTCCAGCGTGTTTGATAGAGAATTGTGTTTTAAGTTTATTTGACACAGAGAGGGACAAAGAATTAGGTAAAGGTAGGGATACCAACTTGAATTCTAACATGTGGTTTGCTACCATACACTTGTAGACGGGGGAGGGAAGAAACATGATTTAAACTACCTGCACTTCCTTATAACCTATAATCTCTTTCATGAAAATGATGTCGATTTTCTATTTATTTGATTATCTATTTACCTCATTCATTTGTATTTTTATTTATTTTATTCCTACATCTCTACGTGGGCGAAGGTTTGTTCACTTGAGGGTAAGTGAGAAAAAGGAGTGAGGCAAGGATGTTCACAAGAGGACGTCGTGAGAGTGCTTCGAAAGCAACGGTGGCTACGCCGTTGTTTTTCATTCGATCGTTTCGCAATGACACCGTAGGTGCACTTAAAATGGTTCTCCGAGCTAAACGAGAATCTATTCAAATGAATGGCGTGGAAACACAACGCATCGAGGGGCTACAACAGGGGGCTGACGCTTGACTCAGCAGGAAATGATATGCGAGACTGCAAATAATGCGTGGGTTATAGGCTATACTTTACAGTATGTAATTCGTTCTGCGATATTTTTGACAAATAATGGCGTTCCAAATAAAAGCACACCGTAGGGTGCAACTATTCCAGTGAACTCGTGCACACTATTGTGTTCCCGTGTCGTCCTCGCATGCAACGACAACCGCGCGCCATGTAAAGTGAGTAACTACAACATAACCACAATATAACTGCAATATAACCATGCGGGAGCGGCGCTCTTACGCCCGCCGATCCGACCAGGACAACAAGCGTGGTTTGAATATAAAAGAGACCACGCTCAACGGCTAACTCTCCCGTTCCCGTCTCGGCATATTAGCCACCTCAGTGACCTCACAGTGTGAAAGAGCTCACCGTTGGGAAGACCCATCGCGCTCCTGCCGGTGACACCACCGCCTTTACTTCCACATCGGCACACTTCGTGCGAACGAAATGATTTCGTCGTTGCGAGAAAAAAAAACAGTAAAAGTGGGTTGGACCTCAGCGCAATCTCACGCTTTTGGTGCTGCTCGAATTTTCTCCGACCAGAACAAACAAACAAAATCGAGCTGGGCTTGACATTTCAAAATTGCCGAGTTGTTTATGATGGACTACCTCGGTTAGCGAAGGGCTCTTCACTGGTTAGTACCGGCTGCGGTAATTTTAACTTGCGCGTGAGATACAGAATTTTTTTTTTTGCATTCTGTCACAGTGTTTACCGCGTTAGCGAATCATACTCATTACCTCGTGCTAAGTAGATCCAAGTTGTCACCGAATACGGCGTAAAACAAGTGATCCAATATAGCTAAACAATGTCGCTTTGGCTGATGCAAAAAAAATTGCACCATTTTCCGCCAAGAACAACCAGGTGTCTTGTCCTTCGTGTCCTTCTAGACTCTGTGTCGTCGTTTTGTTCTCGCGTTATAACTATCGTCATGCCATACGAACTAGCCCAAGCTGCCACACTTCTAACCATGTGTGGATGCGAAACAGCGGGGAGATGTTACCGTTGAGTAGAAGAGGGTGTAGTATATTAAGAGCTTGTGCTGGCGCTAACGCGGACACTGGCGGTGGCGTTGACACTGGCGCTCATTGCGGCGCTGCACAGGAGAGAATGAGGCGTGCCGAGTGTGCAGCTGTCGCACCACGTATTGTGCGCGCCGCTTGGTAGAGGATTCCAGAGAAGAGAGAGGGAGGGGCACGCGCGCGATCAGAAGGGGTGTTTGCCGAGGGAATGAAGGTGAGTGACGTACACAGCCCCCGCCATAAGCTTCTCCTTAAAGGTGTGTGATTGTGAGCCTGCACCGGCTCCCATGTAGCGAGTTTGGCAAGGTCATCTTATCACCCAAGCACTGTTGACTTTTCATAGATGCGATCCGCGGTATCTTTGTAAATAGCGGCTTCTCGGGCTCGTATTATTAGACTGAACGTTGCAGTGTAGAGTAAGAGTATAAAGCCAATATACCACTAGACGAAAAATAAAGCTGACTACTTTCTAATACTTCAGTAGAGATCCCTCAATTTACATTTCTGGCCTGTTCTAAAATGTGCTTACAGCCTGTACTGCGTAGTTCAGTCGGTGCTAGACTGCACAGTAAGTGGTGGCTAACTATTTCGATTGCATTTATATGGACACTCTAGCCGATTTTACCATCGCCATATATATATATATATATATATATATATATATATATATATTTATTTATTTATATGGTTGATGCATTACTGTCAATTCAAGCACAATTGACCATGTTGACTACATATCGTGCGGGTCCCGAGTCTTCTAGCCGTACTTCGTATAACTTGCTTCGGCCTTGTGCTCAAACTGTGACTTTCTGTCAACACCACAACACCTTAATTATGGGTCATTTTTCGACATAGCGATGTGCCTGCTACGCGTCTGTAAATGGCATGCGATGTTTCATCCGCGTCCGATCGAAGAGCTTCGTCCAACGGCGAACGCCCGACGCACCGGAGAGTTACACGTCTGTCGCGACACAACGAAGATTCCGTGTCATGCCGCCGCACTTTTTCGCTCGACGCGTGAAGTTTCACTGTCTAAGTTCACTGCATGTCTGATTGTATTATTTTCATCCACGTGTACGCAGCAAGAGCTGCACACGTAGTTGATGCTAGGAGCGATGCTGACGATCAATATGACGATGATAATGAATAATTACGGCTGAGGTCTTCGTGATACGTATAGCTTTAAGCCACCCACTCATTACCCAATTAGCTTGGTGGGATGCCTAATACAATTCTGGACTTTTGCCACACAGTGTTACAAATTGTCACGTGACTTCGCACTCGACATTACTACTTTATAAGACCTTTTCTGAATAGCTTTCAAGCCTTCGCTTGGTTGTCACGCTTGTGCTTGGTTTTCGTTCCGGCTCAAGCTAAGGTAACTTTTGCTTTTCTGTTTTCATTGTGGCCGATAGCGGCGACGGACACAGGCGGCAGCAGTGTTGTCGGTCCACGTCATAGCCACCAAAATTGGCTATTGGGGGCTGATATCATGCCATTATGATGCCGGAGCTTGTGCTATGGAATTTATATTACAAAGAAAAAAAAAAGAAACGCATGAGAGAGAGAGAAAGGTGACTAGTTAGACGTAGAAGTTAACGAGAGAAAAACTGTCTGGTTTCTTACCCTGCACTAAGTAAGGAGTGATCGCAAGATAAAGAAATAAAAAAAGAAAGGGTTCAAAGAATATTTCAAAAACACACACATGCTCAAGTACCGGAGTAACATGGTCATTTAGCGGTGCCGGTTGGCTGCAGAACTTTCAGCGTCGCCTTCGTCGCTTTCCAGTCGGAAGCTCAAACATCCCGGCTCTCCAAAATTGATAGTTTGGAAAGCGGCTGTTCATGAAGGCATGCTAACATAGATTAAAGCCATTTTATATGGGAGCTCCAATTAGGACAATCACAAAGCTTTCTCTGCCACCACAGTGATCAGAGGCAGCACACACCGCTTTTACGATTCCGTAAGCGAAGATCTTAGTGAATGACACTTCAAGCCTCATGCGGCAGAGGACTTATTTCAGATCAAAATAGCCCGCATAGAAATTCAAGCTACACGCTGATAATTCTACAAGGAACGCTAACAAAAACTGGTGTGCGGAAAGCCATTATACTATCAGGAACTAATGCATCTTCATAACCCCGCCTGCTGCAACACCACCACCACCACCACCACCACCACCACCACCTAATGCATCTTCATAGATTCGCTACTCGTTCACGCGCGATGTAACAGATTCAATGTATCAACACGGTTTTCAACACGTATAACTTACGCCTTGTACTTAGATATAAATATGAAGTAAACAACAACATTCCAGTGCTTGCAGATTTGACGGAATTAGCTGAATATTCTTCTTCGCACCCCTTACGGTTCATGAGAAAATACGAAACAAGAACACCGCGCACGAATTAATTGATTGATATGTGGGGTTTAACGTGCCAAAACCACCAATCACCGCGCAAAGATTACGGTGCCCAGATGCTAAGAACAACCTTGCCCTCTGTGTTAAACCTGCTATCACAAAGTGATTTTGACATTTGTAGTTGCAAGACTGCACTTCATGCTTTTTTGGTGAGCTGATGTCTAAAATGCCAGCTTTGAACTTATTTTTGATGTTTTATTCTGTGTAGAATAATGTATGCTTTCTGTGTGTTTATATTTATGTACACTGCTTTCCGTATGCCCTCACTGCATGCTGAACTGTAATCAGCTGGGAAGCCTAGTCAAGCTCGCAACAGCCTTTTCTTCCCATGCCCTCTACTTCCTGAAGTGAAAAATAAATGATTGATTGATTGATTGATTGATAATACGTCCGATTTTCTGGAAAATTGCCTTTACCGTCTGGAACCGATCATGGAAACATCCGGTCAGAAATTGACCGCTGCGGCATCGCAAAAAAACACGTACGTTTGAATTCTCGAAATTTTGGAGTAATGTTTACTACAAAAGCAGCAACCAGACGCCAGCAATCGAACCAAGAACTATGAACGCTAATGTTCTTTACTTTGTGTGGGTAAAATTGAAGCTTCGCTCTATATCATTGTGATAGAACTCAAAAGAGATATTAAAGCCTTGCGAAACATCGATGTTCCAAGTAACTTGTGCGAGAACTTGTGTCATCCATACTTGTTCAGATGTTGGTCATGATTATAATTGTTGTTAATACTGTGTGATAAAAGTAGTACATAACCGATCACACGACTGCATCATTGCTATTTTACCTTGTTTATTCAATTCGCTGTGCATTATGTATTTGTATACGATCTTCGTGAGTTTCTGTACAGTAAGCTTCATCTGAACGGCGAGTGCAAATATTTGTCGCATAGGATTGCTGACATAATATACTGGGACGAACTCCAACAACATGCGGAGTCAAGCTTTGGCACATAATGCTTGGGCAAAACTGAACCACTATGTCGATAAATGGAACATTCTAAAGGAATGACGTTGTTTTTTTTTCGTTCTTTTTGTCAAGCCTATGGGAATGTCCTTGCTTATATGCACTCGGTATATCATTCTTTTCTTTAAACACAAGCTAAAACGCCTATTATAAACTTTTTCTATTTTTTACAAACCTAAGTGCATAGGTGCACACAGCTACACGTGTATCTCTACCACCACTTCAAAGCCAGGAAGCGAACGTTGCCGCATTCACTCACAAAGAGCACCCGAGTATATTATATAAATAAGAAACAAAACGACAAAAGAATTCATAGAAGTTATCTCTAGTTAAAGAACCTTGCTTCAATGTAAGTGGTTCTTGATTTTGGAGCATGGCAGTAACTTGACATCCTTTTCCCGTTGAGCGTTCTTCTGGCTTTGAATACTCATGTTTACGTCACAACTACAACAGACATTAGGCAAATAATTCGGGCTATGGCCACCCGTGTCGACAGCGCGAAGGTTAGTGAAGGTGTTGCCACTATTAGTGTATTGTTCTCAGCAATGACTCCCAAAAGACGCCTGAACTACGGTTTGCTAACGTTCTATAGCAGAAAGAAGTCGAAAAGTGATTGGTCTCAAATAGTCGCATAAGGTAGCTCTTGAAAATAAAAACATGGCTCATCCCAACATAGAGGAATCGGTATATTATGAAAGTGAAACCTGTCTTTACAAAGGTATTTGAGCGTTTATATTGAATTGTATGAGCAACAGTGAAAAATTGCAAAGTTCTGTTCGGAATATATTGGGGACTCTAGGAGAGGTGACAATGAGGTAAGGTGTGATGCAGGTGAATTCTAGAATGTATGAAGGAGGAAATCAAGGTGCCCGTTTGGAGTCGGCGCCAAACGATTTGCTCAGCTCCCGGCTGATATGTTCTGCACCGAGCACCGTATAGTAGCTATGGCTATGGAATTGGAGCCGTTATTGGAAATTCAGATGCCTAGAACTTTGATATTATTTACCTGAGGAACGAGTTGATCATCCAAATATACGGATATTTCTGAAGGGAAAGGGTCCCTGGGACGAATGAGAAGGAGTTCATATTTAGGAGCTGAGCAGCTGAGGCCACTGCTCCACGCGTATTCTTGTAGCGTTGGTGCTGCTCTCTGGAGGGTGTATTCGATTGTGCCACAGTTGCCCGTGGTGGTGGAAAGTGTGATATCAACGCCGTTCAGTGAGTGTTGTAGAGCCGGTAATGTAGCTAATTTTTGCGCGAGGGGGATCAGAGTTATATTACAAACGAAAGGAGAGAGGATGGCCCCTTGCGGAGTGCCTCTACTTCCGAGAGTGAAGATCGGAGGTTTAACCGATCATAGGTGCATCTCGACCGTTCTGTTCGTTAAAAAAGGCCGCAATATATTTGTAAGTGCGGGAACCCACGTTGAGCGCACTGAGGTTCTTTAGAATACCCGAATGTCGGACATTGTCGAATGATTTAGTCAAGTGACAATATTGCTTTTGTAAGATGAGGGAAGTTGCGATTTAGTACTTCCTCTTTGAGCTGGAGCATTACATCTTGGGTGGAGATCCCTGCCCTAAATCACAATATAGTAGGAGGGAAGCGATAATTTGTCTCCATTAATCTGTTAAGGCGATTGAGGATGACGTGCTCTATAAGTTTGCCTTCACAGGAAGTGAGGGATATAGGGCACAAGTTCGCTAGGTCGAGTGGTTTGCCTGGCTTTGTGATGAATGTCTCCTTGGCATGTTTCCACTGGGGAGGTAGTGTGCCTTGTTTCCAGTGCTGGTTAAAATACTCAGTGAGAACCTTAACTGAGCCTGCATCCTGGTTGCGTAGCCATTTATTGGTGACGTGGTCAGGTCCTGGAGTTAAGGTGGTGTGCAGCTGATGTAATGCAGCGCAAACCTCTGCCTTTGCAGTTATGGTATGGTTTGAATCTTGGTTGGGAAGGCCCCCATATCCGACAGGGATTCGGTCGCATGCTGCGGAAAGTAGGTTTGAATTAGAATTTGCACTAAGTCCTGTCCGTGCTTCTTCGTTGGGGGAATTATTTGTGTTATAAATTTGTAGCTTCAGCCTTCGAATTTGATGGCTCTAATAAGTTACGTAGAAAAGACCAAGTTTTCTTAAAGTGAAGGCTTTCATCGAGCCGTTTACATAACTGCGTCCATTGTTGAGAGACAAGATTATTGGCGTGCTCTGTGATGAGGTCGAAAGTCATCGACATGCGACGCCGCAATGTGCGGCTGTGCTTTTGCCTAAGCCAGCGTCTTTCCATACTCTGGTAAGCCTCCCATAAGTTCATCAAACGGCTTGTTTGCGGGCTCAATTGGTGCTTGTTTAGTCGCTGATTCTGCATCTTTTTGTAGCTATGCGACCTATGCATCATAGTCTGAAATGGAGGTGGCCTCTTTCAGCACATGACGTTTTCTAAAAAGCTTTGAGCTAGTACCACGGTCTAAGATTAGTGGCGTGAAGCTTGACGTCAATTGTATAGTAATCACTGCCTACGGTGAGGCCATTGTTCTTCCATTGTAGCTGAGTGATGTTCTTAACAAGCGGTAAATGTGGGAACGTGTCCCTGCTAACACTGTTTCCTATTCGGGTAGCTTGCGTGGTATCCGTCGCAAGGGACAGCCGGTGTTGTTTTATGAAGTTGCAGAGTTGTCGTCTTTTAACGGAAGGGGCCCGGCCTGTATCCCCATTCAATATGTGAGGCATTAAAATTCCCTACTATGACTATAGCTATGGTACCAGCGATAGAGAGGGCTCGTGGGAGCGCGCGCAACAGGTCAGCTGCTTTTTCGCGGGGGTGGCTGTAGATATTTATTATAAATAAAGTGGAAGATCGAGAAATGTGTGGCAGGAGCTCAAGGAAGACGCAGTCAGAATATATATCGGAGAAGTCATGGGTAACATGTGCAATGTTACGATGAACATAAGCGTGACCCATAGGGTGGGAAAAATTTGCGGCTGTATAGTGCGATAGCCGTTTAATTTGCATTGTTTGTTTGATTTTTGTACGGCGATGACATCTGACACTGGCATCGCCTGCTGCAGATGGAGGAATAAGTTATCCTTTTTGCGCTGGAGGCCTCTACAATTCCAGTGCCAAATTCTGAATGGTTGAGGGAATGAAGGCTTATCGGTGGGGCGAGAAGCCATCATTATGCGGGAGAAGGTAATGAAGGGGGCTCGGGGGCGAGAAGTTTAGTCGTTAGGTCTGTAATAACCTGTTTCAGACAAGGAAATTGTTCCGGGATTTGTGTGAATCCGAAATCCACTCTTTGTACTACTTTATTAATATGCTCCTCAAGAGCTTGAGCTGGTGCGTCGGACACATCGTGCGTGACTTCTAGAGGATGCTTTTTCTAGGGCGGATGGTCCTCGGCTAGGGATTGATTTGGGTCTGAATGATCACATGTGTCAGCAGGAAGAGAGTCTTGAATTTCTACTCGTTTGTGGCACTTATTGGGTTTGGCAATTTGGTGTGTGTGAGTGTATTTAAACTTTCGAGGATTAATGAGATTTGTTGTTTCAGGTCCTCATTTTCTTTGGTGAGACGGTGTATAGAGGACTGATAGTAGAGATCTCTGGAATCTGATAGAATACTGGAGCCACGAGAGACGCCACTTACACAGCTCACCTTTTGCGGGTTTTGGTTCACCGTTGGCGTCACCTGGGGTGTGTTCTGTTTCAGGCTCCTACTTCCGGTTAGTCCATCGGTGGCCGAATTCAATGGAGGAAATGAAGTCTGGTCGAAGTGAATGTCTGGCGTCACCTGGGGCTGATGTGGTGAGGGATTCCTTCCCCACTGGGTCTTGCCACGTTGGTATCGATGACGGCAAAGTCTGTCACCGGTTTTGTGAGCTCCGCCGCAGGCAATGCAAGTGGGGGAGCACTGCTGGTCGGCTGGGTGTTGCTGCCCACAGTCGAGGCAATGCGAGCGCATGGGTTCCAGGCAGACGTCTCTTCGATGCCCCGTCTGTCGGCAATTCGTACAAGCCTCCACTTTGGGCCTGAAGGAGTAGACTTCACTGAGCCGAAAAACTTGACCGACTCGGGAAGTGTGTCGAACAGGAAGTGGATCAGCACTGACTTTGATGTGCGGCCCATGTCCCAAGCCTGCGCAAAGGGCAGCAGCGGATAAGATCATCGTAGTTCCTGCAAGATCTCCTGAGGCGATTCTTCATTATATGCTCGATACAAAACACCTTGGATGGCTCGATCCGGCGGTGCGATGTAGGCGTTGACTGCAATTGTCTTGCCGCGGATAGTGATCTGCCTTATCTGTGCGCACTTGCACGCTCTCTAATGGCACACCATGGACATTGTGAAAACATTCTTCACCAGATTGGTGCGTGTGATGTCACCTTCGGTGCTGGACTCCACAAGGCTGCTACTGTCCAGCAACGCGGACCGCAATTCTCGCTCTGTGAACACCGCCATGTTGATGCCAGCGTTTGGGTGATAATGGTGCATTCAGACGACGGACCAAATCCGGATTTCTCGTGGACGCGGACTGGTAATCCTCGGATGATCCACCTGCAGGCGCATCCACACGACGGACGGTGTCCTAGGAGAAAACAGCCGGATTACCCTCGACAGCAGGTTCGGCGCTCACCTGCGCGCGCTGAAAGCAGACCGGTTTGAGAGTATTCAACATCGATGCCCGCAAGAAGCGACGCTTTACTGCGATGTCTGTCGCGTTGTGACAAATGAACGAGGAGTGTTATTCTTTCAGGAGAAAAGGGAGTTGCTGGCAGAATGTTCTTTCAACTACAATGTTCCCCACTTGTAGATTTTCTGAACGCGTCTCCCATCCTTCTTTTAGAAGCGGCACGTCGCCGGTTGCAGAAGTTGGAATATTTCACCATCATGACGGCTAAGAATCTTGCGTGTCAAACGACGGCGGCGACATTTCCCGAACCACCAAAAGTGATTTCTGCGTATTTGAACACCTGAGAACAAAGCCCCCGGAAACTAAGTAAACCATGCTCAAGCGTAGATGATGCCGACCAGTCATGCAGCTATTCGCGAGCCATGGGGGACATGCCGCCAGCAGACGAAAAGTGTACTGGTTGCCAGAAACCTTGAGCAAATCCGCTGAAGTATCAGCTTTCCCCCGCCAGAATCCCGATGTGAGAAACAGGTTGCGGTCATCCGTCCGCGAGCTCCGCGGACGAGTCGCGGACGAGGGGTATCGCTGATGTGAGGTTACGTGACGCGCCATCCATCCCGCCACATCCGGATTCGGTCCGTGGTCTGAATGCACCATAAAGAACCTTGAAATCTTCCGTCGGTATTTGTGGTATCAGGCCGCGTCTGAGGCGTGCCACGAACGCTTTGGTGCCTATTTTCTCCCCTGGCGTCTTGACGGTGTCTTGGTGGACGAGTTGGGGCTGGGCTGCAACGCTTGCGTTTTCCGCTTGGGAAATCGCGTTGGTCTTGGATTTATGCGTATGCTGCTTCTGTCGTGCATTGATTACCTCTTTCCACTCGTCCGGATTAAACGCAGAGGGCTGAAGCTCTGTGCCTGTGACTGTGTACTCGATGGTGGCAGTAAATTGTGGTGGAACGCGCGTACCTGTCATCAATGCTGCCGGCGTTAGGGTTAGTGGGGCCGGCACCCGCTCTTAACCTTGCGAAGCCAATTAAAAAGGATTGCAGATCCGTCGAAGCTCAAACGCTCACAGGTAGTCCCGCCGATGAAACTGTCCACTTCAGCACCGAAGTTCACGTACAAAACTGGTATAGAACACTCACAGAGCTTGTTTAAGGTGGAGCCCATGCAAGGCAAGTCTACCTTGTTCGACCCATAGCGGCAACTCATGCATACACAGGGCAAGCGCGAATAACTGTCACACTTCTTGCGTCGTGTGCCAATAGCGCGCTTCTGTCGTAAACGCGGCTACCCCGCGTGCAAAGTGACCTTCGTCTTTTTCCAATTTACGAGTTTGATAAGCGCGCGCAGGAGAGACTACGCTCTGTGGGGGCAGCGCTTCGTTGAGGCGACAACCTCTAGAACGCGTCCAACGCGAGCCCGTCGCGCTATCTTGCCACTGAAAACGAAAACGCGCTGAACTTTCAAAGCTCTGAAGACTTCCATTCAAACGGTGTATGGTGTATACCAATAGCTTGCCGTTAGCATTCGAGGCAACGTGCGCCTAATGGCGTAGTAGTTTGCGCCGTGCGCACAAACTCGAGAGATTGCTGGTTCAATTCTGCGCGACAGATGCTTGCCTTTTGGTTTTTTTTTCTTTGCAATCTCTTAGTACATATTTTTCAACGCCACTTTCGTGACGGAAGTACGTCAACGGAGCCGTGGTGGACCGTCACCCCCGGAAAATCTTTTCAGGCCTGCGCCCAGCAATCTGACGTCATTTCCGGCCGGCCGACTCTCGGGGAGCAGTGGCAGCGAGCGCAGCGCGGGCGGCGGTGGTGACGGTTCGGCGGCGTGGTGTGACGGTGTTTCACGTTTGTTGCTTTCCGTTGTTGTTTTGCGGCAATTTCGTTTCCGTGCGTGATGCTGGAGTGATGCGACAATGCCGAATAAGTGTTGTGTACCCGGATGCACCGGCAACTACAAAACAGGAAAGAAGATACAAGTGTTTTCCTTCCCTAAAGACGCCGACGCTCTCAAACAATGGCTACGCGCCATTCCTAGGAAGGACTTCGTGCCGACTTCGTGCACTAAGGTAAGAATTTGAGATGCTCCTGTTCTTAGCTTGTCGTTGCTTGTTCGGGTAGAAATCACCTATGATGGGAAATACTTGAGCGTGTGGCCGCCGGGCCTCGCGAAGCGCTGACGCCAGCAGCGTTCGCAGCAAGGATGGTCAGCTGCGCTTTGTTCACTAACAGTGCCGTGGTGTCGTCCATTCTTGCAAGCTCTCGGTGGAAGCGCTTCGTGGAGTGCGGTGACATCACGCTCCCGTGTTTCCTTTCATGTTGCTTGTACCGCTTAGCGCAGCGCTTTTATTTAGATGCTTGCGAAACGTAGGTAGACTTTGTTTTAGCTACACGGACTGTAAACACGGTCATGCAAACGGGAGCGCATTTTTTTCTTTTGAGAAGTGGCGTCTCAGACGTTCTTGAAACGTTTGTGCAGGTGTGCGCGGATCATTTCGACGCTTCATGCATTGAGAAGACGACATCGTAGACGGATCCAAGGACAGGGAGAGTTATTGAAGTTGCACTCCCAGTACCACGGTTGCGTCCTGGATCTGTCTCAACGGTATTTCCCGGCTGTCCGTCCTACCTATCAGTACGAGACCAGAGCACGAGAGAAACCCCTGACGCCAAGAGGAGCCGACAAGAAGCCTCCCAACTCGCCCGTGCTGTAGAAGAGTCGCTGGCGTCATATGAAGCGGAGCAAGAACGAGACCGGTTTTCGTCCCTCGAAGAACTAAGGGCTCGCCTGCAAGGGGTGTCAGTGTCTCCGAAGTGGACTGTGATTCATAAAGAAGAGTGCTCCATGTTTTTGAACATTATCGACTATCGTGAATCTTGTTTGAATGCGTCATTGACCGTGTTTGCAAACCTTGAAGTCTTTGCCTGCTATCAAGGTTCACCAATCAAGAACCTTGGTAGCGCTGTTGTACCAGACTCAGTTCAAAAAGTAAGTTCCTTGTTGGAAATTTTGAACAACCTGTCGATGCTGTCTGAGGAGCGCTGCACTTATTGCCACCTGGCTCAAGCAATACATTCCCTTGTTTGAGCCTTGTTTCCAGTTTTGTATCTCTTTACAAGTTGTTAGCTTTTAAAGGTGCTGTACTTTTTTCTTTTTTTTAACTCGAACTGCCTCGGTGCCCACTGTAGCAGTTGTACAGTCCGTTTTGGTACCTAAGCTGTGTAGACTTTCCTTGTGCACTCTGTGTACAGACATGTTGTGCACTGTGATTTGTTTTTTCTTAGATTTTTGTTAGATTTTTTCCCTAGAACATGCACCTACCTGTGGCAGTACAATTACTTTTCTTTCTGTCATTTATCATGCTGTGGACCACAATTTAGTCACCAGTGTTCTTATGTATTGTATTTTTTGGCAAGTGTTTGAACCTGATACCTTGTGTTGCTACTGCTACTATGATAAACGAATGGTATGTTTTCCTCTAACCTACAATTTAAATGAAAGTGTGCTTTTTCTGTTCCAAAGCTCGGGGATGTTTTTGCTGTTACAATCTGTTTTGTTTTCTGAGTTTTATGTGGCAAGATATTGTGTTTTGTACTTTTGGCATATTTTCAGCATTAAGGGCAACATCTTGTGTTGCCTGTCGTCTGCCTGGACCGAGAACAATGTGCACTGTGATATTTGTACAGACGGCGTCTGGCTGTGATAAATAAATACGCATTATTCCATTCACGATATTCATTATTTCTTGATACCTTGATAAGTTCCCCCGCAACGGTGGCTCAGTGGCTAAGGCGTAGCGCTGCTGAGCACTAGGGCGCAGTTTCGACACCCGGCTGCGGCGGCCGCATTTCTGATGGAGGCGAAAAGCAAAAACGCCCGTGTGTACGAGATTTCGGCACACAATAAAGATTCCCAGGTAGTAAAACTTGATCCTGAGCCCTCCCCTACGGCGCGCTTCATCGCCTGCGTTGCGTCGGCGCGTTAAACCATACAATCAATGGATACCTTGATAAATCGTGCGGACATGGTATGGTGTCAAGGAACCTCGCCCGAGTCGGTAGGCGTGAAGGGCGCTCGCGGCAAGCGCTCGCGGCTGGCGCAGCCACCCAGCGAAGCGCGGCCGGCCGGCCGGCGCAATGTGACGTCGTCGACGTCACGTCACGTGACGCGCAGGCCTGAAAAGCTTCGGGGGTGACGGGTGGACCCCGGCATAAAACACTTTCGTGTTAAAAAAGAAAGAGAGAGGGTAAGAGAAAGGAACTGTTTTGTATCAGTCGTTCGCTCCTCGAATTCGCAGTCGCACGATAGCGATACCTAGCACTGAGTCGAGGCATTAATCTACGACGACACACTACCAACTCAATCAATTTTGGACCAGTCACATTGAGACTTCAAAGTTCCAGAATACTTCTGACAACGTTCATCACAGAACATTCATAATGTAACTAGAGTGAATTGGATGAAGCTGAATGGATGTGATTGTACCTCGAACCTACATTTCCACAAGAACGCCACGTTACGAAGCTAAGCCCCTCTTCTAATGCTGATGAATCGAACAAGATATCAAAGAAGGAAATAAAAACCACATAGAAACTTCTGTAGTACGCAATTTAATGTGTCATGTTTTGAACATTTTTTTCCTGTATTTTATAGGCAGTCACTTCAAGTTTGTGCTTATACCTGTACATATACTTCATCTTGCTGCCATGAGATTTTCAAAGAATTAGGCCAAACCTGTACTTCTATATGGCTCGACATACGAGCCCTTAAGCACTGTTATCGTGTTGAATGAAAAGAAGCAGCAATTTCTGACGTTTTCTCAGAACGAGTTATCAACGCGTGTTGAAATCAGCTCGTAAACACTACTTCCACGCACCTCTAGGATAGATAGCGTTGCGCGTATGACCCCGTCTTAAAAATAAACGTCCAGCAAAAGAGAAAAAAAAATGCCACGTAAAAAAAATCTCTGAAGAGCATTCAGACGCCGTCCATAACGTCACGAACCTGACTCCCGTATTTTCTGATTTGGAACTCAAAACACAGAAAAGCTACCCATGGCTACCTTTAACGAGTGCGTTTTACGCACCCATGTGGCCATGTGAGCGCACTTCGCACCAGTTCATCATCCTATAAAAATATCTTGCTTACGGGATGTGCACTTTGAAAGGGCCGACCTTCTTTATTTTTTAGGCGGGAAACAAACGAGCGTTTCGTTAGTGTCGCTGGTAATGTGGATGCAGAGCATGCAAGTAAATAATTGTCATGCTCTTATAGGCTCTTTATCTACAAGCTACTCGAATTCCTCTTTATGTGGGGCATCATTTTCTTCCTCTGCGACCCCGTGTTTCGGCAGGTAAGAACAAGATGTAAGCAGCTCTTTTTAAAAGCTCTCACATCCCAGCTGTAAACTTTCCTGCCTTTTCAAAGTACTACCGAGGGCCGTCTGTCAATGGATGTCATGATGAATTGATTCAGTTGGGCTCAATTCTTTTTTCACAACGACAAATGGTGAAGCCTTGTCTCTCTCATACAGCGACACCCACTGGCCTTGATAGTGGCAAAAACGTAATGGCAGCGTAGCGCATCGATACATGTTCAGCTGCTTTCTATGCAATCAAGCTGAGCACCGACTAAATGCAGTCCCTTTTTTTGTAGCGTTTTGTACTCAGCCCTGCACGATTTCGAGCGTAATGCTTTTTTATTCTCCGTTACAGAGTTAGAAGTGGGATTTCCACTTACTACGTTATCAATAAGCGAGCTGACTGGGGTTTTCAGAAAGATGGTATACTAACGCAATAGCATAAAAGTGCTCGTTTCGAGGAAATGCCAGCGTTGTTGGTTGTGAGTGAAAAATCATTATCTTTGTGTGACCGAAAAATTGAGCATCTTCGCGTGACCGAAATATTGAGAGATTATGATTAATCAACATTTATTGGGTCTAAAAGTGTTGCTAGCGCTTGCAGGCACCAGACGGGGTGGTTCCTTATTTGCGGGACCCTAAATTCAAGTAAAATAACTTGTAAAACGTCTGGCTCTTAAAGCCGGATCGTTTGCGTGGCAAGCGGATGTTCTACTACCACAGCCATGCCTCTACTTGTTATACAGTAAAAAACACGTTCCTCTGCTTGGAAATGCAGTAAAAGTAACTTTCATGCTTTAAAACCACACGCGTCCTGTATTATTGCTTCACAATATAACATGAAATATTGCCGTATTATGCGTGGAACAAGTGTACAATTTCATTGAGCGTCAGAACATGGGTTTCTTTATAGTTTGTATGGCCTTAATTGTTTGTATAGCCTTTATAGTTTGTATAGCCTTCATAGCTTGTATAGCCTTCATAGTTTGAGCCTTCAAAGTTGGTACACTGGGGTGCCCTAATGACCAGTCACTCCAAATCTGGAAATGCATGGCAGCCAGTTGAATTCTTTAAAAGAAAATGAAAAGAAAAGCGAACCCTACAATTGTCTGCATCTAAGGGCCACAATTCTTCAGTATTTCGACTAAAAAATAAATAGACTAAAAAGTATGGAGAGAGAAGTGAAGATTAAGAGATGGTTAGAGAAGAACGTGGGTGAGGCCCTGATCGGTGAGCGGTCGTCGAAGACGAGATGACCGTCAGCCACGAAGTCCTCCGAAAATCGACCCCGAAGCTTGCACTAAGGTCGCCAACTCACGTACCTATGTTAAGGTGTTGACAAAATTAAAATTTTATTGAAAAAAAAGAGCCGACTGGGATGAACATGTAGCAACACGCCCTGCCGGTCCAATCGTGGAGGCCGACCGTAATGATGAATCACTTTACCGTTCCAAGAGGGCGACACCACCGGTTGAGCAAGAGCACTGTGAGAGGCATGCGTGAGATATAAAAGGCGTGTTTGTAAGGGGGACCAGAGTCTGACGCCGTGTCGCAGTGGTGAGCGTGGTCGGCAACTGATGATTTGGATTGAGGGGCCGGTGGTTCGAAGCGCGTTGACAAAATGTTCTTTGGAATCTGATCGTGTGCATCATTCCGACGTCGTTTCTATGACGAAAACACGTCATCAAAGTCTTGGTTGATGCTAGCATGAAATACTTCTGTGTTAAAAAAAAGAAAGCAAGACAAAAAGACAAAATACAAAAACAAAGAAGGGATCAAAGCTATGATGTTTCGACGTGCTTAGGGCCACAAATGCCCCGTCACCTTAATTGTTTGAAGACTACGTTTTCTTACAGCGACAGGATATTACAGAGGGTTTCACATAGGCGGTGCCTACTGTGCAGTTAGTTCCTTGTATGCTTGGTCTAAAAAGTTCCTTGTATGCTTGGTCTTGTAAAACACTTGTATACTTGGCCTAAAAGTGTTACTTCAAAGCACTGTCTCAGAGGCCTGAATAAGAGACCTCATTGATCCCCATTGTGGCGCTGATGTAAAGTTTTTGGTACGCCTTCAAGATGAATCGAATTAGCCCTAAGTCGACAGTGAATGAAAAAACACTTGATAGAACAGTTGGCCACTCCCTACAACTGTTCACAGTACATTGGGCCTTATTTTCTTAAAATTTTTGTATATATATATATATATATATATATATATATATATATATATATATATATATATATATCTGGCGATACCGTAAATATTATACGGTAAACTGATTTGATTTAAGGGAAATTCATGGTCCTATAACTTACAAGGCAACGCTGTGGATGCTACCTATATTTATAAAAAGAAAAATGAACAAAAGTTTTACGGTGCTCTGGGTGAGGCAGCAACCTAAAATCAATTGATTTTACGAGCGACATTATAGCCCCTTCAAATCAACCTGCCAATAGAGAATTAACAAATATATTGTCATCTACTCCCAAATCTTACCATAATCAAAATTCTTTTGATGGTAATATTGTCCAGCTTCCACGAGCAATACTTCATCAATAATTTCAAACTGTTCGCTTCTATCACTAAGGAGAACGAAGATGGGCTATTTATTCTTTACTAGAAGATTTTTATGGCACCTAACGATCAAATCTCAACGACCCGCTATGTCCTCGCGCATTTTGTCTGAAAAAGCCTGTACCTGTGTGGAGAATTCTGAGTTTTGTATTCAACTGGCCTCTTGATTGCATTAATATTTGCGAAGCTATATTCTGTCCGTATCACCTACAACAAAGGCGCCTGCTTAGATGTAAGGTGCAGAGCCTCCCAAAGAGAGAGCACTACCCGCGACGTGACTTGCAGTGCCGCAGACAAGGAGCAATTTCTTATTCAACGACACCGGTAACGCACATCGGACGTGATTTTGTATACAGCCGGTGTGCGGGTTCCTGTGCCCCTATTAGAAAAAAAAAACAGTTGCAGAGAACTGAGATAGAAGCTGCGAATCTGTTTGCAAGTTTTATTGATGTTATTGCGCGAGTCACATTATCCCCCAGATGAAAAGAAATGTGGAGATAAGTTCAAGTCAAATACCCGCCGTTTTCTGGTTTCCTCTCACGGCTGTTGCGTGATATATTTAGGCAGTGAGGAGGAAGCGCTGAGCGAAAATTCTAAAAAAAAAGTTTCCAGTTTAAACACTGAAATATACGGCAGTGCCGATTTAGGTAGAGACAAATAAATGGTAGCAGTTTCACGGCAAGAGTGAATGAATGAATACGATAGCAACAGATTGGAATGCCAGTTGCAGTAAGGCTGTTAGCTAACTCCTTCAGCATCAAACATGGCGTAGCTCAAGAAAAAAGCCGGCGTGGATAACGTGACCACGGCTGCGAGTGACAGGACCATCGTGCTGCCAAGCATTCTGATGGTAACCTGAGCGGCGCATACAAATGCATTAATCACCGACTGATCTCTGTCAAGATAAAACGACCACGTTCTGCCGAGCTAAGTACAAACTTCGAAATGGTGTCTAAGTGGTCTTGTTGGCATGTACACAGCTATTCCAAACAGCGTCGAAATGGGACACAGAAGGGACCGTACAACACAGCGCCTGTACTATGTGGTCTCTGTTGTGTACCGTTTCAGTCATGTGTGGAATAACTAAGTTGGAGTTTTGTGCAGCACCCCCTACATAAAAACCCCGCCTGAAGACACCCTCGGCAGGACACTCCCTCTCCCTTCCATCGAGACAACCCAACGTGGCTTTAGTAGAACACATACGTCGTTTCATCGCATCAGTACGACATTTAAACCTAAAATAACACGTGGTTCGGTACACCTGAGTTGAGCCATGCGAGAAAACGTGAATAAACATTAAATTACTTTGTTCAAATAAAGTAGTTCTATAAATTCCCGATACGCATGTTACCCAAATTAAAGAATGTTTGGCGGAATTACGGTGCACGTGTTCAAGTGCAGTCATAGTAGCATACATTAAGGCGTCATATAGAGCTTGTAGCTCTATATTTATTTATGTATATATTTGTTTATGCCGACACAGACTCAAATCGGAACCAGTCGCAGCGGGATGTATCGGTCGTAGCTACTGGATCGAAAAATTTCATCGACGCCATGGCAGCACTCTTACACGAAAGGGTCGTGTTGACCTAAACAATACTGCACATTCTTTATCTTGTCAGTCGGGTGTCCAACGTAACTTCAAACCATTAAAATGTTCCATCCGGGATGCAACACCATGAATGGGTTACCATATTAGGCCAAAGGAGCGAACCAAGACAAATAAAGCGCTAAGGCAACCAGCCCGAATGTTTCTTTGCTTCTACACTTGTAGTAGGACGTGACGACAAGCGAGCCGGTAAACTAGCGCTTCACCCTCTCCAATCGACTCGTTTCCTCTTTCTCGCGGCTCGTTTTATGTGCCTCCTGCGGTACATTCCCGAACCGCTTCAGAATCAAGCGTGCCCGAAAGAGCTTGCCGGAACCCCTTGTACCTCATTTAAATAGGCCCGCTTCTATTCGCTGACTCACTCACCCGCTCGCGTTCCTTTGTGCCTGCTTTCTTTGCGTACCCTTGAGCAGACCGCTTCGCGCTCAGGCTAGCCTACTTTTGTTGGCACAAGCCGTGACCCCCGCTTTGCTGCCGAAGCGCGCTTTCCCGAACTGAACGAATGGACGAAGTCTGGCGCCGAGGCACGAATCCGCGTGAACCTTCCTCTCTTCAGACAAGTTTCCCACCGAGTGAGGCGTCGTCCCCACAGCGCCGATTTTCACCCAGCCGCCAACATCAGATTCGCGCCACGTCTGTTTGGAAAAGAGCACCGAGGGGCCCACGACGCGCACGTGTGCTCGACTTCCTCGGGCGTTTGCCCGTGCCCTCCTGACGGAGCCCCTCTCTCTTTCTCTCTCTCTCTCTCTCTACAACCTGACCGTTGCTTCTTTTAAACGTACGCAGGGTGCCTAGCGTTGTTTTTACCCTCTCCGCTTTCGCTTCTACGTTAGTGTATACCACGTGGTTTTCAGTCCCAGAAAGTTGACTCTGGCAGAGGCTTGACCGCCGGCGAGTACGCCGAAATCTCCAGCTGCACTCGATAACACCTTGATTTGGAGTGAATCTGTATCCACAATGTAACGAGAAAGAGGTTGAGACAAAGAAGTGAAAATGCATGGAGATGAATGAGACGTATGTCTGCTCGCTAGCCTACCCCGTGGGAAAAAATAAGAAAGCAAAAAAAAGAAAACGCGCTTTGTGACGAGATGATCGATTATGTATTGCGGCAGACAGAACACCGAGGGAAATTGAAAAGTGAGCAGGGTATGGCAGTCTTCTAGTAGTTTACTGTGCATGAAGCTTCGAAATACGAGAGCGATAGTAAGAAACAGAAAAGGCGGACAATTGCTTATCCGCATCTCTCTTGTCCCTGTCTACGTATCGCGCTCGTATTTCAAACTATCATGTATCACCCACTCGCCGAATCATTCATTTTGACAATTTATTGTACAACCTTGACTGTCCACACCGTCTGCGTATGTGAGATTAAAGGTACAAATCTAGCTAGAGACTTATATTCAGCGTTAATTTCTAAAGAAGGTAGTACAAATCTAATGAAAAAATTGCGCTGATAAATGATTCGTTTTTGCCCAATAAAACACACGCACGCACGTCGCGTTTAGTGTGTCACGTAACTTCGCATTGTTCTAGAAGATTTATTTTGCATAAACAAGTTTGCTTTGTCTGCATGCGCAAATGTCTAACAGGCAAAGCACGCTTTACAGGCTGCTTACACGCAATGTTTCTTTTCAGTTGTAAACTTCGACAGTGGCGGTGGCGCAAAGTTCGAAAAAAGGCAATTAAAAAACAAAAACGAAAAGAACCCCTGCCCCCGCAATTGTATAGAAGTGCTAAACTTGAAGGTGTGCTCGTAGCATGCGTACTTATGAGCCACTTTCCAATAATTGATACTCTCTCGATCGTGGGTTTGTCACCGATAAGCCATTGCAACACCGTAGAGGTAAATAGCTCGTTGCGCACAGATTCCGGCGTCGGCGTCGCCGTCAGTGTCGTTGTGAGTGTCGCTCACTGTAAGCGAAAAATAGGCATCTTGTGCGTGACCGAAAAAGTTTAGAAAGATGCAAATAAAATAAATAATAAAAACTCCGGGTCCGAGTAAGGATCGAAAATAGGCCGTTTGCGTGGTAAAGTAGGTGTTATACCCCACAGCCACGCTTCGGATTAGAAATATAGTTAAAATCACTTCCTCTGATTCGAAATGCAGTGATAATGACGTTCATGCTTTACAAGAATCACGCGTCCTCTTCGTGGGCTTCACACGACAACATGTAATATTGCAGTAATTTTCCGTGTTAGAAGCGTTCATTGCCACCGGACGTCAGAACATGTGAATATCATAATCAGAGAGTTTCCTATAAATACACTAGAGGGTACTCAGGCGCTAGTGTCTATAGGAGTTGCAACGCGCGGCGCTTTATTGAGCATGGAAATGATGGGTAGTACACAAATATGCCTCATTTCACTTATGGCTTCGTTTGGTTTCGCGTTGCTTTGAGCTTTTGTGTCCCTAAAAAAAAATCAGCAAATTCTCTGCAGTCACACTTCACCAGCCTTCTAGATTCACCTATTCAAGTGGAGTCACCGAGTTCAAAATGGTTCGATCTTTCACACCAAACAAAACGAAAACACTGCAATAAACAAAGCCACAAGCGCATTCAAAGGCCACAAGTTCAAAGACTAGGCAAATACAACTACTCCTCCTCATTCTCCAGGTCACAGATCGATTGCACTGCCAGAGTCCCTTCTAGTTTCGTGGTTCTAGTGGTTTAAAGCCAGCCACCTATCAAAAAAGGCACTTACGTTACTGCGCCTGTTTCCTTAGGACCACACAATGGGGGCATATGAAGTTTAGAAAGATTTCACGCGCATAATTCCTCGTTTTTTGAAGCACGTTACTAATTACACGGAATGCAGGCGTATGCGAAAGCTGCACTGACACAAGTAACTTCTAACTTTGTCGACTACATTGTAGTAATCTACAATTTAAATTTCTCGAGTATCAGCACAAAATAAAAGGCATGCAGTGAGTGATTGAAGTACGTATTAGAGAAAAGACATCACTATCGCGTTGAAATAAAGGCGAAGCTCAATGATCCCCTAATTTTATTTATAGGGCAAATTATTCTTGTGCCGGGGTGACTTCATGTTTCACGTTGGTAGATTAAGCTATCGCCGGGGTATGAATGCATGACCGTCATTGTCATTGTTTTCTGTAGCGATGGTACGAAGCTCATGTATAAAAGTGATATTCCCGGCATAAAGGAATGAATGTAAGGGGGCAGTGTAATATAATGAGAAAGAAAGGAATTACAAAATAAAGAAATAGGGAATTTGTTAAGATAGAGAAAAGAAAGAGACAGAAAGCACACACACACACACCAGATCAAACATTAAAGTGATAACGTCATAAGTCTATAACTGTCAGTGCATGTCTCTTGATGGTCCACCGCGGTGGTGAAGCGACAATGGTGCTCGGCTGCTGACACAAAAGTCTCTGGTGCGACCCCGGACGTGGTGGTCGCATTTCAATGGAGGTGGAATGACAGAGGCCTGTGCACTCTGCGACGTCAGTGCACGTTGACGAACACCAGATGGTCAAACTTTTCTGAGGCCTCCGCTGCGGCGTCTCTCATAATCATATCGTGGTTTTGGGACAGTAAACATGAGATAATAATAAAGCCTGTTGATGACGGTGAAGTGTGACTTTTTGTGCATGCCCTCTCCTTTCTCTCTCCCTCTTCATATCTTAATGTCTCTCACCTTTTTCTCCAATGAATGGTAGCACACCAATCCTACAATGATTAACAACCTTTCCTTTGTTTCCCTTCTGTTCGTTCCTTTCTGTAGTCTTCAAGGAGTTTACACTGCCTTCGTCCCATTCACCCGCGACGACCTCTCAGGACGATATTGCAGAATGGTTTCTGCCGTCATCGGTCTCAGATCTGTGCGAGGTAGAGTGGCTACTGGTATTTTTTTTATGCACTGTAGGGATGACTGCCACAGAAGATGTGCTATTATGCATAATCGAAATGGTTTGTATTATATATATATATAAGTGCTGAAGTTTATGATGTGTTGATTGTAATTTGCCGACATTTGCGGACTCATCCTGAATGTGGCCAGTTGTGCTGACATTTAGGGTGCCCATATGAGGAGAAATAAGCCTTGACGTTCTCATACCTGAGATTGGCTGCTGAAATACACCTTTGTGATGCCGAGCTTCATAAGTTCCCATTTGTTAGTAGCGGTTACTCTTCCGTAAGATTGAAAGCAATCCTAAACCTCAACTGCCGTTCTCTCGTTGGCGCCGCTGAAGATCTCAGATTCAAGCAGCAGTTTGGCACTTGTCACACACCATGAGGGGAGCAGATGGTTGGAGTGTCGAGTTGGCTTCGTCAGGCATGACTGTTGGTAACTTTCAACTACGTAATTCTAGTGCCACGGAATACCCCAGAATCCTCCACGAAAATAAGATCAAAGCTCCGGGCTGATAATGGATGTTACTTTGCAAAAATAACAACGAGACCTGGACAAGTGCTGGCAGCGTTGCAGCAAACACAAGCTAAGCAGCCCCTGCTCGTGAAGAGGTGGCGATATGCCTGCAGCGCTGGGCATTCCTCTGCACCTGCAAACCACATACGTACGTACGTACGTAATACTACATACATACATACATACATACAGACACTACATACTACATACATACATACATACATACATACATACATACCATACATACATACATACATACATACATACATACATACATACATACATACATACATACATACATACATACATACATACATACATACATGCATGCATGCATGCATGCATGCATGCATGCACATGCATGCATGCACAGATACATACAACATACATACATACATACATACATACATACATACATACATACATACATACATACATACATACATACATACATACATACATACATACATACATACATACATACATACATACATACATACATACATACATACAACATACATACATACATACATACATACATACATACATGCACATGCATGCATGCATGCATGCATGCATGCACATACATACATACATACATACATACATACATACATACATACATACATACATACATACATACATACATACAACATACATACATACTACATACATACATACATACATACATACATACATACATACATACATACATACATACATACATACATACATACATACAAGTCTAACAATGGAGGGGGAAGGCTCGATGAAACTACATTTCTGTCTAAGTAAGAAATTCGTTCTAAGTACACCAGGGTTACGCCTATGAGTGTTAGATCTCTGCTAGTGGCAACTTCTCCTTTTGTTCCCTTTACTTCCATCACATTTATCTTGAAATTACTATAACAGAGTTAGAATAAGCTTCACCCATACCTTTCTCGGCTTCAATATGTTAAGAAATTTGAAGCTATGAGGGCGTGCCGCAATACGCTTTAATGTCTTTCACTTGCGAAGTGACAAAACTTTTGAGAAGATGCAAGAAAAGTAGTACAAAGGTGGCGTAAAGTACTACAAAGCTAAGTGTTCGAGACGCTGTTCATTAAAAAGAATCTTCAAGAGGTCGATACGTGTTTGCTTTGTCTTCTCAAGAAAAAGAAGAAATGAAGCACCAAAAATACGAAAGAACGGATTCCACAAACAATACCTGCGAGCCTTGCCAAAAATTCGGCCATAATCCCCTCAAGTCGAGCTCTCCTTTAGGTTTTGCCGCAATGAGATTAAAGTGGTCCGCATCGACAGCGTTGCTCAACCTTTTGTGCACACAAACGCCAAGACGTTTATCAATTTTCTTCTGAACTTTTCTACAACGCAGCCGCATAGTTCGGGAGTAGTAGCAAGAATCAGAGATGTTAGTGTCAATAAAAGGTGCACCAACATGGACGTATGTGCGAAAAAAAACGGGTGAATAACAAGCAGAATTACCGATGAAATATCAATTTTTGTTATGGCTGCGTAGCCATGCAAACGAGGAAAGACGAGGATATACTTCTCAGGAACCTTTGCACCAAATATGCTTTAAAGAAGGAAGGATGAAACCTGAAAGATATAGGCCGGAACGCTAACCAGTAATGCTTCCGGTTGTCTTTGGTCTACACTGGGAAAGATAGAGGAAGGGGAATAAAATAATTGGGAAAGAAAGAGAGAAGAGAGAAGAGAATGTAACTATAGAAGGAATACACTCGCACTTATTCGGAAAAATAATTTGAGTGCAACGTGACTTAGCGCTTGAAGGCTTTCTATTCACGTTTTAGGATTATTCTTAAACCCTCTACCGGCACAATAGATGCAGGGACAGTAATCATTATGCAGTCAAAAGATTTGAAACAATTATTCCACCGGACCCCACCACTGATTGATCACCCTGCAATTCAGGTAATCCTTACGGTGTTGTACGGACTAATCCCGTACAATATGCGACTTAATTTAGGACTACGAAGTTCTTCTTGCTTTTATTTCGTCCAAGGCGACTACTAATCTTGCGCAACACATTATGCTACTGAAATGAGGCGCTTTCCTTGTGCCACCTGGTCTCGTTTAAGCACAGTAAGCCAGCGAGCCTGTCTCAAGATATTCTTTTTTCCTCGATCCACACTGCAAGCTTGCAAGCGTGAAGAGAGACTACAAGTGGAGCTCGTGCAATTTTCTCGTACGATTTCGTGGAGGCGTTATTAGGAGCCAAAAAAGCGGTCCGATAATTGTATACCATTGTCTTGACATGCGTAGACGGCTTGATAAAAGGTGTTTTTCTCTTACACAAAAAAATGAACAAGTTTTGTTGTTGTGCACCCCAAAGTCACCGTTGGTACAATAGATATGCCATAGTGGAAGCTCTGACTTAGCTTTGATTACCTGTGTTTTATACACTTGTACGCATGGCTCAGCCAGTAGGCGTTTTTCGCATACCATCTCTGTTCAGACGGTTGTAGCAATTATTACGACAGTGAAAACTTTTTGCAGTCGCAAATTTAATTTATAATTGGAGCTCAAATTACCAGCAAGCAGACGACGCGTAGCTCCAGCGATGTATCCAGGCAAATATGACAAAACCAGATACGACGATTACTACAGAACGTCGCCGCGTCGATCCTTGTGAGCAATCCTTCCTGCCACTGAATCGCTTTTTGCTACGTTGAAACCGCTTTCAATGCAGCGCGTTTAAAACGCGTCTCTACGTTTGCGCTGCCTTGGCACCGCTTCAAGACAGCGCGTTCGGAATGCTTTCGTGATGCATTGAATTTGATGGCAAGTCAAGTTCAAGTCAAGCAGCGTTTCTGAACACGGCAGTCAAACACTGTAAAGCCAACAGTGGGAAACCCGGACCAGCGCTCAATAAGAGGCATGTTCACGCTGCTGTCTTAACATAAACACAACACACGCACTAAGGGGCGCGTCCGCGATGTGCGTGCTCGAAGAGCACGGAGCAGACGATTTTTCTGTCGTTCACGTCACTTCCGGTCAGTCGTAATGACATCGTTTTTTCTAAATTCGATCTCAAAAACACGGTCGTTTGCAAGCTTTTTTCTAAGGTAAACGCTTGTATTTTGAAGGCGACATTTGGCAGGCAGCACTACCTCTAGCTAGACTACCTTTATATTGAATTTTGCGGAGTGCCAAGTTTCGTTGCAGTTGGCCTTTAACAATGGACGTGGATACCATACACGTGCACATCATGTACGTTTACGACAGGCCGATTATATTCCTTACAAATCAGAAGATTTTTAGTTGACTTTTTGTTGTATAACTGGCCGTTGCGTGAGTTCTAACGCAACTAGCAGCTACCGCTACAGATTTCTCAATGGCGCTGCGTTATTCTCTCCGGACAAGTTAACAATGAGATTATGAAGAATCACCGACCTGCAACTAATATTGGTTGTTACTTCTACGTATGCGGTCAGTTGTGTGGAGTATCAGCATAACACTCGTAGCTGAGAACATGCAACAAAGATGTGACACCGCGATCTTCGTTCATAGGATCCATATATATATATTGTGAGCGCTGACTATGTACTTCATCTTCATCTGTATGACCAAAACATAGTAGTGATCATCATCGTATGTCACGCGGGCTGTCTCTCTGGCTCGTGCGTCTGGATTAAAAAGATAACCTGGTTGCTGCCGTACCGGACGTGGTCTCATAAGTGGTGGAGCGTGCTTTGGTTCCCACGTCCTCCTGCTCTAACAGTCACCCCTGGAGCTCCGGTCTGGTCGACGGTTGTGCCCTCAAGCAACAGCGATGGCAGAACCCAACGCGTTCGCTGCTACAAGCGCTCCTTTTCAGCCACTTAGGCTTCACTACACCGTGAGTACCTCTCATCGAGACCCTCCGGTATTTTCCGGCCTTCGCAACGAAGACGTCGAAGAATGGCTGGACAGTTGTGATCGAACCAGCGTTTGTATATATTGGGACGAGGCGCACAAACTGGGCTACGTTCGTTTTTACCTCGATGGCCTCGCTAAAACCCAGTATTACAACTACGAGAGCGACTTCTACAATTGGTCGGCCTTCACGGGGCATCTCCGTCAGGTATTTGGCACGTCTGCAGAATGTTCTGTAGTAGCGAAACAGAAGCTCGCAACCCGCATCCAGGGGGATGACGAATCGTATACGTCCTACATAGAAGATATTCTGGCTCTCTGTCGCCGAGCACAAAATGAAATGACGGAGGCCGATCGCATCCGACATGTACTGAAAGGTATCAATCTGTGGCCTTCAATGCTCTCGTGATCCAGAATCCGACTACCATCCGGGACGTCATCACTACATGCCAACGCCTGGACGCGCTTCATTCCATGCGCCTTCCACACGCCTCCCGCGACGCTCGCTTTACCAGAGAGCATGAATTGCGGGCCCTTATCCGCACAATTGTCAGAGAAGAACTTCACGGCCTTATTCCAGGCAACTCAACCATTGCGTCTGTCCGCCCACCTCCTCCCAACCTGCGAGAGATAATCAAGGACGAACTAGCATCAATGACAAGCGCTGCACATGCCCCGTCTCCTGCGCGCTTCCCAGTGCCTTCGTACGCAGAAGTTGCATCGCGGGCCCCTGCACCAGTTCCAACCGTGCCTGCAGACGTCGGATGTGACCATGTGGCTGCGATGACAATGCAAGCGCCAAGGCCACGCCACTATTCTACATGGCGTCCTCCGCGCCCCATCTGCTTCTACTGTGGCATAAGGGGTCATATATTCCGTTTCTGCCACCGCCGTCAGCAGGATGAACGACGTGGTTACTCCGCTTACGAGAGAGACTATGCCCCGAGACCCGATGAATACGATCCCGCACCGTATCCATCCACCTCCTGTCAGTCGCCCTCCCCTCCACGGTCTCATGCTGGTCCTCATCCTTCTCGTTCATCTCGGCGCCATTCTCCGTCACCGTTTCAGCGTACGTCATCACCCCTGCGTCCCGCTCCGATCTCTCTGGACTCGGAAAACTAGAAGGTGCAGTTTTTGGAGGGGAAACTGCTTGTTGTCAGAACGTTACAACTCCTCCATCTCGTCCAGCTAATTTACTGCCTGTTTGTGTGGAAGGTGTTTTTCTTGACGCCCTTATAGACACTGGAGCCGCAATTTCGGTAATTGATCATGAATTGTGTTTTCGCCTGCGTGAAGTGCAAACTCCTTATGCCGGTCCCATGTTATGCGGCGCTAATGACAGTCCACTTCGCCCGACCGGGTTGTGCACTGCTCATGTTCTCATCGATGGAATCCGTCATCACATACAATTGGCTGTGCTGTCTTCGTGCGCTCATCAGATAATCTTAGGCTGGGACTTCTTGTCAGCGGCGTCTGCTGCAATTTCGTGTGGTCGGCCCCTCATTCGTATTACGGACACTGAGCTTTCTTCTGCTGCCGACCTTTCGTCGCCCAACCTTGTGACAGCTGCAGATTTCCTCCTGCCTCCGGGACAAGAACGTGTCCTTACGATCAAGTCACGAGACATTCTAGATGGTGACGCTGTGGTTGTTCCTTGCCAGCGCTGCATTTTTCGAGGGATCACCATCGCATCTTGTTTAGTGCGGTTCTCCCGTGGTTATGCAAGCATCACGGTCTGCAACACGACGCCAGAACCACTTCTTTTGCCAGAGGGGACCACTGTTGCCAGCATTACCGAAGATGCACCGCTTTGTGTCGTCACTGGTTCATCTGCTTCGTCATTCTCAAAGTGTATGCCTGCGGAAGATTCATTTCCTGCTCTCGAGGCCACTTTGTGTGAACACCTCGGCCCAACGCAAACTAATGCCTTGCTAGCGTTATTAATGAAGCACAAAACTTGCTTTGACGTTTGTTCCGAAGGTCTGGGTCAAACAACAGTGACCACCCATCGTATCGACACCGACGGATCCCGTGTGATTCGCCGCCGCCCTTACCGTGTGTCGGCTTCTGAACGCAAGCTTATAGAAGAACAAGTCAACGACATGCTCGCGCGCAACGTCATCAGGCGTTCGACAAGCGCATGGTCTTCTCCTGTCGTACTAGTGAAAAAAAAGGATGGCTCGGTACGGTTTTGCATTGATTACAGATCACTCAACAAAATCACTCGTAAGGACGTCTACCCAATGCCTCGCATTGACGACGCTCTTGATACTTTACAAGGCGCCGAGTACTTTTCAAGTCTTGGCTTGCGCTCCGGTTATTGGCAGATTTCAATGCACGAGTTTGATAAATAGATGACTGCGTTTGCTACGCCAGATGGGCTCTATGAATTCAATATGATGCCTTTCGGCCTGTGCAATGCCCCAGCCACATTCGAACGGATGATAGACACGGTACTGCGGGGATTAAAATGCAAGACCTGCCTTTGCTACCTGGACCTTGTCATCTTTTCGTCCAGCTTCTCACAGCACCTGGAACGGCTAGACGAAGTCCTCACGTGTTTAGCTAAGGCTGGTCTCCAGCTCAACACTAAGAAGTGTCGGTTTGCCAGTCACAGCATCAAGGTATTAGGTCACGTCGTCAGTGAACATCACGTTGAGCCCGATCCCGACAAGGTTGCCGTGGTACTGCACTTTCCTACACCAACCACACAGAAAGACCTCCGCAGCTTCCCTGGCTTAGCGTCGTATTTCCGCCGCTTTGTACGTGATTTCGCTACTATTGCAGCTCCTCTGCACAAACTTCTGACCACGAGCGCACCCTTTGTCTGATCGGATGACTGCGAAGCCGCTTTTCACACCCTCAAGCGATGCCTCACATCACGGCCAGTGCTTCGCCATTTCGACCCTGCAGCACATACTGTGCTACACACTGACGCAAGTGGACTTGGCATCGGCGCTGTCCTTCTTCAGCGGAACCACGCTTTCGAAGAACAAGTCGTGGCCTACGCGAGCCGTACTCTGTCACCTGCTGAGCGAAACTACAGCATCACAGAGCAAGAATGTCTCGCCATCGTGTGGTCCATACAAAAGTTTCGTCCTTACTTATACGGCCGGCATATCACAATAGTGACTGACCATCATGCTCTGTGTTGGTTATCGTCTCTCAAAAATTTGTCGGGACGCCTTGGCCGTTGGGTACTACGATTGCAAGAGTATGACTACAGCGTCAGATATAGGTCGGGCCGAGAGCACCAAGATACCGACGCTTTGTCCCGTTGCCCGCTCTCGCAAAGCGCCGAAGTGTCACCTTCCATCTGTTCGTCACCGCCCGCCAAAGTGACCAAACAGACGGCTGCTGCTTCGAAACAATTAGTTGCCTCGGCGGACCTTCTTTCGTTCACAGATCTCGCCTCGCTCCAACATGCCGATACCTACTGCCGCACAATCATCGATCGGCTCACTGGATTATCGCGTGCTCCAAACAGCCACCTAAGGCGACAACTTGCCCGTTTCAAGCTTCAAGGGGGAACATTATGTCGGCAAATTTTATCATCCTCTCGGTAACCAATGGGTTCCCGTCATTCCTCGCTCACTTCGTCTGGAAGTTCTACAAGCGTTTCATGACGATGCGACAGCTGGCCACTTAAAGTTCCACAAGACCTACGACTGCCTCAAGACTCGCTGCTTTTGGCCTGGCCTCTCCACTTCAGTCGCCAAATACGTCGCTTCCTGCGCGTCATGCCAGCACCGAAAATGTACCACGTCTCTTTTCGCGGGGCCATTGCAACCACTGCCGTGCCCATCCACTCCCTTTGAATTTGTGGGCATAGACTTATACGGACCTCTTCCGCTTACGCCAGCCGGTCACCGTTGGATTGTTACTGCCGTAGACCACCTTACTCGCTACGTGGAGACGGCAGCTCTTTCATCTGGTGCTACCTCTGAAGTAGCCGATTTTTTTCTTCGCGCCATTATTTTACGACATGGCGCACCGCGTGTGCTCCTTAGTGACCGTGGCAAGACATTTCTTTTACATGTCCTTGCTGAAGTCTTACAGGCCTCTAACACCATCCACAAGACCACATCAGCGTATCACCCAGAAACTAATGGTCTGACTGAGCGTTTTCACCGAACTTTCTCCGACATGATCTCTATGTACGTGCAACCGGATCACAAAAACTGGGACACAATACTTCCTTTCGTCACGTTCGCATATAACACTGCCATACAGCGTACGACGAATTTCAGCCCTTTTTTTTCTCGTGTATGGCCGTGTACTGACTTTTGTTCTGGACACCACCTTTTTGTTAACTTCTTCCAATCCATCTTCATCTCTCCCGGAAGAGTTCGCCGCTCGCGTCGTCCGCTGCCGTGAAATCGCCCGCGCCAACACTGCTACCATTCAGGACAAGAGAAAAATCGACATTGATGCGAAGCATCGAGTTGTTGTGTTCCGCCCAGGCGACCAAGTCCTTTTGTGGACACCTGTTCGTGTGCCTGGACTCTGCGAAAAACTCCTTCACCGATATCTCGGTCCATACACCGTCCTGGAACGAACATCTGAAGTCAACTGTCGCGTTGCTCCTGTCAACGCAGCTCGTGATCGCCATCGCCGCCACACCGAGATCGCCCACGTCTCTCGACTGAAACAATATATTCGGCGTCCCAACCCTTTCTACCTTGCTGTCCTCTTTCGCGAAGGGGGGAAAATAGTGTGAGCGCTGACTATGTACTTCATCTTCATCTGTATGACCAAACCATACTAGTGATCATCATCGTATCTCACGCGGGCTGTCTCTCTGGCTCGTGCGTCTGGATTAAAAAGATAACCTGGTTGCTGCCGTACCGGACGTGGTCTCATAATATTATACATATATATATATATATATATATATATATATATATATATATATATATATATATATATATATAGTTGGTGTAATAATTCAATGGGCCAGTGTGCCAGGGGACTCATCCCCTTCATCAGGGGATGAGTCCCCTGATGAAGGGAGGACCCCTCCCGAAACTGTTGGGAAATAAATATATTTATTCTTATTGACAACGCTCCCGTTGTGCCATATCCCATACGTTCACTATATATATATATATATATATATATATATATATATATATATATATATATATATATATATATATATATATATATATCCACAAGCGCCGCGTTCTCTGCTCGGCGAATCTATAGCATCTGCGCGCACGCGTTATGCACGAAAAGCAAGTAGGTGGCAACGTAAAAAACATTCAACAAGGTAGAATCCGTGGATGCGGTTTATCCATGCCTCAAATTAGTCGCGTTTTTATCGCTCGCTCTGTGGCCTGAAGGTTTAACACTTCCACTTTTGTTTGCTTCATGTTTGTATGCGAAATCTACGAAAGCAACGCATTCACCTGGTACTTTTCATTGTTTTTAAGAACTACTCTAAGTATGACGAGACAGCGCTTAGCAAGCGTTACAAAAAATTTGATCGCGTTAGCGTTGATTAAACACACGCGATGCTTGATACCCAGCGTAATATGACATAAAGCAATAGCCAATTTTATCATTTTTATTGATGTCCGAACAGCGGGCTTTAGAACAGCGGACATTAGTTCATATCAAGGCAGGCTGTCACCTCTGCGCTGGTTTCGCCATGCTTGATTGCTTGATCAGAGGTTTGACCACATCCGCGCAGCGCTGTGGAAAATCGCTGATATGCAATCATCGCACAGTTTCCCCAGATGTTTTCTGAGCTCGCCGTCATGCCGATCGCAAAAATGGTACTTTGCGTTTGCCACCCGATGTCATTGGAATCCTCTGTCGTTGTGCGGACAGCAACGTACGTAAGGGGCACAAGCGTAGTGATTCGCTAAGATACTAACCTATGCGGTAATCAAATCGGTTATCCCTTGTGGTTCGGTTAAGCGGAAATGCTCATCCAACAGCAAAGCATGACCAGTGCCGCTGGAGGCACACGCACGACACCATGCGTTTTCACTCTTAACTGTCTCCCTGACCAGGCACAGAAGGGGTCAAATTGTCTACACGGGAAGGTATATGAGGTAAAGGCTGAAGTCTGGGAAAAGATGGAAGCTGGAGGAGACGAAAAATTTGCGATCACATGGTGCCGCCAGAATGAACGTTCCTGCTAGCAGTCTCATTGATGTGTGAGGTTTAACGTCCCAGAACCATCATATGACTACGAGAGACGCAGTAGTGGAGGACTCCGGAAATTTGGACCACCTGGGGTTCTTTAAAGTGCACCCAAGTCTGCACACGTGGGCCTACAGCATTTTCGCCTCCATCGGAAATGCAGCTGCCGCAGCCGGGATTTGATCCCGCAACCTGCGGGTAAGCAGCCGAGTACCTACTAGCAGTCTCGTCATTGCAAAGGCAGCATGCTTGCTAAATGCAATGCTGCTTGTTCAAACCTCAGCTACAGCAACATTCCGTCTTAAAAACTTTTTTGTCTCTCGAAAAAAAATGGTGAAATTCACACAGTGAAAACGATTGTTCCTTTACAATCGCCGCTGAAATGAGCGCTGACGTTCTTTTCAGCAATCGGCAGCTGGACTATGAAATTTCTGCGTATTCTTGCTACATTGCAGCTCATGCTTTGAAATTCATTCCTTACCGGCAGCAATGGCAGTGCGTGTACTTTAGAAAACTTTTTTAAGTTTAGATAACCAAACAAACAAAAATATAGATGGCGCGATAGAGAAGTAATTTATCGGAGAAGGAAGGAACGTTGCTTGTAGATCCTGCGCTTCCTGACATATGTAAGCGACACACGATCTACTTTAGCGCATACGCCTTTTTTAAAACCTGGTATGGCAACAAATCAGGATCTTTTTGATAGTGCTCTCATGCTGTCAGCGTATACGATAGCGTTAACATAGCGTCTAGGCATATGTTGCTTCCTTTAAGTAAAACCTAATTAATATGACACTTAAGAAGGTGGGACGCCTTTCACTCACCTAGTTAATTGGCAAGTAATTCATCGACACGTGGCAGCAAATCCCTGAAGATTGAAAAAGCTTCACTGGCGGAGATATTGTCGGGCCAGACTGTCAGGCTTACCAAAGCTGCGTATGTAACACCTCACCCAACAAATTAACCGAGCAGCTAACAGTTCCTGCATGTGTTTCACGCAAGGTTGAAGCTTTCTTATAACGGATGAGCAGAATGTGACGTGCATTGCAAAAAAAGTGTAAATCAAATGTATATCGCCAAAAATCAGTGGTCAGAGGCCACGGCGAGTGCCTGTCGCCGTCACAATAAACCAGATGGGAGACACAGATAGTACAAATGCCCTTATATTTTTTTATACCTTTCCTATGTTGCTAGAAGGAAATGCGATAATCAAAGTACGCTGAACACCTGTTACTTAAGTCAATCAAACTGAAAGTGCACACAATGAAGGTGGTCATAACTGTTCGCGAGATTCCACGCTTGCGTAATCAACGTGAGAGATGAAAAGACATGAAAGTGAGTGCATTATGTAACCTCGCAAGTCTTTTTTTTTCGGTTCAGGTTACTGCGCGTGGCACATTTATAATACTACTGAACGGAGACTGCACGTTAAAAAAAACTGCCAAGGATTCACTACATCCAGAGGTTTTTCGGCATACACTACGTTGGAAAGAGTCACTAATAATCACAAATATAAATTACCCTTCATTTCTACACTGTCGCCTCGTACGATAACCCGATGTTTGAAGGAAAACAGAAAATTGTGCTTTTCATTACGGAGCCTCGTTATCTCTCTCCATAGGTTGAACAGTGAGGTGTGCGACAATTTGTTTTTAGCAGTCTGATTTTTGGTTGCTTTTTTTCAGATACACGCACCATCTTGAACAGTAAAGCTAGTTTACCTCGTTTCTTGTGTTCTGGCATATAGACGGCAGAAACGCCTTTTATATTTACAAGCAGTCACGACTGGTCTGATCAACCCACCCTTTTTCCGAGGTGCCACGATGCGACGATGAGACTTGAGATTTTCATTCCAAAGTGAGAGCGGCCCGCAGCCTTGCCTGTCCCTGCATAAACCAGCAATCCCCCTAATCCCGTTGCCACGTGTAGGGTAGCAAACCCGTTATCCTGCACCGGTTAACCTCCCTACCTTTCCTTCTCCACCATTTATTTCCTCTTTCCGAACCTGAATAAAGTTTACTGCCTATCTGTCTAAGTTTAGAGGTTTTGTCAGAAGTTTCTAAGACTGCCTGTCAGACCAGACCTCCCGTTGAACCGCGCACACCGCATACACAAAGACGTCTTTAGGTACACAACAATAAATCATACAAGTGCAGATATTCGGGTTCCCGACATTTCAACATATTAATTAAAGATTTCGCTGTGAATTTGAGTAGAAATCAGCTGCCCCAGCACGGACAAGAGAATGTGGAAGTGATGCTGCGATTAAGGAAGTGGGAGAAATATGCCAGGCTGACGAGCTGGTACAGTATTCAACAACTGGGAGATCTACTAAATGTATTCAAGAGCAACCAGTCAGACTCGCAACCGTGCATATATGCGCACATATAGATCTCTCTCAGATTGCAATCAACAATCAAGGCGGCAAATACACCAGTGACCGGCGTTAACTTTGCCAGTGGTGATTGAGGAGCTCCTAAAACGACAAATGTTTACATTGCCTATCTCCACATCTCATCCGTCACACAGGTAGCTATTTTTTTCTCGTCAAGCTGTATGACCTGGCTAGTTCGTTATCCCTGAGAATAAACCTCAGCGCGGAACTGACGGATGAGGCTCCAAACCAAGGCGACTTGCGCAAGTGGCTGTGTGTGTCGCCTGCGTTTTCTGCTTCGTCTAAACGCGTCGGCGCTAAGACTTACAACTGTTTCTCGTACTCGACACTGCTAGTGCAATCATGGTCGTGTTGAGAAACCTTTAACACGCTTCGATGTCTTTGTCGTGTTCTATCCTCCATCAACTCGCATCGCGGGGCGGAGGAATTTATCATTGAGGCACCTCACCAAACACGTCACTTTTCGCATAAAGCGATCATTAGCGACCATTCATTTGTGACGAATTTGATCATACCAAAAATTTAATTGATGAACGAGTCGGTACTTTGAAAAAGGCCGGAAAACCAGGACATAGAAAGCATGGCAACAACAAGAGTGATTATGAAGGAGTAGAGCATAAGTAGAAAAAATAATTGTCCTCGTTTTTTTTGGGGGGGGAGGGGGCTTCATTTCATCACTTGATCACACGGCCTCTGTGATATACATACCGGTATCACCTTCACTAAGCACCAGGCGGGCTACGGGAATACACCAGGAACGTATACCACTGTCCGATATCGCATTTCTTTAGAGCAACTCATCATTCAATAAATCGCTATATATGGAAAGCGTATACAATCACGAACAGCGCAGGTTTAATGCGAATGGAAGAAAAATGCCAGATGGCAATAATAAATTCTGCTCCGAACAATTCAGTTTCATGGACACTGAACGATCTACGCACCACGAACCACACATGTGGCAATACGCATTGATACACCTAAATACGATACTCTAAAATTTGGGTGCAACGTTTACTACTCAAGCGAACATTTGGAGGACGAGTGAGTTTTGCCTTCAAGAAAAGAACGCGTTAGTTTAATCGGGCCCCGTGCGTTTTAGCGGTGCCCTCAAGAAAGGAAGGACTGTGTGCGTAACATTACCCTTTTCGAACCATTCTGGAATATCTACTGCAAGTGCAGTCGTGTTGTGCCCACGCCAAAAATCTTCCGCTGCCGTTAGGGAAGCACTCTCTCTATATGCATCCGTAGTAAGCTGCCACCCTGGCCTGTGCAGCGGCCCGCTTTCTATTTGGTTTAAACCTCCAAGTGGCTGCACACTTCACACGTTCTGACGCCTGGGCGCGATTCTACGACTCTGTTCCTAAATATTGCATGCGTTAAGGAAACTCCTTCCAATCCATGAAATTCTTATAACACTTTGGAACGAACTATTTGAAGCACTGGCGCGAATACCAGGTGGGAACGCAGGACGCCTGGGTGTGAAACTCTCTCGAACCGAATAATTCTTTTTTTTTCATTTTAATTTATTTGCATATATTTAATTTTTTTCACGAAGCAGTTTTAAGCACTGGCCTGGCTCCGTGGTAGACCAACTGCTTGCCTCACAGAAATCCTTTGTTTTTACGCATAATGCAACGTAAAACAACCCTACTTCGCTGTGTGTTCATGTGGAAGGCCGGTCTGAAGAGTTCTCGGCCTCACTAGGAATCACGTGAGCTAGAACTTGCAGTACTCATGTGCACGTTCACACGAGTCTCTGCAAGTCAAAGATGAAACGCTATTTAGTGCCGACGAACAGTTTGGCTTTGACAGTTGATCGCAGTGAGTGTAGTGTGAAGCACCGTAAGGCATGTAGAAGCCTGGCTACCATGTGGTGATAAAGTAATGAAATTCACCAAAAGTTAATGTTTGCAAGCGAGATTCACCTTAATACTTCACAGTAAAGAGACGGGCTTCTGCGGTTAAGCTGGCGTGTGTTACTCGGGTGAATGTGTGAATGCTTGTGAGAGTGACGGTTGCGCTAAATATTTTATAATATGACCAACAACCAACTAGCCCAACAACAAGATTTATTGAGAAGAGAGGGAGCATTGAAGATGAAAAGTGCGAAGAGCGCTCAAGAAGTGAAACTCCTGAATTAATTGACCGGGTGCACGATATCATTTTGAAAGGCAGGAGAGAGAAGAGATATTGCCTATTGCCGAGGTTGTTGCATTCTCATTGGAAAATGTAGGTCACATTTTGCACAACGAACTACACACGAAGAAGCTCTGTTCAAGATAGGTGTCGTGCATCCTGAGCAAAAACGCAACTGCATGACAACGTCACAGATTGCTTTGGAGCTGTATAACAAAAATGCAGGTGACTTTTTGCGCAGATTTATAACAACTGAGGAAATTTGAATTCACCATTACACACCGGAATAGAAACAACAATAAAGCTGGGTCCTGCGCACCAAAGGAAGCCAAGTCGGTTCCCTCCACAGAAAGGTACTTGCCTTCGTTTTTTGGAACACTAAAGGCATTCTGACTGTGGATAATCTTGTAAAGGGTATAAACACAACTGGGTAGTATTATTCTGAACTTTTAAGTCAATAGGATGAGAAAACTTGTGAGGAAAGACCAGATTTCCAGAAAAAAAAACCATCGTTTATAGAGACAATGCACTGGTGCACAAAGGGCACCTCGCAACCGTTAAATCTTACGATTCAGAGTATGAATTCTTCGAGCACCCACCTCGCCGGAATACCACCTGCTCACAAAGCTCAAAGTCTTCCTTGATGAACAACGTTTATCATCAAATGAAGAACCGACTGTTGCTGTGGATGAGGTTTTCAGAACTTGCACTAAGTCATTTTGAAGATACAATCCTTGCTCTGGAACATCAATGAACTAAGAGTGTAGAGTTAAACAGTAGACTATGTTCAAAAATAAAAATAATTTGAAAGGCCCAAAATGTTTTTTTCTAAATCTGGCTGATAACTTTTCAGACCACCCTCGCACATTTGTATGTATGTATGTATGTATGTATGTATGTATGTATGTATGTATGTATGTATGTATGTATGTATGTATGTATGTATGTATGTATGTATGTATGTATGTATGTATGTATGTATGTATGTATGTATGTATGTATGTATGTATGTATGTATGTATGTATGTATGTATGTATGTATGTATGTATGTATGTATGTATGTATGTATGTATGTATGTATGTATGTATGTATGTATGTATGTATGTATGTATGTATGCATGCATGCATGCATGCATGCATGCATGCATGCATGTATGTATGTATGTATGTATGTATGTATGTATGTATGTATGTATGTATGTATGTATGTATGTATGTATGTATGTATGTATGTATGTGTATATTCCCAAGAGACTGTAATAGATGCCAGTGATGCCACAACATGATTAGCAATAAATTATTAATAAATACCGACCTCATAGGCCTGCACGACAGATGGCCGCGAAGGTACAGTCGTGAGTATCGCAGGCAAGCCTGCACAAAAAGCTTGCTTGAATGCAGTGGGCCAGTTAGTATAATTTATTGCTTTCGATAGTTGTTATGAGGCGTGTGGGCCCTGCTTTTCCTGTTTTTTTTTATTTTCTTCTGATCTTGCTGGCTTTTTCTGCCAAAGTTAGGTTTCCTATCCACCTTTTATTTTATGTGTTTAGCACATATCAGGTTTTCTTTTTCGAACTGTTTCGTGGGTGTTCAGGTCAGCGATTGACAAAATCGAAAAACGGTCATACCTTATGTGACGCAAAATATGTCTGCAGAGAACGGTTAGCTGTTGTTAGACAACTATCACTTACTCTGCCATCAATCTAGAGTGTCCATATACAAGTAGTCAAGAATTGGTTTATTCAATGACGCAAGATAAAGGGGGGTTGTTCGCTGCTTACTCAAGACATCCTCTCAATCACCTACATACTCTACGCATTTAAAAAATAACGCTCACCTACATCACTAGATTCAAACTATCTCAGAAAGTTGCCCCCACTCCATGGTAGAGTGGTTCTGGTGAGCGAATAACGTGGGACATCCGAAATTACAGCCTTCGAACTCGAAGGCCAACGTGCGGTTGAAGAGAATGAAAGTAAACTATGATGTTCTTCTCGTACACCGGTGAAATATCCCTACGCAGGCATGCGAATAACCGTCGTTGCAACGTCGATGCGTAGGAAAAGGGGTGGTCGTTCGAGGGCTGAAAGTAAGGTCGCCGTGATTAACCCTGGAGCAAGCGCGCGAAAGAAACAGCAAAGAGAAAGGCAACCTATCAGCCAACAAACTACGGATTGGCGAAGAGGCACTAGTGAGAAAACGGGAACGATCGGGCAACCCTTCAAGGGAGCCCTCCTCTCTATAACGACGCGCGCGCGCTGATTGGTCAGTGAGAGAAATGACGTCGCCCTGAAGGCTCGCGCGCGCGCGCGCGCGCCGATCACACGCGCGAAAAGAAAAAGAAAAAAACTTGCAACGGGGTGAAGAGCGGATCCCGGAACGGAAAGAGACAAGATTGAGGGGAAGGAGAAAAAAATTCAAGCGGCGATGCGAGTTTCCAATATGGCGTCGGGCACACTTCCGGCCCTACGCCCACGCGCCCAGAGCGCGCGCGCGTCAGCCGGACCCGGGGGTACAAAAGGGAGCGCCGCGGGAGGCTCTGATCCCGACTCCGGAGTCAGGACCACCCAAAACTCGTGCGCGGGACGCTTTCCAAGAGAGAGCAAGGCGCGAAATCTGAGAGCAAAGCCGAGTGTGCGAACCCGATAGACAAGTCGCTCCTGAGAGCATTTTCGAGCGAATAAGCCAGCGAGTAGCTATAGCAAGCGAATTAAGGAGGAGTACAAAAATCTAGGGAAGCGGCATAGAAGTTCCGACTTCGCCGAATAGTTGTTATTGCCGCTCATAGAACTAGCTCAACCAGGCAATATAAGCGTTAGCGATTGTCCTTTCAGAGAGGCAACAGCTGTGACCGAAAGCAGGCCTCCGACTCCAGTTGTGGAAGAGTGAAAGAAAAAGAAAGAAAGAAGTCAGAGACGAAACGACCGTCGCAGCCACTTCGCCTCGATACATCCCACTCCTGAGTGTGCCCCTTCGTCCGCTGTTGGAGAAAGACCTGCCGAAAGAGTGAGTGCCTCTCATGCTACGAATTTCTATTTCAACTATATTCCGAGAATTCGCCTCCCTGCCAGCTGGAAACTTCTAGTCTTCCTGCATCCTGAGCAGTGAATTTGTCAAGCTTAATTTACAATGATTTTTTTTACAACCGAAACACTGCTGCGAAATGCAGGCGCAAATAGAGCGACGCTTAGTTGTAAGACATAGCGATTGTGATATTAATGTACCTCGGGCGCAAGTTCGAAAAAACAAGATTTAAGAGTTATATTTTTAGAAGTTGGAATTCAATGTACTAGCAGTATATTATCACGGATACACTCACATCCTACGTTGAATCACGGGTGACTGATGCACTGTGATTTACGTAGATACAGAGAACTTGCCTTTTCCTCGCATTTTGATAAGCCAATATTGACGTTTATTACGCCACACTACGTAAGAAATGACCTAATCATGATAAGCGTGGGTAAGTGAAATGTAAATATTGCCATCTTCGGCAAGTGAAATTTGCGCGCACGTGCATCCGCAGTAGAAAATACCTGTTTAGGTTGGTTTGCAGTAAACTTTCACACGCAGGGAATACGTTAAATTTACGCACGCGAAGATAAGCTTTCGCTCTCTTCCAAGATGACGGAAATTGTTCAGTAAAGAAGCATCCAGGACCTCTAAGTCTTCATTCAGGATATATTGCGGATTTTGAAATTTCAGGAAAAGCAATATCTGGAAGCCTCTGTATTAATTTTATGCCATTTGCTTTGCGCCTCCGATCAGAATTTCAATCTCAAAGGCTACATTCAACAATTATTCTGCTGCTTCAGAGAAAAACATGAAATGCAACTACTCCGCTATAACTGAGAAGTCAACAATTTCTAATAATTTTTTTCTTAGAAAGTAAACGTATTCATTTATTATTTGCTATGGTATCCGCAAGATCGTTGAATACTTTTAAGTATCCACTTATGTAAGAGAAGCTAGCATAGAAATAATGCCAGAACATGCTTAAAAGGCATCACTTGTAGCAGTCATATCACCCCGAGGGATTCATGACAAATGTGCCAGCATGTAAGGTTAAAGTAATTTTCGCTTTCCAAAAGACTCAGACTGCTGTAAGATTTATCGCTCAACACATACCTACAAGAACCACTGATGCGTACTTGCCTGTGCGTTGTACGTATCTGTATAAAGAACCTAAATCCGGGAAGCGCGGGAGTCTTCGAAAGGGAAATAAAACATTAAGTACGCCTTAGAGCCATGGTGTCAACGTACACAAACGGGTGCGCCGTAGATGTTCTGTGAACACGCGAGCATGCGGATGTCGCTGGCACCGAGTTCTGCTCGGTTCAGGGGCACCTAGAGCTTATTATACGTTGCGTGAAAGAAATACGACGTGAGCGCGAAGAGGCTATGTAGCCAGAATAAAAAGTAATGAGTGAGCCTAACAGGATTAGTGAAAACGAAAATGCTCGCAACTGCAACCATTCTGTTGCTGTTGCAGATTTCACAAGCATCTGCTGTTGACAACACAGTTTATTTTGAATGAATTATCTAAGAATGCAAGACTGTGCTATTCTACATTTTCGGTCAGAAGGTGGCGAAAAGCGGATTGGTTTTTCTTAACATTGCAATACTTTGCAAAAGCTCCAGAAGCATAACGTTTTGCTGAGGCTTGCGAAAAAATCCGGAAAAAGAAGAATTATAAAGAAAATGAGCATTGTGTAGAAATGAAACAAATGAACTTTCTGGCGCGTTTTGCTTTCCAGAGTTTCTTCCATCTTTCAAGAGGAAAGACACAACGTGTCAGCAGAGGCAGTTAACAACGCGGTGAAGCCAAAAATAGCGTATACTGTCACGGTGCAGCTCCCATGTGAATTGCGAGGTCCTGCTATGCTTAAGATCACGAAACAAGCAAACCGTAAAAGTGCTTTATTTAGAATTCCCTTCGCCACCGGCCACCCCAACCTCTATTTCTGTTCCTGCCGTGGAATTCTGAATTCCTACTCAAATTCACACGCAAGAACGTATTTCACTTGAGGTCGGAAATTTTTCTTACCACCGTTCTTGTCACGAGAACGGTGGTAAGTATGTGTAGAAACAGAGACAACAAAAAGTCGGGAGCATAACCAAGAAAAATACTTACAGTTCAGTAAACAGCATTGAGGTGGGTGGAGAGATGAAAAGAGACGAAACAAAGAGCGAAGGAAAGTACAGATGATGCAGACGCGGTCAGCTTTTGCAGAGGTGATTGGCAAATTTGAAAAACTTGGTACGGTTCAAACACCGAGTGATTGCGTTGTCTTTTCTAACCTACACCAGTGTTTTGTTTCTTCAAGGGGGCAGACCACACACGGCGAAATCATTGACACCGGAAGCATAAAAAAGGCGGAAAATGTTTCACCTAAGCTTCAAATGTTTCACCTAAACTTAAGATGCCACCGCTTTGAAAACTCGGGGTGCGTCATTTGCACCATAGCCGTACTATATAAATAAACCACAAAGTTTTATATAGGGGCGAGATTTCTGGGTCATCGGTCATTTTTCTGCGGAAGCACGCCTAACTATGTGTCGATCTAGATAGATTGCTCTATATTTGCTTCAATTTAGCAACTCTCATTTCATCCCTCCTACGAACTCGCGCTCATTCACAGGCACAAGGGGAAGCGCTTCTCCAACTCAACCGGAGCGCTCAAAAGGCGAAGAACCATTGGAGCTTTCACTGATTGCCCTTTCAATTTGCAGAGAGCGATAGCCTGTTTCTCTTCTTAAGTATATTCTACAACAGACCAGGGGCACTTTCAAAATTAAGTTTCCTCAACGCACTGACAAGGTTTTCGGCGTTTTTTTTCACTTTCTTTTTTCTAGAGGTATATCTTCAGCTACGCGAAAAAAGAAACTACGGTCGCTTCTAAGAAGTCCTTACAGGAAACGTAATGCTCAGAAATTTTCTGAAGCAAGGCGCCTTGAACGCTTTGTAGAAGCTGCAGGTTATCCTCGCAATTTCCATGCTTTAGTGACTTCCAGGTATCAATCTTCTTTCTGAATCAATGAGCTTAAGTTATTTGGAACTCGTGCACAGAGAACGCATTCAGAAGTAGTCAGACAGGCGGATAAACCAACGGGTCCGGGGTGGATAAATACCAGTTTCCTCATTCATGCTCTTGCTTGGCCGATTTCCTTGCTACAAAAGCATAATGTTTTCAGCAGTTTAAGTTTTCACGTAACCAGAACTTGCCATCTCGGCATAACTTGCCGGAACAACCATTTTTCAGACAAACATTTCTCATAAAAAGTAACGAGTTAAGTCGGTGCTTAGTTTACAAGAAGTAAAGAAGTGGAAATATCAGGGCTCTTATTTTTTGTTCTAGATCATACTTGGAGGTATAGAGTCTTCAGATTCAACAGCCCTATAGCTCTCCGATTTAACTTCCTGGTGATGCGTTAACTTACTACATCTGATGAGATCGGCAGGTACACCACCATCGTTTGCAAACCCTATACCTTTTCATCACCATCATTCTTTACCAGCACTCTCAAGGCCTATTAGAAGGGATTACACAATGTGGGGTGGTAAGTAATGAAGTAAAGGGCTATTCACCCCGGAAATGCAACATTTAGAGGAAAGAAAAAAGGCGGAAGGCAGGGAGAGTAACCATAAAGGCGTCCAGTGTGTTACCCTACACAGGTAAATTGGGATATAGAACTATAAAGACGACAGAGACAGGTCGGAATGAAAAAATTGGCAGCATATCCACGGAGTGAATGATGGAGAGTGGTGCGAAGCATTCATCCGTTTATTCGTTCTTGCTTCCATCCGTCCACGCGTCCGTCTGTGTGACCGTCCATGCGTCCATCCGGCCGTCCATGCGTGCGTCTGTTCGTGCGTCCGTCCCTGCGTTCATCCATGCAGCCACCCCTGCGTCCGTTCATGCGTCCATCCATGCATCTGTCTGTGTGTCTGCTCGTCCATCTATTCAGCACTCCAAGTGCCACCATCTCGCATCTTTTCATCATATATTCTCCATATAGAAGCACCGCCATCCAGCGGACATTCCAAGGACTAAACGAGAGGTGCCACACGCACTCTTTCTTACGACTGGCGCTTTGGATCTACTTCCCACCTCTAACCACCTCGAGTTCATGGTATATACTAGTTCACTGCATTCATGCCACGGCGGACCAACGCTCGCTAAACCTTTCTAAAACTAAGGAGGTTACACCCAGTGAGTATAGCGTAGCAACCCTTTCTTGTCAGACAGTGTTCAATGTACATGCCAATGACTGCTAAGGGGGATCGCTGCATGCGCGTTAACTAAAAGCCGAATGCTCCTGCCTCTCATTCCCCATTAGCAGCCATGGGCATCAACATTGAGCACTATTTTTCAATGTTCAACAACGCACAGATGAAATCTCTCACCGGCACCACCTTGGAAGTAAAATTTTATTCTTGTTACATACTACAACGGCTACGAGGGACGAACAGGTGCCGCAATAAGGAGCTTTATCCCTAAAAAAGAGGAGTCACGTCACTCTGAGAAAGATGACAGACGAAGCTGTTAAGCCAGGGGTCGCGTCCCACGCATGATTGTCTGCTCCACATTGTTTTTATTCTTTATTAAATACGTTCGTAAGCTACAAAGACGTGACTGCTTTAAAAAGTTGTCTTCGTAAAGCATCCGATAAGTTCACCTTGTTTTGAAGCATAAAGGCAAGACAAAGGAAAAGTAACTTTCAGAATCCACATGCAGTTTGGAGTCATTTTGGGGATCGTAATAAATCATTGTTGTAATCTTCCCTCCCGATTCCAAATGTCCTTCACAAACGCCATGCGTTCGAGAGATGGGAAAGTCGCCTTTCGAAAAGCAAAGTTAGCTTGCAGATTGTGCAAAGTTCCTCAACACCCCGCACCCCCACCCGACCGCTCCTACCTTCTTCACTTCCCCGGCCCTCGCGAGAATATATTGTGTTGCTGCGGCCCGCTACTTACGGTGAGTTTGAGAGCTTTGTATCTAGGGCGCTGAACGAAGGTGACACAGAATTTCGAAATCCAGCCCATCCTACAGCCAGCTGGTGAATCTCAATGTCTATTGAAAAAGTCTATTTTGAATGTTTTATGTGGTTCTTTAAATGTCGTTCACCTTTCAGCCGTGACATGCTTATTCTTGTACGGATTGCATCATGCGCCTGGTGGTTCGTGCACGATCTTGAACACTCTTTTGAAGGACATGCGTCTTCTTTCTTCCCCGCATTCTCCACTTTGTGACACTTGCCTGGCTTGCCGTATATATGCGCTTGAAGTATGGTGGAGGGTTTTGTCCAATTGATGTGGTGCATACGTAAGAGTTTTCCTCCCGTGTGTTCTCATCGTTTCTGGCGACTCTGTGGTGAGTAGCCCAGGGTTCGGTGAGGCCAGTTTTGTGTGGCGCATACCAGAACTAAAAGGAGAATTTGGGCCTTGCTATCGGCTACCACAGGTCCTCAAGACTAAAGTTCGTTGTCTCTCTGTTGGAGCATCCTTCATTTGTTGTATAAACCCCAATGAAAATCAACAGATAAAAAAGTCAAGCAAAGTATAGTGGACATAATTGTACAATTATAAATGTATCGTGATAATTTGGATATTAGCGGAAAGAAATTAAAGTAGACGAAAAGATAAACATACGGAAATATACCGCTGCGCTATAAAATAACACTGCATTCACTGCAGGACTGCATCGCAAATCAGAGCCGTTCGTACGAGCTCATCGTGCTCAAAGATCACAAGAAAAAAAGAGAGAGAAAAGAAGGAAAATAGCACGAAAAGAAAGGCAGGGAAGTTAACCAGCCTATAGGCAGCCGGTTTGCTACCCTGCACATGGGAAGGGGATAGGGAGATGAAAGATAAAGAGGAGAGATGGAAGAAAGATAGAAACACCACATTAGGCGGTACACGTGTGCACACTCAGTCATAGTCCTGTCTTGTCTTTTGTGGTGTGTGGTATTGCTGTTACAGCCGCTTGTTCAAGTCCGTGTCGCGTAGGAATTTCAACAGAGCTATTGTCGCCTTCTGTTGCAATGTCTTCTCTCGGGCACTTGAAAGAATAGTGTCCACAGACATTTGGCTGTTGTCGATACGCGCAAGAGTGGACGCCAGGGACTGTCTCTTGATGTTATACAGCAGACAGTCGCACAGGATGTGGTGTAGCGTCTCTTCGCAACGACAGACATTGCAAAGGGCGTTGTCGACCATTCCTATGGAAGAGGGAAAGACAGGTAGGTTAATGAGGCTACGAAGACCGATTAGTTACCCTGTATATAGGAATGGAATTGGGCAGGTTGAAAGACGGAGAGGAAAGAGAAGTGCCTTCACCGTCTTGCGGGCCGACAACAGATAGAGATGACCGCCCCTAGCATCCATCACACGGAAAGTGCCGCTTCTACATGTCGCATCATGCCGGTAAACATTTCGTCTCTGAGACAAATCTAGGACGGTGGCGCAGCGAATGGTCGATGTTTTCTTGAGTGCCGCAAACACCGCATGCTGCACTCTCAGTCGTTCCAATTCACGTTGTATATGCCATCGTCAAGGTTGATATAGACACGAAGCTTTCGCACGATTAAGGTGGGATGGATGTCGGAGTTGCCGTAAAAGGTTCGGCTTATGTGGTATAGTATGCTTTATGCTTGCCGCGTTTGTCTACGTGTCAATCAGCGAATCTTCCTTGCAGCTTCTATGCTTGAAAACAGTAATGTTATCCAGCCCGGTATTATATACCATCATGATGAGTTAACGCGGCGATTCTAAGACATGAAATGTGAAAGTGTCTATGGTGGCAGGTCTCTCAGCTCAACGGAATGCACTAGAATTTAGTGATACTGAAAGGCACTGTAAATTGTCTGTTCATTTGTTCGTTTGTTTGGTTCTTTCTTTCTTTGTTCTTTCATATAAGAGTGGCGTTGTGACTGTAGTTTTTTTTTCTCCTCCACGTATGTCACGAACAGTTGATGTATGTATTGGTCCAATTTCATCAAGCCATCAGAATAAAACAAAAAAAACAAACGTGAAGTAGACTTTAATTGGTTGCTTGGCTATTGCGGCATGTATCGCGATGATTGCGCAAACAGTACTGCTCGTAATGAAATGAAGGAGCACATGGTATCTCGTTATTTGAGATAAGAGCTAAACAGACTATTGCTCAGCAAGATAATATAGATGATGTTGATCATGTTAGGGCCAGTAATATCATCTGTCGCAATTATTAAGAATTGTGGTACCGACAATTACATAGAGAACATGTATAGTGTAAAGAAATTGACGCTATTACGGCCGATGAGAGGCTAATGCGCACCACAAAATTACAGTAAGTCGTTCAACCAGATATGGTATACGTGTAAATAAAAAATAAATGGGGCAGCAAAAGCTTCAGTTTCTAGGTCACCGCTGGTCCTTATAACTTCTGAAACAGAAAATAGCGATGGAGCTGCAGTTTTTTCTTTAGAAATTATGGCAATACGCCATCTCTTTTTAGGTGTTTACAAACCCCGCGCCCACTTCCTGAGCCTGGACTTACTGTATGGTCTCCATTGCTATCTGATCATTTTTTCGCGAGTGCACAGACGAATAAACTGTACTTTTAGTTTTTTGGAAAGTTATATAAAGCTTTATATTTTATTTATTTTGTCCTTAATGTTCTAGATGAATATAACCTATGCTTATAACAAGTATGAGGCGTTGCGTGTGTAGTGAAGAGGAATGCCCACTATACTAAAGTGACATCGACACGTTGGCGCGAGGCACAAGCTAAGACTGCCTGGTTGCTGCTGCGACGCTGCCCGTACACCCGGCCAGCTCTTGCTGCTTCTGTACAGACGCTGATACCGCTTTTGACCTTGCGTTCACATTATACGTGTCATAAATAAATACGTTATCTGAGGAATAGAGAGAATGGTAGAGAAGGAAAAGTAAGGAGGTCAGCCAGTCGACGATAACCGGTTTGCTATTCTACGCGGTAAATCGTGATGGGGGAGATTGAAATAAGGTGGAGAGAGAGAGAGAGAGACAGAAAGATAGCACATCACACATCACGTGTACAGGCACATAGTCAGTAAAGATTCATCAACCTGGCGTGCAAGTGAGACATCATTATCAAAGACTTTTTTTTTCAAAAAACTCTACAGTTTTTGGTCACGTTCAGTTGCAACATCCCTTGTTGACGAAATCGCCAGAAGAGATTGATTAATTGATATGTGAGGTTTAACGTCCGAAAACCACCATTTGATTATGAGAGACGCCGTAGTGGAGGGCTCAGGAAATTTCGACCACCTGGGGTCTTTAACATGAACCCAACTCTTAGCACACAGGCCTACAACATTTCCGCCTTCATCGGAAATGCAGCCACGCAGCCGGAATTCGATCCCGCGACCTGTGGGTCAACAGCCGAGTATAACTAAACCATAGATCACCGCGGCGGAGCATTGCCGGAAGAGACTCAACAGACATTTGTCTAATGTCAAGGTGCGCTACAAAGGACGCCAGTGACTGTCTCTGCATATTGTAGACCGGAAAGTCACACAAGATGCAGCGTAGCGTCTCCTCGCCACTACAGACATCTTAGAGAGAATCGTCGGCCATTCCTATGCGGAAGGAACGCTATTTCGAAATTGCTAGACCTAACCATAAAGAATAAAGCAGTGTAGCCTCTCTTCGGTGCAGTTCTCTTGGCATATAGTGATACATGAAAAAATGGCAGCATATCCACGGAGTGGATGATGGAGAGTGGGGCGAAGCATCTGTCCGTGTATTCGTTCTTGCTTCCGTCCGTCCGTGCGTCCATCTATGCATCCACCCATGCGTCCATTCGCCCGTCCGTGCGTGCGTCTGAATGTGCGTCCGCACGTCCATCCATGCGTCCGTCCATGCGCTCGTCCATGCATCCACCCTGCGTCCGCCCATGCGTTCATCCGTTCGTGCAGCCATCCGTGTGTCCGTCCATGCATCTGTCTGTGTGTCCATTCGTCCATCTAGTCAACACTCCAAGTACAATAATCTCACATCTTTTCATTATATATTCCGCATATAGAAGCACCGCCATCCAGCGGACATTCCAAGGACTAAACGAGAGGTGGCACACACACACTTTCTTACGGCTGGCGCTTCGTGTCTACATCCCACATTTAACCACCTCGAGCTCATCGTATATACTAGTTCACTGTATTCCTGGCACTGCGGCCCAACGCTCGCTAAACCTTTCTGAAACAAAGGAGGTTACGTCCAGCAAGTATAACGTAGCAACCTTTTCTTGTCATATACTGCTCAATGTACATGCCAATGGCTGCTAATGGGGAATGAGAGACAGAAGAATTTGGCTTTTAGTTAACGTGAACGCTGCGATTTTTTTATTGTTCAACAACGCACAGGAGAAATCTCCCACTGGCACCCCTTTGGAGGTCAAAGCGTAAGACATGTTACGTACTACGAGGGACGAACGGGTGCCGCTTTGAGAAGCTTCGCCCCTAATAGCGTTAAAACTTTTATAACGCTACTTAGCGTAATAGTCAATCAAGAACAGCCGATCAAGACAGTCTATGTACGGCTAAGTCACGTTCGAGATTTACAGCTTCGAAAAGACTGTTCCAGAGGAGGAATAATTTGTTGAAAGCCAATGTTGAGCCTTGAAGATGTTACACGCTTATGGAACCACAATGAGAGCGCGGAAGAGGTGGAGTGCCACGAGGTTAAGAAAAGCCGAACATCACATCACATCAGTTTTTCCTTAAAGACCCCTCAAGGGTGTAATACATAAGGTGTGGGTATACAGTGTAGCCACATGAATTCACTCAAAAGAAAATCTTGTTACATTGTCCAAGAAGTTTGATGAATTAGTAATGGCTGCAATGGTGTGGGAAAGGCCATTCAAGTCTGTTACTGCTCGGGGAAAATGAAGAGGAATATAGGAGTGCGTGCATGTGGGCGTGACACTTGCAGTTCATGTCCATGGCGATGAGGTATGCGCGTAAGGTGAACGATGTAAGGTGGATGACACAGATCACTGTAATAAAATTTGTATTTTGTAAACTGGATCTTAAGAAACAGACTAATTGGTGCGATTTTCCTACAGCTAAAGGGGTTAGTTCAAGATGTAATATTAGTGATGCTTACATAGAATTATAATTTTATATTATGAACCATGCAGCACAATTTTGTGCCAACTCGAGAGAGGTAATATTATATATTCTTTCTATTTAGAGCCAACCTGGCGGTAATATTGGAATTATGTATTATGTTTTCTTTCTTACATTTTTTTATTATTATTATTGCCCCGCCGCGGTGGTCTAGTGGCTAAGGTACTCGGCTGCTGACCCGCTGGTCGCGGGTTCGGATCCCGGCTGCGGCGGCTGCATTTCCGATGGAGGCGGAAATGTTGTAGGCCCGTGTACTCAGATTTGGGTGCACGTTAAAGAACCCCAGGTGGTCAAAATTTCCGGAGTCCTCCACTACGGCGTCTCTCATAATCAAATGGTGGTTTTGGGACATTAAACCCCACAAATCAATCAATCAATCATTTGATTATGGTGTACTATCCTACCTTTGCATTTGTTATTTTGTATATATATATATATATATATATATATATATATATATATATATATATATATATATATATTATATATATATATATATTATTTGTAAGAACCTATACCCACTCCTGCACAAATCTCTGATGGGATTGACAGTATTACTAAAAAAATAAGTAAATAAATAAATAAATATTCTCTATCGTGAGCATCATGGACGCCACTTCTTATACGGAACGATGCTAGTTTACCTGATGGTTCAATAATGCACCGTAATTTAAGAGGGCCACAAAACAGTCGACCAACAAAAATATGCAGTTTTCAGCGAAAACTAGAAGCCGAGAGCATATCGCACCTCCGCATATATGAGAAATGAACAGCAAGACAACACTGCTGTGCCAATAAGCCCTAAAATTCACCGTCTAAAAGCCCCAACTGCAACCAACGACTGTCATTCCTCCAGGGCGTGTGGAAAGTTACATTCTGCACGAAGCAGAAGCGTAAACTTCCACCAAGGTTGCAGCCTTTGCAAATGATTGAAATGCAGTGCCTATCTGAAAGAGATCGGTTACTCGTGCTGCTGTCCACGAAACAAGATCTTTCGCCTGAAGGAAACCACACCCACAGGGAGCAGCTTATGGCGTCTTGGCTTGCGAGTGCACCAGTCTTGCCCACCTCTCATGCCATTCGCGTCTTCGTAAAACAAATGCGTGAATATTTTACCACATTGTTCGTGAATACACAGAGAATAACCCACATAAAACATATTACAATTGAAGGTTTCTCAGCACAACCTTTTAAAAAAATGGCAGCATATCCACGGAGTGAATGATGGAGAGTGGGGCGAAGCATTCGTCCGTCCATGCGTCCGTCTGTGTGACCGTCCATGCGTCTGTTCATGCGCCCGTCCCTGCGTTCGTTCATGCATCCACCCCTGCGTCCGTTCATGCGTCCATCCATGCATCTGTCTGTGTGTCCGTTCGTCCATCTATTCAACACTCCAAGTCCCACCATCTCGCATCTTTTTATCATATATTCCCCATATAGAAGCACCGCCATTCAGTGGACATTCAAAGGACTAAACGAGAGGTGGCACACGCACACTTTCTTAGGGCTTGCGCTTCGGGTCTACTTCCCACCTTCAACCACCTTGAGTTCATGGTATATACTAGTTCATTGTATTCATGGCCCTGCGGCTCAACGCTCGCTAAACCTTTCTAAAACTAAGGAGGTTACACCCAGCGAGTATAATGTAGCAACCCTTTTTTGTCCGATAGTGCTCAATGTACATCCCAATGGCTGCTAATGGGGATTGCAGCGTGCGCGTTGACTAAAAGCCGAATGCTCCTGTCTCTCATTTCCCATTAGCAGCCATTGGCATGTACATTGATCACTATTTTTATTGTTAAACAACGCACAGAAGAAATCTCTCACCGGCACCACCTTGGAGGTCAAATGTTATACCTATTTCGGGTATGTGCCACTGGTGGTTACGTACTACGAGGGACGCACAAGCCACGCCATAAGGAGCTTCACCCCTAAAACGGAAGAGAAAAAGAAAAGCACCAATGGAATACGGGTAAAAGCACCGATTGTTTCTAACTTCGTGTTTGTCGTTCCTTTCCACACTGAAATTTCAAATATTTTAGATCCACCCCGCCGTATCTTTATTTATTATTGCACTTTTCGAAGCCGAAGACAAAACTTTAAGCCACTAGCCATGTCGAATCGGAGGTACGCTTAACGTCTCAGAACGACAGTTCGTACGACCTTTGTCGCTACTTCTTTTTGCTGTTTTGGATTAACAATAGAAGACTAGATAATTCATCACTCCCCATTGCAGATTTTGGACTTAATGCGGAGCGTTTTGTCAACAAGGAGATCAAGAACTGAGCAAGCTCAGGACAGAGCGCATCAATCTTTTCGCGTGACTGCAAAGCCACCTGTAGCAGTGCTACGCGTCCGCCTCGACATTGACCAACTTCATCATTTACAAATAAACCACACTCGTCTTCCTACCGGGACACGCCAGGGAACAGAGTTTATTCCTAAATTATGACTCAGATTGGGGACCGAAAACCAATGTAAAGCGAACGCAGTGACTTTTAACGACTTCTTTGCCACGATCTCTTCCTCCCCTCCTTCTCTCTCTTTCTCTGTATCTCGACGAAAGCTTTGGCAACCTTGAGCCTTTTTTTTTTTCTTTCCAGAGGCAAATCGATCGTAAGGTTTGCCCAACGGCAGGTCCCATGCTGTTGATGACAGCGACATTATTAAAGGACAAGCTTTGCCACGTCATTTGGCGAATGCTAAATGATGCAGGCATTGTTATCCGCAGCTTGTACGCTAAGGTCGTGTGCCACTGGGATTGAGTAAAATGTCCAAGTGAGAGGCGGCTGTAATTGACGTTTTGCGAGAGATTGAAGGGCGTGTCGAGGCAATCGAGATGTCTTTATTGGGAGCTTATTTAATCTGGCGACCAACGGTGTGGCTTTCGCTTGACGCGGAAAGATGGCAAGATCGTGCGCGACGAAACGCAATACCGGGTGTATACCCCTAAATGAGAAAAAAAAAATTACCACAGATCTGTGGTTTCAAAGACACATCCGGAATGAATCTATAAATCAGAAAGCAAAACAGCAGGCTCTATTTTTTTCGACGCCTACTTGTTCGCTCTGTGCAATCGTTTGTTCAGAAAGATATCTCAATTGGTATTTTATAGGTGAGCAACTAAACAATATCAACTTCTGCCCGTTTTGTTTTTTGTGAATAATGACAGCGACGCCTGAGTATCTGTCTATCTATCTATCTATCTATCTATCTATCTATCTATCTATCTATCTATCTATCTATCTATCTATCTATCTATCTATCTATTTATCTATCTATCTATCTATCTATCTATCTATCTATCTATCTATCTATCTATCTATCCTATTTGCAGGTCATCTTGAGTAAAGGAAAGGTATGTTCTAAAAACCGTCACTCATATTATATAAGTGATCACTGTCTTAGTGAATTAATTCTTATCACTTGTAAATGTAAAACCGTTTGAAAAGAAAAAAAAACCTATTACCACATTTGGGCAGGATGTATACCCAACAACATATCATTAGCATAGTTACATGCCCGGCAGTGGAATGCTGGTAGCGGTTTCTCTCCCTTTGTACTTGTCGAAGAGAAAGTGTGGCCGCGTTCATAGATCAGTAGGGAGGCCAACTTTATACAAAGTTATGCAATTTCTTTAGTGATTCCTTCACTTTCACAATACCGATCAGCATGCCCGTTATGCAAGGTATATTATGGAAGGCCTTATATTTGAGATAAGGTCTTAATAAAGATAATGATTTAGCGATTTCTTTGATGGCTTCTTTCGGTTTTTTCAGAGTATATTCTGATTTCATTATAACGAAATGGTAAAATTATTCCTGTATGTGTGGTGTAACTACAATGGCTGAATATATACACAAAGACGTTAAAACAATTACTTGATAAGAATGAAAGGTGTCTCTTATTTTCACTTAAATACACACAAATCTCAAACGTTTGAAATACTGTTCATAACCTTCAATAAACACTCCATTGCTTATGGCTTTTACACTCACAGCCACGAATGTCACAGTCATTTTCATCCTTTTCAAAGCATATTTTGTGTGGAGCTTCTTGGTGGAGAGTCTACATCGTATTTTGCATACCAACACTTTTTGATGGGCGACGAATGATAGAGCAATGGCGTAACATAAAATAGAGGCAGAAGAGGCGGAACAGCACAACCGCTTTTGTCTGCACGTACCAACTACCACGAGCTCAAGATGTAATCGGAAACTGTAAACTGTCTCTTCCACACACACAAAAAAAAAGGCAGATCCCACGTACAGTGGGAATTGATAATATGCTAAGCACGAATGAGGATGGTTTATATGTCACTTTAAATCAGCAGAACGTTACGAAGTGGAGGTAAATGATGCCGTACATGACTTCCGTGTCATGACTATAATGTTTGAATATGTAATTTACCTTCGTCCTCTATACACGTCACGTGATATCAATGTGGAGCTAGTAAAACGGTCGCGAGCATGCTATGAGCGTGGTATGTTGTCGTGTTCTTACATTACACGCGTGTCAGGGTTATCATGTTTGCATCAGTCATACATTTTCGTCATTCAATGACGTCACGTAACACCAGAGTTGGTATATGTGGAGCTAGCAAAACGCCCGCGAGTGCATTATAAAGGGCCCAATAAACTCCAATGTAACATCCACGCGCGTGCACACTGGGCACAGCGACGCTACGTTAGCAAAAACGCGAGCCCTCTGACGCCAGGCGTGACCGGCACTACCAGCGTCTGTCGGCGCGGCCCGACAACAACCAGTGCGAAATGCGACATGCTGCATTTCGCGCGATGCGTTACCCAGACAACACTGCGTCTCCCTCTATTCGTGATGGAGGGACGCTGGACGCGCTAAAACACGCATGCATTAAAGCAACGCAGCGCGTCGCGCGTCTGTGAGTACATGGCAGTACAGGCGCTTGGCGGGGCAACGCCGGCGTGACGCGACTAAATGGACGCCGGCGACCACGCGCACCACGTCACGTCGAAATGTATTGGCACCTTTACTGTGCCATGTAGTCATGTTCTCACATGGCACGCAACTCATGATCATCATTTTGGCACCAGTCACATACTTCCGTCATCCATTGACGTCATGTAATACCAAATTTGGCATATGTGAAGCTGTCGAAACGGCCGCGAGCAATTCATGAGTGTGGCATGTACTCATGTTGTTACATGACACGCATCGCATGTTTATCATGTTTGCACCAGTATCATACTTTCGTCATCTATTCACGTCCCGTAATACAAAATTTGGTATAAGTGAAGCTAGGGAAACGGCCGCCAGCGCATCATGAGCGTGGCATGTAGTCATGTTACATGACACGCATCTCATGATTATCATGTTTGCACGAGTCACATACATTCATCATCCATTCACGTACTATAATACCAAATTTGGCTATGTGACGCTAGTGAAACGGCCACGAGCGCATCATGAGCGTGGCATGTAGTTACGTTGTTACATGACACGCATGTCATGATTTCATGTTAGGGCTGTCGTTTGTGTTCTCCATGCAATCATGTCATACCATACCATTTTTGCAACATGCCATGTGAACGAAGCTACCGCAAGAGCTGCAGGACCGTGAAATGTAAATCATTACATTCATGACATGCATGGCATGATTTCCATGTTAAGACTAGCCAAATATGTTTTTTATATGATGATGTTATGCCATACCAAGTGTAATATTGATAACATTATCGAAACGGCCAGGAGAGCTAAATGTCGTAGGCGGCTAGATAGATAGATAGATAGATAGATAGATAGATAGATAGATAGATAGATAGATAGATAGATAGATAGATAGATAGATAGATAGATAGATAGATAGATAGAAGTAGATAGATAGATAGATAGATAGATAGATAGATGAGAGATAGATAGATAGATAGATAGATAGATAGATAGATAGATAGATAGATAGATAGATAGATAGATAGATAGATAGATAGATAGATAGATAGATAGATAGATAGATAGATAGATAGATAGATAGATAGATAGATAGATAGATAGATAGATAGATAGATAGATAGATAGCTCGCTAGCTCGATAGCTAGCTCGCTCGCTCGATCGCTAGCTCGATAGATAGATAGATAGATACGCCTCAACAGTCTCAACTTGCCATCAATAAAGTTCTTTGTATGTCTGTCTGTTTACCGCGAAGACGAAGCAATGAACACGATAGCAACAACTGGAAGGTCACGCGCACAATAGACAGCAAGTCAAAACGTGCCCCGTGTTTCTCACGCATAAATGACCCCACAAAACGTACTCACAGGTACAGATGCACGCGAATAAGCGTCTCAGTTAGTACTTTCGTGGTGTCTGAAAAGCGCGTGCTTTTCGCAAACGGAGACTGCTATCATAACAGTGACCTTTGTGCGCCGGTAACTACAACAGAATCGTTCCAGGTTAAGCTCTGGGCCAGACAAGACGTATGATCTTCCGCTCCTTCCCAACGCGAAATAAGGCATGCGAGGGTGGTGGTGGTGGTGTTGGTGAAACATTTAATAACAATTAAATGGTTACAGAGAGGTGATTGGGTTGGGGCCTTATTGACCTCCTACCCTCACAGCACTATTCCAATGGAACGCCTATTCAGGAGCTCCATTGGAAAGCAACGCCGCCCGCGCCCGTAGAACCAGGGCTTTTTTGGGCCTTCAGGTCTTGACAGCCGAGCAGGGCCACCTCCCAGTGCTCTCTCGTGGGGTTGGGGTTGGGGGAGTGTCGCTTCCCTTCTCTAAGTGGAGCAAAGTATGCACGGGTGATAGCTCGTGTCACCGCAGTGGCGACGCGCGTTCTATGCGCCATCTTGCTGGTAATGCTGAAAACACAATAATTCCTCCCGAGATGCCCGACAGCAGCAGTAAGTGGTAGATATAAAGAGCTTGCCATTTGAACTTTGGAGGTCGTGCTCTCTGATTGCTCAGTGGTTACCACCTCGCACTCACGATTCAGAGGATCCAAGTTCAATACCACGCGCCGGAGTCTTTTTCTGGATTTTTCCCCCTGAATTTTCAAATGTATAGATACGTATACATATACGGTTACCGACGCTGACGCCAACGCCGGCAGCGAAATCCCGCCGAGAGTGTCCATATCATTGCTGTCGCAATAAAACTTGTGCCTACAACGTGGCATGCCATATAACTGCGTGAACAGGTGTTAAAATATCGCCATATTTATCGAAGCTGGGCACTGAAGCGTGCTACGAAAATATTTCTTGCGAATCTCAAAAGCTCAGGTGACATTGGGTGGAACCACTTTAGGCCAGCCCAAAAAGTTTTTTTTCTAGAAAGAGAAAACTTCAGGGAAGAAAACTGGGGCATGAATACAACGGCTGCATTCATTTCTTCAGACAATGCACTTCTGCATTTGTTAACGCTTTCGAAATCGGCACTTGTCGTTAGGACCGTCCTAAAGCTGGCGAAAGGAAATGAGATTTGACTAGGTATAATCAATCACAAAGTAGATACAGACACGTGTGTGGACTAGAGGCGAAGGAAGGGACGCTGTAGCTGCCGATGATTAAGACAGGCGAGGGCATACATCGGCTGTTGAATACGCGTACGCACATTTTAGATGCGGAGCATCTAATACTCGAGGCTTGTAGTGCGGCGCCGTCCGCAAGCTTCCTCCTCCTTCTTCCACCATCTGTGCATCCCTTCCTCCTCTACACGCCGCGTGCGCTTCTCCTCTTCACGAACATTCGCTAGCTGTATAATGTAGCGCGCATGCGCCGTCACGCTTCGAGAACATCGGCAGCTGACGCGCGCGCATGCGCCGTCGCGCTTCGAGAACATCGGCAGCTGACGCGCGCGCATGCGCCGTTGCGCTTCTCCCCCTTCTCGAACATTCGACAGCTGACGCGCGCATGCACCGTCATTCACCATCTGTGCCGTGCGCGCTTCTCCCCTTCGAGAACATTCTACAATTCTCCTGATTCTCCAGTGGATGCGCATGCGCCGTCGCGCTTCGAGAACATTCAACAGCTGACAGTGCATGCGCCGTCGCGCTGTATATATACTCAAGGTCGGCGCTCGCTCACTCAGTTGCCGCTCGTCGGTTGGTTTGTACGGCGCGTCGACGTCCAAGGTCGCGGTGAAATGAATTCCAACGAATCCACAAACACAATGATCGACGTCCCTTCGACCAGCGCCGCCCTTTCGCATATGTGTGTACGTGTTCACTCATTCAACACCCCCTCCTACAACCACGTTAACCAATTTAGCCATCGACCCAAGTAAGTCGCAATTTAACACCCCATTTCACAACCACGTTAACCAATTTAGCCATCGACCCAAGTAAGTCGCACTTTAACACCCCGTTAACCAATTATATGCTCCGCATCCTCCTCAGTGTTCCCCCGAGGGAAGCTGCGGGCAATTTTTTTTGCCCACTTGGAATATTCCAAAATGCATTCTGTGTAGCGCTTTAAAGCGAAGTGCGTCGGCAGGGAATCAACATTAAGGAGACACGTCAAGACAATTTGAGAGATCTCCCTGTCACCCGATCGGAAATATCAGGTACGTGGTTGTCCTTACCTGTTTTTATTTTTATTTTGCCGCGCGAAAGGATAGTCACGTCACGAGCAGCGACGATTTCTTAATACCAGCGAGATGTATTACATTCATTTCTGCGCTCTAATGCACTTTGGACGTTTTCTTGTCCTTTTTTATGTATCGTAACACCTGTCGTAGGAACTATTGACAACATTGCCGGAGAGCTAGTGCACTAAATGAGCTGTACGGAGCTGTCCATCTTGCTCGCTCACTGCGTGTTTCGTTTTAGTACGCTATACGCAGAATAGAAGGAAAATTTCAAGAGTTTCTTTCGTCTTCGGCAGACACATTATAAATAAGAACTATATGCAAGTCCCTAGCTCTAATGTGAGAAATATTCTATTTATATGCTATCCCATTGAATGTCATGAACGGAAAAATCTCCATCCTCCCATTCCTAGCGCGAAGCTAGTGAATCCATGCGAATTTTTCATGAGCAAAAAAAGACCGCTTAGTTGAAGAAAAAAAAAATGCACTTTCACCAGAAAGGTGAAGCGATGAATGCAGTAACAACTGGGGACGTTTTGCAATGTAAAGCTCGCAGATAACTAATTTAACATCTGAATTCGCTTACCTCAATTAAATGCTGACATCATAAAAGGAAAGAAAGGCTGGTTCACACAGGTGATACCAAACCTGAAGGGGGTGAAGTGCTGGGCGGCCATCTTGGTTTCTTTTCCCGTCTTTTCTGCCTTCCTTGCTCTTTTTCTTTCCTCGTCTCTTTTTCAGTTTTTGCAGTCTCTTTTTTTCCTCCATAAAGCTTTATTCGCTATATTTCTCTTCTTACTTTTTCCTTTCTTTCTCTCTCTTTATTTTTCTCACTTCCTTCCTCTTTTCCTTCTATTTTTATAGGCGATTTTGTCTTTGTTAGGCAAGCGACCACCGCGTAAGACAACCCCTAAATTGCTCCGCATTTATTATCATAACCAATAAGCTCAAAGAACAAAAGGAATAGGACTTCTCCTTTGCACGAGCGCGCACTCAGTATTTTACATATGGCTATGATATACGTGGTTTCACCTGCGTTAGGCCCAGCGACACGAGACAACGGTAGCATATGACAGCCCATGACCCTAAACTGCTCCGCGCTTAAAGCGGCAAAAGGACGAACCTTCGCGCCGTATATTGTTTTCAAATCAAGTCTAAGCGGTGGTAAGACAACGCGTACAAGGGTACGAACTATGTGATGATACCCGTCAAGCTAGGGCGCAAGCGATCACGCTCGACAACTTTATGTACGTAGTTCCTGGCGGAGCGATGTACCCACCCCTCTAGGAACTCCTCACAGGCTGCACGAACTGAATTCAATGAAACAATGACAAACGAGGACGAGTGCTAACTTCCAACTCGTCTTCAGTTCACGCTACAGCATTCATCATGACATGCCAACTACCCCCAAGCCGCTACCCTCCATGAGCCTTTAGCGCGAAGGAAGACGGCTGGTACAAGTCACGTTGGCTTCATCTGCGATCTTCGGCTGCCCTCGGGCGCTTTCACTGGTACATAGCACATATGATGCGGGAACAATTTCGTGGCGTTTAGGCTTAATACGCAACATCAGGACGACACCGATTCCGATAGTGACGGCAGCATTGCGCCTGGAGCGCCATTATATTTGCTACCACAATAAACTTTATTCTTATCTTGGGATTGAACCTGCAACCAAGATCTTTCTTGGTGGTCGCTTCCCCGAGTGAACTAATCAGGGAGGTAGTCGATGGCAACGCGAGGGGGATTTATTCGACAACTCGTAGCACTGAACAAAACAAATCTTTTTCTGAAGTTACTTTCCCTATTAAAAAAATCCATAAATTTTCTTGAATCTTTGTCCTCAAAACGCGCTGATTACGATTCTTTCATGAACTATACTCCACGTTTCGTTATTTCATGAAACAATCGTCGTTAAGTGTTGTTTCATTTGGAAGGAAGATCACTTATATGAGCGAAGGGTTTTCGCGGAAGTTAATCTTTCTTTGGGATAATGTGCACTGCCGAGCCAGAATAGGCCACATTGAAGAGCGAATCCCAACTTACAGATACTGAAATATTCATAAACCTGAAATGTAAGGTGGTATTGAGGATGGCCCAAACCGGCCAGAAAAGTGACTCAGCGGTCTTCGTACCACTACGATGAGTACATCACAATTAAAGCTAATTGACAGCTCTCACAGGGAAGCTTTCGATACTTGCACTTCCTATATCGCTCAGAGTGAATGTACTGTCATCGCAAAAAAGAAATCAGTCCAAGCGACCCTTTGCCGGAATGGTCGCTTGTACCATTTTTTTTTCTGTGGTGACGTCATATTTGCTCACTCGTATGCAAGACAGAGATAGAGTATGAGGACAAGTAAAAGCCAGGAAAATAACCACACATACTGCGTTACACTCGGGGAAAGAGAGGCTAAAAATAAAATAGAGAATAAAAAGAGAGAGTCAGAAAAAGAGAGCAAAACTTGATTCAGAGCCGCACTATCACACGCTATAACTATTGCCGCAGACTGCGCAAAAAAAAAGATCAGCAAACGAGTGCATGCGTCTCTTTCCTGAAATTGAACAACTTTAAATACGTATTTTTACATTAAGGTTTTCCATTACTTTATAGGGTGATATATGAGCCAAGTGTTTTTGGTTTTAGTCGGCTATTGTTATATAGATTGATGGCTATGCTAGAATACTCATTGCCTGAGGCTCAAATTATGAAAGTTCACGACTCGAAGCAATTTTGTGTGTTGTCACCTAAATGCCTGTGACACCTTGCGTATTTATTGTTCGTTGTCGTCTTTTTTTTAACGGACAGAGACTTCATGCATTATCCAGCTTACAATTTGACGAGACCTACCGATTTCTCGCATTGCTGTACCAGTGTCAACCTTCGACGCTTCCTACGTCGGTGGCCGTTCATTAACAACGTCCTTTCACTCAGCTTTTAAATGTTCCCGACCCAGCACTAACACAATCGTTCATCAGTGCAAAAATATGAAGGATTCACTTATTCTTTTTTTGCTGCACTGATGAGAACGTTTTGTGTGTTAAAATGGAATTCGACTGCTACACAAAGCCATGCAGATTTCAAGACCGGCTTTGCTAGGTAATACCGCGACACTTGGCACACAGCCTCATCAGCCCTGGGCATCCATAATCTTTAAAACAAACACTTGTTCATTTCAAATTTTCAGAAGCGTGATGACTTAGCAAAATACGTCAGAGGGACAGATGAGCGAATGAACGAGCCGAAGCAGGGTTGAAAAAAAAACTGTTCTTCATCGATGAGCCGTATTCGCTAATGATATGTTTACTGCAGTCATTGGACGCATGCCGTTGATGTACCGGTGTTTCTCGCTTCCTGCTAAACTATGAGAGACATAGCTATCCCCGGTTCTCTATAAGGCAAATCGTTATTTCACTCGGTGTTATGTCTTTCATGATGACTCTCTTTTTAGTGTGAAAATAAAATTTATTTATGTATTTATTTATTTATTTATTTCCTGCGAACTATTCACCGTAACCATAACATAACGCAGGCGGTACTCCACTCAGACGACTGACAAACAGCTAAAAGCGATGATACATATAAGAGAACAGGTGACCCTAGTTTACAGAGGTAGTCAAGGTTCACCGTCAAGGCCGCATGATTATTTTTTAGAAGTTCACATGCAACAACCCTACAGTTGCTTCACAGATATAAAGGAGAAAAAACACTTACGATTCCCCAGTTGATTAAAGGAGTAAACTTCTTTTGGAATGTCCGATTGGCTGCTGACGTACGACCTGGAAGGTATTGAATAAATATTACCTCAGAAAACAATTTTTTTTGCACACGAGTATGCGCTTCAAGTCATTTGCATTCTAACCTTCGAACTATGCGTCAGAAATGCTATTTTATGTTGTAGCCATGAACACTGAGAAATGCAGAAATTGACACTGTGAAACAAAGGAACTTAGTACATTTCTCTCAAAACTTTCTCCACTATCGCACCGACATTCACACATGTACGTTACTGCTTCCCGCCTCTGTACAGACTAAATGCAATGTAACAAAAACGAACTCGAAGAGACATCACGGTAGTTGATAAGATTCGAAATGCCCGTAACCTGCTGTATCAGAACATTCTCTCCTTTAATTCTTATAACCTTTCTTCTTTTTTCTTACCAGTTACAAGAACTTTTTGTATATAGGTGAACAACAGATGCGCTTGGAATGAGTTTTTATTCCTGGTTCTCTGAATTCCCAGTGTCAACAGCTCACTACAATCCGAGGCCCCAATGAAGAGATTTATTGTAAATTTTTGTAGCATGCAATAGCGCGCTTTCAATAAGCGTTCCTCTGTTCCGCGTCACAAAAGATAGGCCTCAATCTATCACTCGCACAACTAGCCATCGTGTGCCAAATCAGGAATGCCAGCAGAGTGCACGTGTGATTACTTGCGTAGGCGTGAAAAAAAGAAACAAAGCTGTCGGCAATTTTCCTTGAGCGTAGTGGGATTCGGCACAATTGTTTTTGCTCGTTTTCATCGATGACAGAAGCTACCACGCTTCCAGCACCGATGCACGAACCATTTTACAACATCTGCTTATGATGGGGGCAAGCTGATAATGCAAAAATATTACTGTTGCAGTTAATGAGGCTATTATCGTTTATCAGAGCAGTTTTTTGTGAGTACATAGATGCTGACGTTCCCTGAATTTGTTAAGATTATTCGCCCGAAGAAAAAAATGGCAGCATATCCACGAAGTGAATGATGGAGAGTGGGGCGAAGAATTCGTCCGTCCATTCGTTCTAGCTTCCGTCTGTCCATGCGTCCATCAGTGTGACCGTCCATGCGTCCATCAGCCCGTCCGTGCGTGCGTCTGTTCGTGCGTCCGTCCCTGCGTTCATCCATGCAGCCGCCCCTGCGTCCGTTCATGCGTCCATCCATGCATCTGTCTATGTGTCCGTTCGTCCATCTATTCACCACTCCAAGTACCACCATCTCGCATCTTTTCATCATATATTCACCATATAGAAGCACCGCCATCCAGCGGACATTCCAAGGACTAAACGAGAGGTGGCACACGCACATTTTCTTACGGCTTGCGCTTTGGGTCCACTTCCCACCTTTAACCACCTCGAGTTCATGGTATATACTAGTTCACTGTATTCATGGCACTGCGGCCGAACGCTCGCTAAACTTTTCGAAAACCAAGGAGGTTACGCCCAGCGAGTATGACGTAGCAAACTTTTTCAGTCAGATAGTGCTCAATGTACATGCCAATGGCTGCTAATGGGAATTGAGAGGCGGATAATTCGGCTTTTACTTTCTTACGGCTTGCGCTTGGTATCTACTTCCCATTTTTAACCACCTCGAGTTCATTCATGGTATATACAAGTTCATTGTATTATGGCACTGCGGCTCAACGCTCGCTAAACCTTTCTCAAGCTAAGGAGGTTACACCCAGCGAGTATAACGTAGCAACCCTTTCTTGTCAGATAGTGCTCAATGTACATGCAAATGGCTGCTAATGGTAATTGCAGCCTGCGCGTTAACAAAAAGCCGAATGCTCCTGTCTCTCATTCCCCAATAGCAGCCATTGACCTGTACATTGAGCACTATTTTTTATTGTTCAACAACGCACAGAAGAAGTCTCTCACCGGCACCACCTTGGAGGTCAAAATGTTATACTTGTTACATACTACGGGGGACGAACGGGTGCCGCTATAAGGAGCTTCGCCCCAAAAAAGTCACAGCTTTCCCGGAAAGGCAAAGCTATGAACGTGATAGCAACAAATTGAAAGATCACGCGCAGAATAAAAAGGAGATCAAAACATGCCCCGCGTTCCTCACGCACAAATTACGCACAAAACGTACTCACAGGTACGGATGCACGCGAATAAGCGTCTCATTTGTTACCTTGCTGTGTTTGAAAAGCGCACGCCATTCGCAAACGAAAACTGCAATAATTTCAGGGACCTTTGCGCACCCGGTAACTACAGCAGAATCATTCAAGGTAAAGCCCGAGGCCAGCCAAGGCGTACGACCTTCCCTTCCTCGCCGCCGCGAGATAAGGGCGCGTGAGTGAGCGTCGCTCGCCTTCTCTAAGCCGGGCATAGTACGCGTAGGAGATTGGAGCGGGTGCACCCGCGCGATGTGGTGACGCGCGCTCATTGCGCCATCTTGCTGGTAATGCTGAAAACGCAATTGCCCCCCGAGATGCTCGTGAGCAGCGGTAAGTGGTAGATATAAGTAGCTTGCCGTTTGAACGGTGTGCTCCGGGGTGGCTCAGTGGTTAATGCCTCGCCATTCCGCGCACCAAAGTGTTTTTTTCGGGATTTTTTTTTCTTTCTTGCATTTTCATCGATATATATATATACGGTGCATGACATCAACACTGACGCCGACGTTGACGCCAGCGGCAAAATCCAGGTGATAGTGTCCATATAATTGCTATCGCAATAAAATGGCATCGACAAGCGTACAGGTAGATACACTTTTATGTATACACGGTGATTCTTCCTCAAAGGCGATTCTACACAAGCCGTTGAAAATGGGCACGCATTCCAGGTCAACGTCATGAAACGAACAAATCCTCCTTCAGACGAAATTGCTTAGTGAATGGGTGGGACTATTCCTTTGGTGGTGGAGGTGATCGGATGCTCCACTTCAGTCGTCGGGGCGGGGTCTCTCTAGAATTCTTAAGCTGTATCAGCCTGTAGTAACACGATTTATTCGTCACTGAAAAAACTCGAGGGTACGAAGTAATCAAACGAACGCCACGTCGCCACGTCTTGAGTTTGAAATTTGGTGTCTCTGCTCCTTTAAAAAGTACGGACATGTAACCAGTAATTGCGAAACACTTCGGTGCCACGCCGGGTTGAACCCACTGCTAAGCACCGGGGCCGCACGTTTCAGCTTTCACTGGTGAACCCTTTGTTCGGAGTGCTTGGGCGAGGATTTTTTCTCTTTTTGTTTTGCCTTCTTTTTTACAAATCACCAATTTTCCGGCATAGTGCGTAAAAACAGAGCCACATTCTCTCGACTTCCCTGCTTTTTACGTACCGTCTTTTTTTCACCTTACCATCTCCCTCCAACGTAAGTTCCATCCATCACTATCAACGTGAACAGACTCACAGAAACGCAGAAGGATTCCTAATTGTCAGACCAGTGGGTCGGCTGCTGGCGTGGATTCTGTTGGCAAAGCACATACTACAGCTCATTACAGGCAGGTTCATTAATTGTTGCCGAAACTGTAGCGCCTCATTAGCTAATTATTCAAATCACACGTGAATACTCAAGTAAGATTTCAAGGAAAGAAGAATTCCTGTAAACCTGCAAGGTGTTTATCGTTCATGCCGGACTGTGAGTCCCAGGACCAAATCGAAAAACGGCGAAAAAAATGTGTGCAACACACCAGTCTATGATCGCCTCCAGGCTTTTAGTGCCACTTACACCAACTCTCTACTCAGCAGGTACTTCCTCGCACGTATTTAGGCTAAAATGCATAGCTTTATTTGGAACAGTCGATGACGGCCAGGCTCGACAGATAATGAGGCATCATGCAAGCGCTCTGTTAGGCTATAAACACGGGGTTTCACAGTACGCGCGTCACGTTGAGGTCAACACAATGCTTCCCAGCTTTGCGTTTTTTTTTGCGTCGTTGATGGTAGTTGAAGCTTAGAAGCACTCGTATCATAGCTTTCTTTGTGTGTGTGGGTGTGCGTCGTTCATGAATAACTGCCAACTCGCCTTAATCTTTATGTTGCCTAGAAGCGAAATAATTACGAAACACGATCAACAAGCTTTAAAATTAAGAAGTGGCCAGTACAGCATGATCGTTAAATTAGTGAAATATAGATTTATGTAGTACACACTTTCATTGGCGCTTCAGCAAAGACGCTGTTTCTTTGCTCGGTTTGTATGCAACACCGCAATGAGTGCAAACACGTGATACTCATCTTTGTGATGTATCGAACTATGGGTTACAATCAGCACGTAGTGTTAGGAAAATTGTTTAGTTTGTTTTAAACTGCACGTACATGTATGCAGTGCAGAGTCACCTTCAGATATCTTCTTTTTGAAAGAAATCATAAAGTTTTTTTTTTTCTAATTGTTGATCATTCCTGGTATACTGATCAGCGCGACAATCTATTTGGTGCGCTGGTAGTTTCTAACTATCGGTATTAAAAAAGAAGAAAAAATAAAAGCATCTGTATACTTTTTAGGAGTACTTTTTCAAGTGACGTGTAAAAAATGAGATACAGTTTTGGTGATTCACCTCAAACAGTCGTACCGACTAGAAGCCTGCGAACTTACACAAGACGCTATAAAGTGATTCGATTGATAAGATCTCGAGTTCTAAGTCATCGACCTTTTGTTCTTACGTAATAGGTGTTTTTCACTGCCGTGTTACCTTCCATAATTACATGCGTCGAACCACGAGATGGTACCGCAGCTCCTGTTCTTGCGAACCGCTCCAGCGCTACTAGAGCCCACCGAGAACGGCGGCGCCAGAAGGCTGTGTTCAGATTCACTAGATATGCATCTCCGTTAAGTTTAAAGCTCGTTTTACGGCGGAACAACGCGATACACAAGATGGTTTCGCCCACGTTATTGGACCACTGCATCTCCTCGCCATGCTGTCAAGCACCGCAGCGAGAAAAAAAAATAATAAGGGAGCTTTAATCTGAAGCAATATCAGTAGTGCGTGCTCGGAAATTCGGAAATAGCAGAGCCTTTGTGCCGTAAAGGAGAGGGGGGGGGGCGTGATGGAAGCACCAAAGGACCCGAAGATTTCACGAGCCTTATACTGCACAGTGACGGTGGTTTTTATGTCCCCCTAATTGAGACATATTGCCTCCCATAAGGCGTCATAGAGAAGTCACACGCGTCATTTACTGCAAATTAAAGATGCATTGCGACAAGGATTCATTTTACTGCTATTCAAAGAAGCCTGGGAGCATGTTGCAAACACTCCCAGTCATTACATGCTATGAGAAATGAAAAAGAAAAAGTTGCGAGGCCATTTGGCTGTGCGTTTTGGTTCTTTGTTCTCGCATCGTACCCTGCTTTCCGCTTTTTGCCTTAGAAACAAACACGCTTCAACCAACAGAAAACAATTAGAGGCATTCTTCGCTTTAAAACGCGCACGTGAACTAATTTTATGAAGAAAAATTCTTTTTCGGGAGTAGACCTGTTCACAAATTCTTGGAACAACATTCCATCACTTAAATAGCTTCCTGCAGTACTTCAGGCTATTCTAAACTTCATTCAGCTATGTGAGCAACGTTCGAATAACTTGATCAGAAAATGCATTTTCCGATATGGGTAGATGAGTGCAAATAAATGAGCAACTTTTCAGAAAAGCTATAGAGTGATGACAGTACTGAAAGTCCCAAGACCGCGGCCTGGTTATTGGGTTACTGGGTTTCATTTCGCAGAAGTAATATTTGCGGGAATGCATAGACCGAAGCAGCATTTCATGCTGTAGCACATACAAAGGAATATATTCCTTACTCAGTGCAGTATATAAGGGATCTATCACTGAAGAGAACCACATATATTATACGAAAAATATTGCAACATCTAGCTGCTTTTTCTTGGAAGTTGCCAAGCGTTTGTTAATGCTGCAGCATCATCCCGATTTGTGTACAAGCAATACGGTAAAAAGGGTGCAATACGTAAGACTAAACATTAAATATTGAAATACTATAGATCTATCTATACGAAAGAATAAAAATGTATCTATCTATCTATCTATCTATCTATCTATCTATCTATCTATCTATCTATCTATCTATCTATCTATCTATCTATCTATCTATCTATCTAGCCTCTTACGTTTGGTCGCTCTCGTGGTCACCCCTTAACTTGGCGTGAACCAAAATTAGCATGGGAGGGTAATATGGTTTGTCGAATATGACACGCTGGTCAAGACATGACTAACGTCACAATCCCGTCGCGTACGTCGTCGAACCCTTCCCGCCAGACAGTGGCACATACCTACGGGTGGGTATGTGCCGCTGGTATACGGGTATGTGCCACAGGTGATGGACACTCAGTATCTACCCAGGAACGACAAGAACACACATGGGCAGTTTTAACGCGTGAGCGTTAAGAAATAACCGACATTGGTAGCGTCGACCCAATGAATGAGAAGAATAAATGCCAGGGTCCCAGCTGGAATAAAACCCAAGCATTCTCCGTGGCAATAAAGCATTTTCCCACAGAGCAACGCAAGGTCTCGGAACTACTTTCAAATAGACGCTAGTTTTCGTGAATCGTCAATAGTGGTCGCAGTGCTGCCTGCCCAATTTTATAAACATTACATATGTTCCTTCGATACAGCCGTGAGGTCGGGTTAACGTTAATTGTGGTTAATTGTCATGCGGTAAAGTTGATTTATGCAGCAGTGTCTAGGGCCAGCATCCTGGTGAGCATCATCGCTTCATATCAGCTTCTGGTGTTACTAATGCACATGTTATAACTGCACATAACTGGTTATATAAACATCTGCAACTCTTCAACATATGATTGTGCGTGCAAAATTTATACTTATCTCTAGCCTCATTTCATGACGTGTCACTCAATAAAAAAACTGCAACACGGTCACCCTACCTTCGCATGCTTCGCATAACGTCAATTCCCAGGTACGTGGAATCTGCCGATTCGTTTTTGCAATTCTGCATGATGAACTTCAACCATGCGGCGAAGAAATGAACGTTGGTGCACGTAAAATAGATAGTTTCAAACTGCCCTGAATTCCTACCGCAAAGACTGTTTGAAGGTGCCCACAACGCCATGATTATTTCATTTAAAATGGGCGAAATGCCAACTACGCATCTGTAAGGCAGCACACGCCCTTCAGTAGCGGCACACTTTGTTGATGCTTTTCCTTCTGATCATAATGATGATCATTTGATCAATTATGCTTAGGCACGCGTAGGGGTGGCTTTTGAGACCCCATTCGTTGCTGCGCAATTCTCATATTTTGATGCCTGGTGCGCTCCCATGCTTCTGCCACATTACACGACATTCGTACGGGTTTTCTTTTTCGAATCAATCTCAAAGACTGCTATGGCTCAGCAGTAAAACACCTGCTTCTCTGGCAGAAGGTCTCACGTGAACCGAACATTGTTATAATTTCTTTGCATTCATCTTAATTTTTTGTTCACAGCCAACGACGCCGACACTTACCCCAGAATTTTTTGCGAAACAAGCTCTATAACACGATCTCATTAACATCAATGGAATGGAATGAAATGAAAAAACTTTATTTTCATTAACATCAATAATTGTTGGAAATTCACATCCTGAAACCATATTTTAATTGTTAGGGCACCATTGTATAATTATTAGTGGTATCGAAGTTGAGAGCCATTAGGTATTCTTTAACGTAAGATGGCCAAAACAGGGAAGAACAAACGGCAACTTAACCACTGCTTATAACCAGCAGAAACCCCTCATTGAAGTCGAACTTATCGGAAGTTTTAGAGAGTATGCGCAGTGCAACAAAGTAAAATTTTAATGTTTCTAAGTCAAGCACCAATTCCTTTAACCCGAGTAGAGGAAACTTAAATTCTTTTCACTCCCCTTTTTTGCCACCATGAAAGCATCTTTCGCCAGGTGTCATTCTCGGTCAGTAGCCCTACTAGCAGAAGCTAGTGAAGCGCACGGAGAAAGGTTTATTCTGCATACTCCCCGCTACAGGCGGTTACTTTCAATCTTTCGACGTATATCTTAACGCCAAAAAGTTATCATACCAGTCACGTATTAGCTATCTATGTAAACTAATACAATCAAGTAAATGCTGCAATGTTCTGTGCAAGTTAAGTTTGAATAAAAGTTACATTTTGGCGGACTGTACTAACATGAGCTCAAAGCAGACTAGGTAGGCCGCATACGCTGCCAAGGGACCTTTATTGAACACGACACTCAGTTTAGCACGAAGATGGTGTATTGTGTGACATCTTCTTCCTCCCCCTCTACAGACCTGCAATGTTGAGAAATTAATTGTAAGAGCTCGTTAATTCTTCTCCCTCCTGTACTTTTCCACTATTCCTTCTTTCCTCCTAAGCTTTTTCATGCAAAGAGGCTTCCACGTTCTGGCTAATATTCGATACCTAACTGTAATATTATACACTAGTTCCTCATTATTTGAGACAGCACTGCCTGCATGGACACACAACATTGATTGTGGTTGGGACCCCGCCGCGGTGGTCTATAGTGGTAAGGTACTTAGCTGTTGACCCGCTGGTCACGGGATCAAATCCCGGCTGCGGCGGCTGCATTCCCGATGAAGGCAAAAATGCTGTAGGCCTGTGTGCTAAAATTTGGATGCACATTAAAGAGCCCCCAGGTGGTCAAAATTTCCGGAGACTTCCACTACGGCATCTCTCATACTCTTATGGTGGTTTCGGGACGTTAGACCTAACATATCAATAAGGTTGGGTTCCGATAAAAGCATAGCTTCTTACAGCCGAGCTTTCTGACCTTGTTCTCTGGAGACTACATCAATACTTGAGCAATGTTCACTCTCGGAGAATACGGCCCTTCTGCGCAAATGGGAGGAGTGTGTATTATGTATTTAAGAAGAAGACGGTGGGGGCAGTGAGGCCTGCAGTGACCACGGGGCTGTTTGACTTGAATACCGTCTTTCCAAGACGTCTTAACGCCCTAAGAACTCTTTGATTGGAGTCGTGATGCTCAGATGCTTTTTGTTTGATTCTCGGGGCTCTTCAGTAACATCTCGAAATAGCCTTTTGGTGGCACCTGCCGTAAGACGACTTTTTGGAGAGAATCGAATTGCTTACATGGTGGACCATTAGATACAGGGAAGGTTGTGACGTGAGAGTTGCGGCTCCGGTGCTGCCAAAAAGGATGAAGTGCGATGCTGAATATTTGAAGCCGCAACCATCGCGATGATAGCACTTCATTTTGACACAAGGAGCTCAACGAAGAAGATCTTGTTGAAAACGTAAAACTAGCGGCAATCACCAAGCACTTGTTCATGTGTCTCCTTGTGTTCATCCTCTTGGCGCTTCACTCGTGCTGTAACATTACCACTGATCATTCGCAAGAAACAAAGAAAACACAGTTATGCATTGTATTCTAACCTTTCATGAACTTACGCTATATGAATAGCAACTAACGCATTTTCTTTGGATGGGATGTTGGACAAGTTGGTGCAGGTTAATTGTGGCTAACCGCTTGAGTAACACGGGCGAAGACGAGAAGCGGACACGGTGCAGCGCTGTGCCCTGTCCACTTCTCGTCTTTGCCCGTGCCGTTTGCATGATTAGCCACGATAACTCAGTTTTGTGTTATTATAACGAATTTCGACAGCCTACGCCTTAAGCAGCACACATCACCATTTGGCCGGACTCATTTGTCTGCAGACATCACGTTCATTCAATGTTGTTCAGCGACTTCTTTTGAAATAAAGGGTAATGCGAGTGAACCTTCATCACATTGCTCAAAATAGAGGACGTCCCACTCAATACGGCGCTGTACTACGCAACGAACTTGAAACCTGCTAAAAAACTGAGTACGTGAGTTTTCCATCTACAACGGTCGCCTCACTTAAGGGCCCCCTCATCGAAAGTGTGATCGCATGTTCGGAAGATGGTGGTTCCGTCTTGCTAGCCGTCACGAAATGAAGCGCTTTTAAGTTCAGGCGTGCACAACATTCATTCCCTAGATTAGAGGCCAGGTTTTCAACGTTGCACTTCATTTCATTGAGCTGAAATTTTGTCTGTTGTCATGTTCTTTATTGCATGTTACCGGCAAGTGTAAGCCTTCAAGACCATTTATTTCTGTTGCTTTGACAACTAAAACAGATGGACCTCTAGACGGCACGTTAAGTCTGTCTCTAAAGCTCCCTACAGAAGCCAGTGCATGGGCTTAAACGACCGTTTCCCCAGTCAGGAGGTGCATGTCCACTACCGTTTGAAGCCCTAGCTTGTGTGGAAGGCGGCGCAATGCTAGCCGTAAACGTCGTAGTGCTGAAAAGATGTAACAAAATATTGCCCATGCTCGGACTGGTCCAGAGTTGGTGTTCTGCGACATGCGTGTTAGATTGCAGTCGATGCTTTTGTGCGGGAAGTTTCGTACAGGGGGAATGTCTTTCCTTTTTTTTCTTTTTAGAACGATAGAGTTGTGTTGAAGTGGTTTGACAGGAGAGAGCCATCAGCTTCTATACACAATGACATCTCTTTCGTAGCAGGCAACTAGTTATTAGACATAACACCTTACAAAAACGGAAAGAGAACATTTGTTTGTATAAAATTACCAAAAGTGAGTGAAAATTGTGTGAGACGCTGTAGTGGAAGGCTCCTGAATTTTGAACCACCTGGGGCTCTTCAGTGAGCAAGTAAATCTAAGTGTCGAGGCCCCAGCAATTTCTTCCACCGTGGAGAGAAAGGGAAATGTGAAGTTTGATGTGTGATGTATCAGAGCGGGTAGTTATCACGGCATATGTTATACAAATTTAGAAGCAAGATACAATGAAGTTTCCGAATTATATGCATCCACGTCCAATACAGCCAAAAAACTGGGTACTTAAATTCACTCGTATCTCCATGGTTTTTAAGAAGTGTTGAAAAAAAAAACAGGGGTTATTCATTTTTATAGCGTTAACTTCAGTAAAACATAGCCTTCTAGAGCTCTCAATGGTGCACCAGCTGTACACGGCACATTGACTATTTCTGCATCTTTTCCCCAAGTGCCGCTGAATCGTTGCAGACTTCCAACTTCAATACCTTCGAAACTCTCATTGGAATTTACTACATTACCATCACTTTGAAAATAATAGGATGACGAACCAATGCACCGCTTTTCGTAGATAGCTTGAGGCCATCATTATTTTTTTTTCCACATTGCGACACACGACACTCGGAGCAAACAAAGGGTTGCCTAATGAAAACAAAAAATTGTCATTCGCAACCTATTTCATCCATAAAACAAAAACAAATGTCAAGACGAACTCGTAGAGAGACAAAGGTAGAACACAATCAAGAGCTTCCTTATTGCCTTTGTTACGTCGTAGAAAGAAAGGTGTACTACTATACTGAATTTCTTCCTTTTTTTCCAAACATTCGTAGCTTGCGTAATGGTCTCAATAAATTCTGTTGGAACATTTCTCGCGCCAAACTTTTCAGAAGATAAAGAAGCTGTTTGTGTTCCACTAACGTCTTCTACGAAAAAAAACAAAAGACGCCCATCAGTTTCCGGGCAGCTCTGGCAAAAGCGTGCCATCGATATCGCACGCACAGCTTTCGCCATACTGCTTTTGTTGATAGAACAAGTAGACGTACTACATGCTCTGCTCTTCCAATACAACAAAGTGCGGCGAACTCGTACTGACGCGAGAGGCTCAGCACCCGTCGAGTGAGCGTGGAGAAAGAAGCGAACATAGACAAACATGAAACTAGGCGGTGTGTTGTTGCGTCAAGGACGAACTGGCCACGGAAGTTCGCGGGATTGCTTTTAGACGTTTCGCTGTGGCGGTGTCAAGTGAAACTACAAATGACACCGAACAAAGTGCCATTACACAATATTTGAAGTGTATTAGTGATGCCGGAATGTTCCGGAATGGCGGTACATCAACACGACTGCTATGCCACAATATTTGCTTCTATTCTTCGTAATCACTCGTATGAGGGATCTCCTAGATGTCTCGGAGAATATCTTGCGCAGGTATTAAATGTAATCGTAGTTTTTCGTTACCCTTACCCTGCGCTTGACGTTTTATTTTTTTATCCGAGTTACCGCATATCAACTTTCTGAAAGCGAATGGTCCAAGTTATCGATATTGTTTAGTACTTCTGGCTAAACTATGCGTGATATCTCATTGCGAGGTAAGTTGCTGCGTCGGAACGCAAGAGAGTCCGTGGTAAAAGTGTTAAACAGAGCTTGTAGGCAGTACACTTAAGTTTACTTCCCATGTTTTGTATGTGTTATCTCTAAATGGGCCAACAGTTCGCCACATTAGCTAGTGGCATATTATGGCAAGACAGCACATGCTTATCTAGTAACTTAGCTTCCATGTTCGCACTTAACACTTAAAATATTACAATCAGGAGTGGCACAAGAGGAATTACACGGGAAAGTGTGACACTATGCAAGGCAGCGTAAAAAAGCCCAAGGCAATAATAGCAGGAACTGCTCAATATTATTATCATTATCTTTAGCAAGGCAGTAATGGAGGACGAAATGTGAGCTTCAGAGCAGGCAATAAACATCCTGAAAAAAAATAATAACAAAATGCCTCCTTGTTCTGTTTCAGTAAAAATGACTGATTCTGTCTTTACGATACCAAAATAGTTTATTTTTTCTGGCACATGGAAGCTGTCTCAGGAGACGAAGAAGGTCAGTAAGAAACGTCAAATTGTGAAAGCCTCCAACACAACAGACAAAGTAGAACTAACAGAGCTTTTGATGTTGATAATTAAGCGTAAGGTATCCGATCTAAGAAGGTATAACATGAATAAACTCAAACATGCTCTAAAAACAGAGGAGCGTCAAAGTAGTGAAGAGGAAATTTGGGATAGGCGAAAACCACATCCATGCACTAAGGGACAAGGAAGGCAAAGTAGTTACCAATATGGATAGGATATCTAAAGTAGCGGGGGAGTTTTAGAGAGATCTGTGTAGTAGCCGGAACAACCACGGCGACAATCTAAGAACATGCAGTAAGCCAGATGACATCCCACCAGTAATGACAGAAGAAGTCAGGAAAGCCTTGGGAAGAATGCAAAGAGGAACAGGTAACATCATATCGGCTGAAAGACGGAGGACAGATTATGGTAGAAGAACTAGCTACCCTATTTACGAAGTGTCTTCTGACGGGGAGGGTACCATATTCATAGAATCATGGAAGAGTGCTAGCATAATCTGAATCCACAAAAAAGAGGACAACAAGGACTTGAAAATTTACAAGCCGATCACTTTGCTCTCCGTCGTATACAAGCTATTTACAATATAACAATATAAATGAGAAAAACGTCACATGATTATGAGAAGCGCCTAGTGGGGGGCTCCGGAAATTTCGACCGCCTGATGTTCTTTAACGTGCGCCTAAGTGTAAACACATGGGCCTCAAGCATTTTCACCTCCAACGAAAATGCGGCCGTCGCGGCCGGGATTCGATCCCGCGACCTGTGGGTCAGCAGCCGAGTGCCTTAGCCACTAGACCACCGCGGCGGGCAAACTGTATACACAGGCAATTCTGAACAGAATTCTGCACTGAACAAAATTCAGACAAAATAAGAACTCGTTCAGCCTACGGATCAAGCATAATTTAGAACAGGCTACTCAACAATCGACCACATTCATATACTATCAATCAGATGATAGAAAATGGATCAGAATACGCTGCAACACTATATATAGCCTTTATAGATTACGAGAAGGCGTTTGACTCAGTAGAGATATCAGCTGTCATGCAGACACTGCGGGATCAGGGCGTCGACGAAGCATGTATAAACATCCTGGAAGATCCTTTGCTACCATTATGCTCCACGAAAAAAGGCACCGTACATTAATAAAGAAGGATGTAAGACAAGGATGTAATATCTCTCCAAAGCTATTCACCACGTGCTTACAGGAAGTTTTTCAGTTGCCTAGAATGAGAAGAGTTAGAGATGAGAGTTAATAGAGAGTACCTTAGTAACACGCGTTTGCCGATGACATTGCATTGCTGAGTAACTCGGGGGACGACTTGTAATTCATGATTACTAAATTATACAATTAATTGATTGATATGTGGGGTTCAACGTCCCAAAACTACCATATGATTAAGAGAGACGCAGTAAATTATACAAGGAGAACAGAAAGGTGGGTCTTAAAATTAATCTGAAGAAAACAGAAGTAAGTTACAACACCCTCGGTAGAGAACAGCGCTTCGAAATAGGTAGCAGTGCACTTGGAGTTTTAAGAGAGTACGTCTACTTAGGACAGGTAGTAACCGCGGAGCCAGCTCACGAGATTGAAGTGCATAAAATAATAAGAATGAGGGGGGGGGTGGCACAGTCGGGAAGCATTATGACATTATGATAGGTAGATTATCACTATCCCTCAAGAGGAAGGTATATACCCGTTGCGTTTTGCGGGTACTTACCTACGGAGCAGAAACCTGGAGGCTTACAAAAACGGTTCAACTTAAATTGAGGACGACGAATCGAGCGATGGAAAAGAGCATGATAGGGGTAACCTCAGTGGACAATAAGAGAGCAGACGGGGTCGGGGAACTAACCGGGTTTAAGGTTATTATAGTTGCAATCCAGAAGAAGAAATGGATGTGGTTCAGGCATGTAGCACGTATGGCAGGATAACCGCTGCTCATTAGGGTAACTGACGTGATTTCCCGATAAGGCAAGCGGGTGTGGAGGAGACAGAAGTTTAGTGGGCAGATGAGAGGAGGAAGTTTGTGGGTGTAAAATAGCAGCAGAAAGCACAGGACGGAGTGTATTGGCGGAACATCGGAGACGCCTTTATCCTGCAGTGGGCGTAGTGAGGCTGCTGCTGCTGATGATGATGAAAGGAACGACACATCAGCGAGGGCTTTCAAAACTTGATTAATTGGTAAGAAATGAACTTCGGTGGGTAACGAATCACAGTGTTCGATGAAACAAATTGTATTTGAAAGTGTTAGTGAGTGGATGAATTGGTGCAATGTTTGAGGCACGATAAGCTTTAGTTGAAAAAAGGCAAGTAGGTATTAAAAGAAAGGGATCATAGGGAAACAAAGAGGTTTTTTATGGGGGTACAAAAGCTTCAGAAATTATATGTGCCGTCTTCTTGAAAGAAGCTGCAGGTTAAATTTCGAAAAAAAGCAGATGTTTCAGTTGAGGCGACGACAAATGAAACAAATAGGCTTCTGTTGTATTGATTCAATAGGCCTAACTTCGCACTTTTTATACGGGTTTCATACAGAAATAGCCTATTATAGGATTAGAAGAATCAGTGTTTTGTGCTAATTTAGTGAACTTTGGAGCAGCAGACATGTTTTCACAGATGTAGCCCTGTTTTTTTTTAAACTTTCACACAGATGTAATCTATAAGATTCGATGAAGTCAGCCCCTCAAGACCCTGCTGACCTCGAGGAAACAGTTAAGACACAGCTGGAGCTAAACACCACGCCATGACGTAGATGCTTCAGGGACAAAAATGTAATATAACTCCTTATCTGCAGTCCAATTAAGGAATAACGGGAAAATATGCATTACTTGGCGCTTAAATTGCCAAGACATTAGGATGGTTATCCTCTGTATTGCATCGTTTTGGCACTGGAACATGCTATACTCATTGCCCCGCGCTCCTACGCCCTGCACTTTTGGCGTTCGTCTAGCACTGTTTCTCTGGTTGAAAACGTGGCTCATGTGTCGTTTGGCGTGAAATTTCCCGGATGCTTCTATTCAACATTCAAAAATATATATTCTGAAAAAGACGGAATAATATGGAAAAAAAGGGGGAACACTTCATGCTGAACAGAGGAAAAGATTTGGCGCAAAAGCGTTGAAGTGTCGTGATTAGCGAACCACAATTCACAAGTCGATACGAGCGGGGTAGAGTGGGACGGTCTCGGAAACAATAACTGTTCCCGCACATGGCAATGTTCGTCTCTGCACTTATTTACAAGCGACGTCAAACGTAAGGGCCCTTAGCATGCAGTGCCGGCGCAAGAGCGCGTAGGGTCGCTTCGGCGCGCACGCTCCACTTAGAGAGCACCGCAGCAGCAGAAGCGGCCGCTGCAAAAAAAAAAAAAAGTACGCAACGAGCGAAGCGAAATAAATGGCCCGTAAACCGTCACGTGCGCCGCAGTAGCTCTCGCGAACCTTCATCGGGGTCCCCAAATAAAAGGAACTCGGAGACCGAACGTGCTCAGAGCTCGACTCACTCCCTTAACCTCAGAGCACCGTCGGAAACGTTTATTACTCTTCTTCTTCCGTGGCTCGGGTGTGTGTGCCGTGCATTCGTGACAGAACGAGCGTATACCGCCGCCTCGCGTGTCGGTATACGAGCAACTCTTTTGAACTGCAACGAATGAGGGACGTTGATCATTTGGCTACAGCCGCCCTTAAGGGATAACGACGCTGTTTGTTCGACGTAGTGCTTGTCCTTGATGCAATTTTCATGCGTATTGCGTGTCTCTTTTTGTATTAGCTTACCATGTCTTCTTTTCTCTTCTTATTTTTCGTCTTCGTCCTCCTATAACTTTTTCTATGCAAGGCAGTTCGCAGTGGGTGGAGCGGGGGGAGGCTTGTTTGTTCGAATTATGAGGTCCTAAGCGAATGTATATGTGCATGCGTACACGCTGGCAATTCGTTTTAGCCTCATTTGAAAAAGGCGCGCTGGTCCGAACAGCGCATTTGTGAACTTGCTCGTGCGCGAGGGGCGATTTCATTCAAGACTTCATTTATTTTCTCATTACTGCAATGTTTTTATTTTAACCATCTCGCGAAGAAAGTAGGTTCGCGTAGGTGCTGTTGACGTCGAAGAAATACGGCGCTATCATTTTTAGCGCTCGTTAAGCAGCGAATATTTCCGTTATAGCGCCGGAAACGACCGGAACGTCGCAGGTGAAATCCGAGAATCCTTCGGAAAAACTTCTACCGTTAATATGGCACGCGCATCTTCCGTTCTTGCAGCCGCAGATGAGTATTCATCTCCGTGTGCAGTAACGCGCAATATTGTAGGAGTAAGTGGTACTTATAGTTGTGGCAACAGCATGTTTCTTCCATAGATACATAAAAGTTATTGTTCGGTGTATACTGTAACGACCTTACAAGAGCCTGTGTGGTCGTCTCGAAGCATGGACATTTCTTTTCGCCTTATGCTCGTAATGACAGTTCAGCGAAAACTACGGAATATACGCCTGCTACGCGCATACCCTCCAACTAGGTAAGGGGAATATGGACGCTGTTGGTCGCGTAATTGGAACGAGTCGGGAAGCAGAAAATAGCGACGACCGGCGACAAGTGCGCGCAGTCATAAAATCCAGACGCAGACAGCGTGCCAGTGAAGGGCTCCGAAAATATGCGGCTTCATTTTCTAAGATATAGAACGGTCGCTTTGGCGACCAAGTGTTCCCTCGTATCCCTACGCCTCATCTCATTATGCACATATATTTTTTTTACAAAAAAGGGCAGTATTATACTCGTATAAGTTGCCCAGTTTTGAAGAGGCTGATCTATTCAATTAGACGGCTCAGAATGACGACTACTTCTAGCCTTGAATGCTGAACCACGCATACATTGGATCTGGAAGTATTTAAACTATATCTTCCTCCGCCGTCCCTGCGACGTGACCATATCAATGAAAAGCCGTGTAATTGATGGTATAAGTAGTATATTAGACATTTTTTACGATACTTGTTAATTTCCCACTATTTAAGCACTTTGTTTTTCAATTTGCTCGTCAGTTGTATTACCGTTATCTCTAAAAATGTTGCTAAATTAATTGAAAATATAACAAAGATACGTTTCTTCCGAGACAAAATTAGTTATCATTAACATTCTTCTTGAGTGAATGGGTTTTATCTACTTCAGTGCTACATTATTTTCTTGTTTACTAAGCTTTGCAGGGCATTTCGGTGTTTTTACAGGCACCGAGCACCTTTTCTCAAAACACGCGTAAATAAAAGCGTAAAAAAGTTTACAATAGGCAGAAATGGAGCACGACACACAGTTTACAACTTTCACAAAGAACTTTACATGCGAAAAATAGAGCCCTGAATTATTCTGCATGCTCGCGAAGCAGTCACTGAAGGGACTCGTACAGTGTTGTGAAAGAGATAAATTGCACAAAAGTGTCCGCCAATTCACATACGTTTCCAGCATAAATAGCACAAAACCCTCACATAGAGATAATATTTCGTTGTTGTTGTTGCTGTTATTGTCGGGTGCTATCTATATGCACCAGCAATATAAAAAAACAGCACTCATGAAGGCTTGGTACACGTACACTATTTTCGTCCGTTAAAGAAGGAAGAAAAACTAGAGAGGGAAAAGGCAAGGATGTTAACCAGTTTGGCAGGCTACCCAGCACAGGGCATATGACTGATGAAGCTTTCAAAATGGAAAAGAGAGAGAGAGAGAGACAGAGAGAGAAAGAGAGTGAGAGCACGCACGCACAAATAAGACGTCACACCACAGATCGACAGTTCTGTGTGGTATAAGACATTATTAAGAGTCTGCAGCCGCTCGCGCAAGTCTGTTGTCGCCTTCAACATTCCCTATACTTAATTCTCTTGGCATCATTGTCTGTCAGTTCTCGTTAATATTCTCTTGTCATTCAAAATTTCAGAAATGCCTTCGTTACTTTGATTATCAATTAATTTTCCGGGAGGCATTCAAAAATAGTTTCTAGTGTCATCGTTCTGCTGTAAAGACAAGCGATAGAGAGCGAGAGAGATCGTATCCGCAAAGCGTAGCGAGGACCATCGCAGAAGATAGGCTGCAAACTCACCTCGGTACCGCAGGCGTCGCAAAGAGCTTTGCCGGCCATTCCTACCCGAAACGAATATCGCTTCGTGAAAACCACTCTCAGTCATAAGTGGTATAACAGAGTGGCCTCTCTTTGGCGGCGTGCTGTTGGTGTTTGAAATCACCACAGCACGTTCACACTTCGCTCAGCTCTTCGAGCTGCACGAAGTGTGAACGTGTTGTGAGCTGCACGAAGTGCGAAGATCTGCGAGTTCCGGAGCCATTGATGTTGCTGAGTAGTCGGTCCTAAAGTCAACACTTACACCTCTTGTCGGGAGAATCACTGGTGCCGACGAACTTCGGATGAGTATTGAGCCGTTGGTGTAAATGTGTATTGGTCTGTGTATTTTTGGTGCAGTAAAATCAGTGTCATTAGGCCTTCTCGATTTCTAACTTAATTTTTCGCTGTTGTCCAAGCATTATGTTTTCAAATTCGGGCGTTCAGATGTTTTTGTATTTTGCCCAGAGTGCTACATGCTCAATGTTTCGTAATTTTGTAGAAGTTCCTGTTACTCAAGATTTCGCTTAAAACACCCCCCTTTATTCAAGCCTGGATTATTGGCTGTGGCGGCTGCTTTTTCGATGCAGGCGAAAATGCTGTCGGCCCGTGTGCTCAGATTTGGGTACACGTTAAAGAACCCCAGGTAGTAAACTTTTCGGAGCCCTCCGCTATGGTGACTATTGTAATCATTTGGTGCTTTTGGCACGTTAAGCCTCAGATATCATCAATCAAACGCAAATTTTTGTCTAGGCTTTGTTCTACGCAAGAAAACGATAGCGAGAACTGGACAGACGCGAACAAAGGCTAGCACAACTGCAACACTATTTTATTTCAATCAATCATTTAATCTAATCAGCACCTCATACAGTGACCAATACAATATTGTGCTCTTGTGCACCAGGTTGCTTAGGTTTGGTGTCTGCTTGTCTGTTTTTAATTTTCTCTCTCTCGTATGTTAGTTCGGTTCCTAAATTTCCAAGGCTTTGACAAGTGATTCGACGAAGTATCAGAGATTCGTTCACGACGGTGTATGACAGTTGTGAATGGCCAATTATCTCATGAAACACACACATTTTACCCATGCTGTAAGCGTGTATAACAAATATCCCCCTCCACATCTACCCAAAACTCCAGCCCCTCCTGCCAACCTCGCTTGAATTCTTGTTCGCGTATGCATAATGCACACTTACATATACGAACACCCACCCGAACATACAGAAGAGGAGGTTTAACACCCCGAAAAATATTTCAGACAGGGCCCCTGATACGACCTTACAGTGGCTTCACTTCTAGAGTGCGAATGAAGCATTCGTACGATTCCTTTAAAAATCTGCGCAGCTTTCACTGGCCCCCGTATTCTGAAACAAAGCTCCACTGGAGTTCCAGTTTTCGCTTAGCCGAGCTGAGCACAGCGCCGCCGCTCCACTAAAATGACGCAGTGGTTCTCATGAATTTATGCGGGCTATCGCTCATATTCAGTGAACATTTCTGCGGGAAGGTGGACCTGCCATTAGTGTTCTCAAGAGAAGTGGAAGCGCCGAGTGAAGAGAGGTTCCTGAATATGGGGATTACTCGTGCAAGACAGGATCCTACTAGAGCTTCTGGATTTTTTTCAGAGCTTCAATCGTTACCCACCTGTACGGAATGCTTAGGAAGTGATTGAGCACATGTTCCATAATGATGTTGATAATTTTCCATCTACGACACACGACTCCCTTTAACCGTGACAGCTCTGTGTAAAGGCTCCTAGGGAGCGTATGTGCAGTAGAAATGTGGCAAGTCCCACTAACATCACACGTCGTGCACCAAATATTTACAATTGGGAATACGAGGGTGAGAAACACCGATCAAGATTTATGTACAGATGTAACCTATAATTGAAGTAACCTTAAATAAGCCCTCCTTGACAACGGGTGGCACTTTCGAGCTTCTCGTGTTGACCATCTGTACAGAATGCATTGGTGGTGACTGAGCACGTGTTGGTTAATTATCATGATAATTTTATATCTACGACCGACGGCTTATCTCATTCATAACAGCTCTGTTTTAAGAAAGCCTCTATGTTTAAAAATGAACACATCAAATCTTTACTTAGTGATCGTATGGCGTAGTACACAGAGCCGTAAATACGGGTCTTCATTCTTCTGGTCTTTGGGGTATAGAAAATGCAGGAAGTCGCCTAAAGCCAATCGCCGAAGGAAGACGTGCCGTTTATCATTCTGGCGACGCAGGTGCCCTACCTAGGCCGCTTCCTTCGCACTGTACTCTGCCTGGGCTCCACCGGTCGCTTCCGTTCCGGAAGTCGTCCGTAATCTTGTCTCCTTTGTTACACTCCCTCGCCCTTCCCTCGACTCCGGCCGTGTCTGAACGTCATGCTAACAGAAAAGTCAAGGTCGGTCGTACCCCCGCACACTGGCTGTTCCAGGCCGGTTACCGTCGCGCTGCTAGGATATTGCAGTGCCTGCAGGATTTCGCTGCCCGTGGTGCTCGCAAGATACGGAAGACGCTGCCGGGGGCAGTGGCTGTGGTTGTCATGTCTCGCGAATGGTTTTGAAAAAAACCTAGCGAGGAGAGTTCGGTCCGCGGAAGAACGTGTAATGTTTTCTTGGGCTGTTGGCTAGGCCTTCAACGATTCCTTCTTCGCTCCGGTAATGCATTTGAGGTGAGTGTGAATGCTTATTATGTTATACCACGATCCACATTCTAAAAAAAGTCCTAATGCTCTAGTTATGCGCAGTTATTACGACGAGCAAGTGTCAATAACGCTGATCGAATTATGAACTGCAGTGATGTTCCGCGCAGGCATTTTTCCTTTTTTTCGGTAAATTTTCACCTGTCATTTTGAGCCAAAGGCAAAAAAGTGATTCTTCGTGGTATTGCAGGGAATTTCAGGAATGGTTAAATTCTTCTATGACGACCGATAATTAGCGGTCACAGTGCGTCTTCCCCTACTGTAATCGGTTTTGGCACATGCACCACGCGAGCATAGCCTTTGATATTTGTTTGGGATATGTACGCGGACCGACTTCTAGTTCAATACTGGTGTTAGACTTGAAGCTCGAAATGTGGAGTGTAGTAACAGTATATGAAATAATAAAGGCATGGTTTTGTTGCGTGGCACTGGAGGGGCTAGTTATAATTTCAAAAGTCGCCAGTACGCGAGGCGCATTTATTTATATATCATGTGTATGCATGGATGGGGGCACAAATTGTTACCGTTGTGCAGGGAAGGATGCTGGAAATTTTGTCAACGTTTGCAAGAAAAAAATCCTCGAAATAGGAAATTTTCATCTATCTGAATGAGAATATTTCGGCATGGTGTGCAACATCACTGATAAACTGAAGGAGTGCATAAAACTGAGCCGGTTGATACTTAAGACGGGAACAGCGCGGGACAAGCGACGGTGCAATCACCTTTCTTTCTTTCGTCGTCCAGTGTCCAGTGCTGTTTGATTCCGTCATGATCGAGATATTACTAGTGAATGCGGCTGGCTGATATAAATGTTTCATGCATTTGCTGCCACGTTTATGCACTCTTAAACCATGGGGAGCTCTTGATCTTGCGACGACACTCACTTTGAATAATTTTTTTGCATTATTATACCTTGCTTATTTTTTCTTGGTTTCGGCTTTCACCTTAAATAGGAAGAGCCTCTATTGCCAAAGAAATTCTTAAGTATTCGTCAGTAGCCGAGCCGTTCGTAAGATATAACAAGAACTGTTGCGTGTACTTATCGCCAGTGTTCACATGCACTACGTCCTGTGCGTGTGTCTTCCATATTCGGCTCAGCAGAGGACAGTTAGCGGCGTGGCAGATTATCTAGACCACAGGTCCGTTTCGCGGTCATAGGTCGGCGAACTCACTCATGAGTAGACGACTCACTCGCACTCCCTCAGACTCAGATTTAGCCGTGAGTTTGAGTCTGGACAGGTCCGGTTGAAAAAATTTTCTTGAGTGCGAATCCGAGGGAGTCCTGTTCCGTAAATTTTTGGTGAGTTAGAGTCCGGGTGAATCAAAAGCGTAAGATATACTTCTTGAGAGAGTCTGAGTAAGTTTCACTTTTTTTTCGCCAACCTGCATTCGCGGGTGGGAGTTTCGGACGCATTGAGACGTGTCAATCATACCCCAAAAAAATTAAAACCTATGTTGTACATTTTGCTGAGACAGGGTTAGAGGCCCGTCTCTAGAGCATGAGTTATGCGAAGACTCCGAGTCATAGGCAGTACCGAGCATCTACGCATCGGCCAACGTGACGCATGCAGAGGATTTCACTGAATAGCACAGCTAAGCCTCCTGTTATCTCCCTGCCTGTTTTGGTCTCTCTAATTTTCCCTTACTCTAAGGTGGAGTAAAAGTACACAGCAGACCAAAGGCGTGATGTTCAGAGATAATTTGTTCTTCGTTCTTTTCATGAAACATTTACTTCTTTTCTTCAAGAAGTCAGAAGAGTCAACGGCAGCCACTTGTGCTGCTAGACGTATCATGTGAGATTATACTACAATAATTGTTGGGGTTTGACGTCACAAAATCACCATATCACAAGAGAGACGCTTTAGTGGATTACTCCGGAAATTTCGACCACCCGAGCTTTTTTAACATGTATTTTCCGCTCCATGGAAAATTCGACCGCCGTGGTCGGGATTCACTCGCGTGGCCTGCGCGTCAGCAACCGAGTGCCCTAGCCACTATAGATAACCGTGGCGTGTGTCATATACAAGATTGCTGGCTTGCATTAAAACGCTTAACAAACGAACACAATATGTCATTTCGAACTCGGTAGTAGTTTTCACATTCATTCACTAAGCCATTCGCTGTGACTCATACTGAAGTATCGCTCCAATTACTAATGGCTGGTTTGTTTGTTTGTTTGTTTGTTTGTAGCCTAGGATTCATGGCACATACCCATTCTGGGGGATGGGCCAAAAAACCATATTCTCATATGAACGATAACTGCACTTTTGCTTACAAAAAGAAAAAAAGCTGTAGAATTGAGACAGTTAATTAAAAAAACAGATTCGGAGAGTGAGAATAAAAACAATAAGAAAATAGACACTGGTTTCTGTCGTTTTTTTTCATTTTCTTATTTTCTTTTTTTTTACTTATTACACAAAGGATGTCACAAACCAGAAGCGCAAACTGAGCGCAACACAAACACAATAAAAACACAAACGCATTCAGCATAGCGATGTATTTGTGGGTCCACCGGGTTTACTGTAGCCACGGAATGGTTCCCCCTATGAGCAACGCTACGCCATGAACAACGCCATACGCCGTGAAACACAGACGAGCGCGTAACGGAAGGCAAGTTTTTACCTTACTATTGCGATTCTTGCTCACATTGATAAGTGCAGAAGAAACAAGATACAGGCTGTTCCCGCTCCGCATTACCTGCGTCTAACGATGCAGATTCGGCTGGACCACCGCTAAAAAAATTCTTAGCATATCACTAACGCGCCCGCTCAGACAATGGTAAGATCGCAAGCAAAGCGGCGCAGCTTTAGAAGACGGTGTAGGAAGTTGCACCTGTGTTTTCACGGGATTTGTATTTCAGATACAATCGATCCGTATTTCGCTTGGAAATCGGCGGATGTTAATCGCTCCAGAAAGCAGGCACTTATTATGCGTAGCACGGTCGGTGTTGGCTTTCGAACGGGTATGTGGTTTAAGCTTGAACAAATAGCGGACACCACGCATCGGTTATGCGAGTGTTATTGTATCGGCTTTCTGAACATGTGGGGTTTAACGTCGCAAATTTATCATATGATTATAAAAAACGCCATAATGAAGGGCTCTGAAAATGTCGACCACCTGGGGTTTTATGACGTGCCGTATGGGCTTTTTCTGAGCAGTACCTAAATGCGTTTCATTATAAATCCGTGCCACGGGTAAAAAAAAAAACGTTACACAGAGTGCGCACGAACACAAGTGCCGAACGATTGCGTATGCCATCCCGATGCTTGAGCCGCTGGCAACTTGACTAAGTTTCGCATTCTCAACCGAGGGCTTCATGAATGAAAAGAAAAAAAAAGAATCTTAGTAGTGTGCACAAAGTCGAAAATCACCGCGAAAGTGCTCTACAAAAATTACTAACCAGCAAAGCTGATACGTGCGCCTCCGGTCTTTATCAGCCATTTATTTATTGAGGGGGGGGGGGGGTCATTAAAGTCTTTCACAATTCTTATAAAGTGAGTTTTCTGAATCCGTACTCGTTTAATCGTCAGTAAAACATTGTGAGTTGTGGGATGGACCTCATTTCTGTGGCCCATATGCTCTCTTTTTCCTGCGGATCACTTCCTTTTTAGTGGACCAATGATGTGGTGCTTGCCAGTTTCTGTGGCGCAGACGCGTGAGGATGTTTCGCGCGCATATGTACGGACGAACTTCTCTTTTGCCTAGGCCTAGACAGCTTCACAGTAAAATACCTACCATCCGAGTACGTCCTAATGTACCAACTGGCGATGGCGATCAGTAAGAACACCGACACATTACATATGTCTTCATAGAAGCTCAGCCACGCAGGTTAGAGCCGATGCTTGTGACACTAACAAGACCAGAAAGAAAAAGTATTGACCACAATTAACACAAATAAGTTACAGTCTAACATTGTTTTTTAGGCAACATTTCTTCTATTTTAGACGCTGTGCCTGTAGTCTTGCCCGAGTTGGTTGACTAATGGTAAATTGCAATTGCACGTAAAACATTCGAACATTAGGCCTGTTGCTAGTAAAGAAAATTAAGGCAGCCTCGCACTAGTGGAGCCAAGCCTGTAGAAATTTCGTTGGTTGGTTGCCCCTAGATGCCTGGCGTAACCCCTCACGGTACCTAATCTTCAAAAAAAAACTGTTTCACCATTCGAATACATTTAGATAGGGATGTCTTTTTTTTTAAACAAAAGAATTGGTGAACAATAAAGTAATGCGGAGTTGAGCTGCCCTCTTTACTTCGCTTTAGTTTTCTTTGTCTTCCTCTCCTTCTTCTACTTTTTTTGTTTTCTCTCTTTCTTGTTTATTTACGTGTCTTTTTTGTCTCATTCAATTTCCAATAATTATATTATTTCTTGCCAACTATACATTTCTCACTTGCTTCCTCTTTTGTTCTGTCTTTTTCTTTCTCTTTCTTTCAATGTTATTCTTTCGCTTTCTGCATTTCTTTCTCTTTTTATGTTTGCCTCCATTTCTATACCATGTTTTACTCTCTCAGCTCTTCATATCTCTCCATCTCACCTTCACAATCATTTGCCATACCCTTGTTATACTACACCATGCAAGGATGTGCCATGCTCATATACTGTGCTTCGGTACCCGAGTGGTTAAAACATTCGCCTTCAAATCGTGAGTTCAAATTCCGCCTCGTGATCACTTGAAGCCGAGAATTTCTCTCTTTTTTTTTTCTTTCCCTGTACTCTCTTTCTCACCCATCAAAGTTATCACAGGTCACCCTGAAGAAATGAGCACACGTGTTCTAGGTGCGATGCAAAAGATGAAAAATTAGTGCGTGCCGGTTCATGATTATCACTTTTGTCTATGCGCCATCAGCCAATGCTCGCTTATACAAATCCGCCATTAACAAAAAAAAAAAGAAAGGTGCAGGAGAATAGTTTCGTACAGTGACGACATATGCGAAACTGCCGTGGCACCATCCTGAGTTTGTGCGAGTAGTTCGCTCAAAGTCGCACGTTAGCGAGTTGCATTTCCGAGGCACGCCCGTTTCGGTGAAAGCGATATTACGCTAATATGGTTCAAGAACCTGGGTGATGCGTCTTTATACAGGGACGATAGAGGTTTTACCGCACTCTGCCTTACGGAACATTACCTTTTTTCACAAAAAAAACATGATTTCTCTGCTCTGTTGGCTTGAAACGGTTGTTCTATTGTCCTTATATATTGTGTTGTCGTCTCGTGTTCATGCTGCACCTTGACGAAGTGTCCTTATTTTACGATAACATCACCGGAAACGAGATGCCAGCATATACGAAAACAGTCTGGTGAAAAAAAGGATGGGCATGAGAAAGGGTGAAATAAGAGGGAAAAGGAACACAAGTAAAGAAAGGCAGAAGGGGAAAGCTTGTTAAAGGATCCCTGAGCTAACTCTGAAAGAGCACATAACAAGCGCGCTATCTTGGCGTTTCTAATCTTCTCGGCATGACTTGTGACGTGAACAATCTGTTCACGTGACGTCATGGGTAAGTAAGCTCTTGATTGGGCCCACACATGAGGGTTACGAATGGTGAATTGCCTCTCACCCTTCTTTGGCATGCATTGAATAATATGGGGGGTTTAACATCCCAAAACCACCATATGATTATGAGAGACGCCGTAGTGGAGGGCTCCGGAAATTTCGACCACCTGGGGTTCTTTAACGTGCACCCGAATCTGAGCACACGGGCCTACAACATTTCCGCCTCCATCGGAAATGCAGCCGCCGCAGCTGGGATGTCTTTGGCATGCAGTCGCACGCACATTATGACTTGTGTGGCGTGATAATCATACGCTATCAACTGATTCCACTTTCGTTAGTTTTCTGGGTAAGGAAGCTCGCTCTACTGAGCCGGCGCACCACCTTTGTGGAGCGAAAAAAAAAAGGCGGGGGGGGGGGGGCTGCCTACAGAACAATGAGAAAATTTTTGTTAAATGTGCCAACGACGTCGTGTACGAGCTTCCTTTGTCCTGCAACAAAGTCTACATCGGCAAGTGGGGGCGCTGCCTCAATGACAAACACAGGGAACAGATCGAAGCACCTGAGACCGAATCAGAAAACACGAAAGAAATCTGAATAAGAAGAACAGAAATCACATCGTTGACCACTGCATGACGTGCTTTCATTGAGAACCATGTTTCCAATTCAAGTCCTAGGCGGAACTAGAAGAAAAAAAAAACGGCTCGCGAAACGCTAGAAGCATTGCTCATTAAAAAAAGTGACTAGTGCGTGAGCGAGACTTCTATGTCACTTTACAATGCTTAAGTTCAATTTCTCTCGCGCATTATCTGAATTTTCATGGTTGTTGGGACGGTGTGTCTCCACAGCGTGTTGATGTATAAAGGCATGTATCCTCCGTGAATAAACGTCTTCAATAGTGCGTGCCTGTGCTTGTCTGTTCATGTTTAGTTGCGCCACTTGCAATGGCTTCCATGTCAAAACACCAACTCACCCAACATTCAACTCTTTTAGAGTTCACTTCGTTTTGTGCGTCGGACTTTGCAAGCGGAGATAGCAGTGTGCATCCAAAAAGCACGCCATACGTTCGTAGCCTGGCGCTGACCTAGTTCTTGTGTTTTATGAATAAATAGTACCTGTAAGAAGAGTAGTGAAGGTTGAAAAGACACCACACTCTCGTATTTTAACACGAAGCGTTTCAAAATTTCTTTGTGAGTACAGTTTGTGTCAGTGGACTTCTGGATAGGGTTAGTGATGAAAATGTGACAAGAAAAGAGAGACAAATACTGCTCGGGAACTGCAACCTTTTGACTGATTTCAGAGTAACTCTTTCAAAATTGTAAATATTTCTTACACATTGATTCGTCCACTAAGAACCTTGACTTCCACTTTATACATGTGCTGTTCGCCTCGGTGGATCAGCAGCTTCGTGACACGGCTGCTTACCCGAAGGTCACAGGTTCGATCTTGCCTCAGACGGTCGCATTTAGATGGAGGTGCATTGGCAGAGGCCTGTTTACTGTGCGATGTGAGTGCACGTTAAAGAACACCAGGTGGTTGAAATTTCAGCTGCCCTCCCCAACAGCGTCTCTCATATTCATTCCTATTGTGGTTATGGTACGTAAATCTCTACATATTATTATTATTATTATTATTATTATTATTATTATTATTATTATTATTATTATTATTATTATTATTATTATTATTATTATTATTATTATTATTATTATTATTATTATTATTTTACACATGTGACAGTGTGTAGTGTGTAACACCCTCTTTGTAGAGTCACGTTGACTCTCTTTGGGATAGTCGTGGAACGCACGACTGCCTAAAAGGGAGTCAATGCACAGCTCTCCTAAAGTGTGTCAATGTTATTCTAACATGTGTAAAAGGAGCCAAGGACACCTTTCTTTCTTAGGCTGTATAAGACGGGTCCGCCAAGTGAACGATGAAATATACAATGTCTTCAGAAGATTATTTCTAACGGCTATTTAACATATCCACTGTTTAAACGCGAACAACGATATTCCACGACGCAAGAGCACTGCCGGCGACATGCTTCCGGCGAACAAAGAATATTTTACAGCGTCAACTCAACTAACGCTTTGCGTGAGAACAGTGCGATACCGTGATACTGACCTCTATTCCACAACTGCACAAAAGTTTTCTTCCCCTTACTTCGTAAACATCCGTTCAATGCAGACGTTCTTTAATTAGTTTGTTTATAAACTGGGCCTTGTTTGGCAATAGAACTTCATTACCCTCATTCATTGGAACATCGATCTGCTCCACAAGGCTACCTAATGTATACCGCGTCGCGCTCTCGGCTGTGGCTCTGTCGCTGTTGGAGCAGATCGCAGCTGGGACAACAAAGACACGGCGCGAGAACGCACGGGTACAAAAAGCGTGAGTGGAGGCAACTGAATGTCTAGGCACATATATCGCGTGTTCAAGTAATAATGCACGACGCTTCGATTGTTAAAAAAAAAATCTCTTTGAGTCAACTCACACGCTTCGAGCGACTTGCAGCGCTTCAATTTTTTACATGCTGAAGTTATCGATAAAGAATGTGCTGCATGATGTTTTTATTTCATGCACACGTTTTGTTTATATGTCGTATTTGAGTTGGTGCTATGGCCTAGCAATGAGAAGCAGAGTTTTGAGAAAAGCACCTGCCTAGTTAAGGAACAGTCACGAATGCACGCTCCTATGAGGGCATACGTATTGTGTTCAGATCCTGCTTGTGATAGCGTATTGCTCCACTTAATCAAGTAGCATGTCAGGTAAAAAGCCAAGCGTACATTTCTAACTTCTCATTAAAACATCTCCAAGTAGATCTTTCATGCAATCAAACCATAGTTTCAGAATAAAAGTTTATCCAATAAAAAAATAAAAGTTTATCCAACCCAAACCATAGTTTCAGCACATTTCACTGTATAGCTCCACGTGATGCGGCGTTGCGCATTTAATCTCGTGTTGTAAGTGGCAAAGATAGCTATAAGGCATTCATTACGTGTCTTGTGTTCCTTCTATTTTTACCACGAGTAGTGGTCGGAGACAACTGTACCAACAGAGCATCAACCAACAGCGTATAATGCCTTCCAGGTGTGCAGCGGGTACCACGCTTCTTCGAAGAATAACAAATAAACAAATAATGAGATAGAAAGTGATCTCCTACTTTACTAAAATTGTAGTGATTTGTGGCGTAGTAGGTGCTATGCAGATGTACTTGTAGTAGTTGTCCCAAAAAAAGTTTCCAGCTTTTGCTTTGATTGTGCTGCACGTTCTGCTGCATTTGCAAGTGCTGCACCTGGTGAATTTTTCTCGCGCAGGGGGGTGGAATATAAAGCCTATATCTATAAGTGAATCTTCTGAAACCAGAATGTCAATACATTCACAAATCTGAGAAATACAATGCACTAACGAACTACTGCACTGGGGCTGTATTAAACGCGCACTCCAGTCAGGCCGCGGCAATGCTTCGATGGTTCATAATGCTCCCCACAAGCGGCACGGTATCGAGGATTAGCATCACGCTTAGGTATCCCAAGCTACTTCACCAACGAACACCCCTAATTTTGCACTTCGGTGCGTTTCAAATAATACTAAACTTGAAGTTTAAAATCGGACGGGAGCTGATCTGGTTGATACGATGCATGGCGAAGTTAGAAAACAAAAACTGAGGCACTGCACAAAACAATGAAAATAAAAAACACGCACACACAAGCAGATATTTCGACTCCTAAAAAACTTTAAAATTAATTACTGAACAGCCACTTGCTCAGATAATAGGGCCTCTCTAATCACATATAAAGCTTTGTTCAACGCACTGATGCATTGGTTGACTATTTGACATGAAGTGATGGGCGTCTTCAGCATGCTGCTGCTTCTGGCTAGGAATGTGCGCTACATTTAGTCACGTAACGGTGGGAGGGGAAGATGCAAGCTTGCGGTGATGCGCAAACAGGGGTTGTGTCAGACAGCCAACTAACCAACGAACCGACAGAGAGTCAACAATACCTAGATGACACTGTCACCACCCGCGAAACTCCAAACAAGAATTTTTGTCGGCCAAGTGAGGCGTTTAAGAAGAATGTGTAGCAACAATGGTGAATATGTCCACCACCTAAGTAACCTAAAGGAAACATTAGTTGAAAGAATTTACCAACAAGACGATTTCATAAAGGTTTGCAGCGAAGCATGTAAACTAGATAGGAAAACAACACTGGCTAAAAAAAATCCAGAGCACAACCCAATCAGCTGCCAGCGTATATCCTCAAATACTCAAGTGCGCTTCCAGACATAAATAATATAATTCATGAGTATTATCCAATATTTGCAAACAACAAGCGCTTCAGGAAAGCGTTTCCCGAAGTACCAAAGGTCATGTATCCGCAAAACAGTAATTTCAAGCCCATGTTAGTGCATGAAAAAGTAAACCCTCATTCTACTGCCCAAGTGCTTCCGTCCAAAATGCAGGCTTGCAAACACCCTCAAGATAATATGATAGCTAAAAGCACAGGGAGTGATTATGTGCATCATATAAAATCTAGTCTTACCTGGAACATGTTCATGTTGTCATTTTATTTATTTATTTATTTATTTATTTATTTATTCATACTGTAAGCCTTAACAGGCTCATACAGGAGTGGGAAGAAATTATACAGATTGTCATCTTCACATTAGACCACAGAACAAAAAATAGTAAACAAAAAAATGAACACGGGAAAAATAAGAATGAACAGTACAGACTACTCTAAACAATTACAAATTACAACTGTACATCTAGTCGAAGAACCAAGAAATAAAACAGAATAAAAACACCACAGGCTAACGGGGAAGAGTGCATATTAGACACAGATCTGAGAATTGAAACATCGAGTGGCATACAAATTAAAACGTACATTCAATGAAAAGTTGCGCCATTATTCTACAACGCTGCAACTTACTGATCCAAAAACTTTTCAAGATTGGTAGTGAATGATTCGAGAGATTCAGAGGAGACTATATCACGTGGCAGGTTATTCCATATTTCTATTACTGACGGAAAGTAGGAATACTTAAATGAATTGTTACGGGAGATGAAAGGCCTGATACTCTTGTCGTGGTTTGTTCTAGCGGAGCGCTGATATGGTAGTTTCAAGTACTCGTGTTTGTTGATGTTAATGTTGTCATGATAAAGCAGATAAAGAAATTTTAATGCAGCTTTGCGTCGCCGGATCGCCAGTGTTTGAATGCTTGCCCTATTGCGGAGCGCGGTTATGTTGACATCTCGAGAATACTGAGAATACACAAATCGGAGCGCTTTATTTTGTATTCCCTCCAGCTGGTTAAGAAGGTAAGTTTGATGCGGATTCCAGATTACACTGCCGTATTCGAGGATTGGTCGTACAAGGCATTTATAACTTGTTAGTCTAACTTTGGAAGGGGCTAGAGCGAGTTTCCTGCGAAGATATTCCAGCTGTTTACGCTTTTGTGCACGTCTGGTTAATGTGAACATACAATTTTAATGTGTTTGTGATGGTAACGCCCAAATATTTCACCGAAGCGGCCTCTGCTACGTGTAGTCTATTTAAATGATACCCAAATTTTAAGGGTGCTCTCTTTCGGGTTATATGCATATACGAGGTTTTTCCTACGTTTATTTCCATTCCCCATTCTTGACACCATCTTGAAATGTTAGTTAGGGAGGTATTAAGCCGTAACTGATCGTTGATCGTTCGTACTGTGGTATAAATGACACAGTCGTCAGCAAACAGTCTAACTGTGACGTCAGGTTCAACATGACATTGAATGTGATTAACGAAAATTAGGAAAAGAATCGGGCCTAGCACAGACCCTTGTGGGACCCCCGAGTAAACGTCTAACTCTTCAGATTCAGCGTCGTTTACTTTAACGTGCTGACTGCGGTTTGAGAGGTAGGCGGCTATCCAGTGTACTATATTGGTTTCAATCCCGATAATCTTCAGCTTGTCAATTAGTTTTTGATGGGGCACCTTATCAACTGCTTTGGAGAAATCTATGAATATTGCATCACATTGAAGTCTCGAGTTGATTACGGTAGCAAAGTCATGTGCTATTTCGAGAAGTTGGGTTATGGTAGAGAGCCCTTTTCGAAAGCCGTGTTGTTTGGAGTAAAGTAGGTTGTTATCTTCTAAGTAAGTGGTGATTGCCTTGTTGACTATATGCTCCATTACCTTGCAACAAGAACTAGTCAGTGAAATCGGCCTGTAATTGGTCACAAGTAATTTGTTACCCCCTTTATGAATAAGAAGGACCCTGGCACGAAGCCAGCCCGTCGGCAGCGTGACTGTTTGAAGCGATGATACGAAAATTGCATGTAGAAAGGAGTTATTTGTTCTGCGTAGCGCCGTAGAAAGGCATTTGAAAGATCGTCAGGGCCTGAACGTTTCTTGACGTCAATCTGCAGCAACAAGTTAAGTAATCTTTCATGTGTTATGACTAGTTCCGACATTGATAACGCAGAATCTAGCACAGTTTTGTTTTGAGCAGACGCAGAAGTGCGTGCAAAAACCGACTGAAAGTACCTGTTAAACGTGTTGGCCATAGTGAGAGCTTCATCCGTAATAGTCCCGTTGGTATCGATTTGAGTAACGTGGTCCGCGGCTTGGATAGATAGCGCCAAAACTTTTGTGGATGCTGTGTCATGAAACTTGTTAATGTCGTTGAAAAGAAAACGTCTCTTGCGTTCCTAATAGATGCCTTTAGCTCATCCGAAAGTCGGCGAATATCGTCAGGATTACGTTTCTTTTTTCGCATTTTTTGCAGCCTTCTTTTCAGGTGGATCACACCACGCGTAATCCACGGGTTTCTGCGTTTTGTACGTTTGAGTCGCGTGGGTACGAATGTTTCCTCACAATATTTTATTATATCTTTTAGTTTAAGCTACAGATTATTCACTGTATGGTGATTTTCAATGGAAAACGTTTCTAACGCTACTTCGAGGTAGTCAATAATGCTGACATAATCAGCTCTATTGTAGTTTTTAACAGCTACGCGTGATTTAGGAACTGGTACGCTGTGACCGATAGTGATTGTTAAAAGAACAAGTTTATGATCAGATATGCCCTCTTCTAGTGTGACATCAGCTGTTAGATGGTTAGAGATAAATGCAAGGTCTAGTATTGAAAGCGTATGCCCCTGAATGCGCGTTGGTTCTGTGACAAGGTGAGATAATGAAAAACTAAATGCTATGTTCAAAAGCAGCTCAGAACTAGAAACATCTCTACTACCAGCTGTCAGTGTATTCCAGTCAATAGTGGGCAAATTAAAATCCCCGGCAAGAATTAACTTAGTACGGTCTTTCATCTTGCCATGAAGGAAGTCGTGAATTTTTATGATGTATTCGTCATAAAGAGTAAATTGGTGAAACAGGACAGCCTGTTAATGTTAGATTAAACGGTCATCGCGCGGACAGCGTAAAAAAATTTACCGAAGGCCGTATCTCAGCATTTTAATGTAGCAGGACACAACTTCGACGCTCTCAAACTGTACACTCTTCCCTCAAGCTTCGGGTCCGCAAGAGATAGAAACAATAAATATTCTTACCTTGTACACAAGTTCAATACACTCCAGCCAGTAGGTATAAACGTTTCTATAAGGACTCCTGTATCGATTGAATATGGTGCCAACACAAAGAGAACCACTATGAGAGAAAGAAAACTTTATTTGCGCATAACGCGGGGCATTCCAAATGCTCGGGCCCCTATTCCAAGGCTCCGCTGGCCCTAGCCATCATCTCTACCCGTTGGACCAGCCAGTTCTGATCAGCAATGGCCGAGCTGGACAGCAGTGCCTCCCATTGTTCCTCTGTGTTGTTCATGTTGTGTTCTTCATTGTGATGTGTACACTCCCACGTGATGTGAAACAGAGCTCGTGTGGCACCACACCACGGACCTATATCTCAGTATGCTGTGGGGTAGAATACATGTAGCCTGTGTAAGTTCGTGTAACCAAGACGAGTTAAGCCTCGAGTCCAGGATTTTCAAACATGCGATTCTAAAACTCAGGCAACCAGTTCGACAAACAGGACTCCGCAACACGTGTATGTCCTCACCTCCCTACCGCTTCTTTATTTTCTTTTAAATCCGAAGCATTTCTTAGTGAGCTTTGGTGACTTTGAGCGTATCTATCTATCTATCTATCTATCTATCTATCTATCTATCTATCTATCTATCTATCTATCTATCTATCTAGCCGCCTACGACTTTTAGCTCTCCTGGCTGTTTCAATAGTGGTATCGATACCAAACATGGTATGGCACAACATGACTTTATGAAGAACATATTTGACAAGTCATAACATGAAAATCATGACATGTGTCATGAATGTCATAATATACATTTCATGGTGCTGCACCTCTTGCGGTGGATTCATTCTTATGGCATCTTGCAAAACTGATATGGTGTGACATGATTGCATGCCGAACACAAGTGATACGATCCTAACATCAAAATCATGACATGCGTGTCATGTAACACCATGACTACATGCACGCTCATGATGCGCGCACGGCCGTTTCGCTAGCGTCATATATACAAAATTTGGTATTACGGTACGTGAATGGATGACGAAGGTATGTGACTGGTGCAAACATGATAATCATCAGATGCGTGTCATGTAATATGGCTACATACTACGCTCATGATGTGCTCGCGGCCGTTTCGCTAGCTTCACATGTACCAAACTCGGTATTACGCGACGCGAACGGACGTCGTAGGTAAATGACACCACCAAACATCATAATTATGGCATGTGTGTCATTGAACATGACAACATTCTACACTCATGATGCGCTCGCGGCCGTTTCGTTAGCTTCACATATGCCAAATTTTGTATTACGTGACATCAATGGATGACGCAGGTATGTGACTGGCGCAAACATAATGATGAGATGCGTGTCATGTGAGAACATGACTACATACCACAGTCAAGGCGCCAATACATTTCGACGTGACGCGGTGCGCGTGCTCGCCAGCGTTCATTTCGTCGCGTCACGCCAGCGTTGCTACGCCAGGCGCCGGTCCTGCCATACATTCACAGGTGCGCGCCACACTGCGTTGCTTTGAAGCATGTGTGTTCAATCGCGTCCGGAGTCCCTCAGTCACGAAAAGAGAGAGACGCAGTGTTGTCTGCGTTAAGGTCCCTAGATTAAACTAAGGACCTTAGTCTGGGTAACGCATCGGCGCGGAATACAGCATGTCGCATTTCACGCCGGTTGCCATCGGGCCGCGCCGACGAACGCTGGTCGCACCTGGCGCCAGACTATATCTAGAGTGCTCGCGTTTTACCAACATTGCGTCGCTGTGCCCAGCATGCGTGCGCGTCAACACTACAATGGAGTATATTGGGCCCTTCATGATGCGCTCGCGCTCGTTTTGCTAACTCCAAATATACCATATTTGCTGTTACGTGACGTCGATTGATGATGAAAATTTAAGACTGGTGCAAACATGATAATCCTGACACGCGTGTCATGTAAGAACATCACAACATACCACACTCATAGCGTGTTCGCGGCCGTTTTGCTAGCTCCAGATATACTAAATTTGATATCACGAGACGTGAATTGACGACTAAGGTAAGCGACACATACAAACATGATAATCATGATAAGTAAGTCAAGTACAGCATCATTTACCTCCACCTCGTAACATTGTGCTGATTTAAGAGTGATATATCAACCTTCCTCATTCGTGCTTCGCATATCATCGATTCCCACTATACGTGGAATCTGCCATTTTTTTTATTCATGGAATACCTGTTGCTTTTTCACTCATACCATTCTTCACAGCCCCCTCCTCCCCCGCTTTCTCACACACGCGTAATCCTCCCCAGCTTTGTTAGGACACAGAAGAGCGTACGCAGTGTTTGTCATGCTAGCGCAAGGAAAACCAGTTCTGCTTTAGCCTTGAGGAAGACAAGTCCGCTTGTCCAAACGTTGGCTTGACACAACGCCTGTTTGTGCATCATTTAGTCATGCGCTTTCCTAATATATCTGAATACTACAAAAATAGATCGATCTCACTTCTCTGCAAATATGTCAGACTATTTCTCTGATCGTACCAATAAAACCACCTGGGATTAAAGTATAGAAACAGAAAGTAGCAATGGTTATTTCCTCCTTCCTTCTTCGAAGTTAGAGAAAAACGGTTTTAGCATTCGACAACTAGAAAAAAAAATCTAGATTAGTTTTCAGCCCTACAAGTGTGTTCTTCCGCCACGCATGTGGTCATGCAGTACTTTTCAAGGAGCCTATATGGGTTCAGTTCCCTTCCTTGGTGAACCCCGCCTCACGTATACCGTCTATACGCTAGTTCGAGAGCGATAAAGTAGATTCAATAAACGCTTCAATGAGTTCGAGAAAAGATTACCCGAGTTTGGAAAGAGGCACTAGAGTGGACTCTTCGAACAGTAGATTGCTGCTTTGGAGGGTCGTAAAAGTGGGAAAAGAGAAAGAGAGACCCACTGTGTTTGGGCGCGACAGCCTGTGGCCAAACAGGGGAGTAACGATCTCACTTCAGTCTGCAGAATCATTCTGAGCATTCTGGTTTCCAGTGCTCACTTTCTGACGGTGTTTTTTTTTTTCCTGCATAATTGTATGTACCATACTCTCGGTTGCATTCGCCTCCTAATTTGCCTTCTAACGGCAATTAGTGTTTAACGTCTGTTTCGTGTCGGCCATAACCGCGTTCACAAATCCGCTTGCGCTATAGGGTGAGTACACGCGAAACACACTCCGAACACAACAATAATGATGCGTAAAAGAACGTGCAGTGAACCTTGTCTGTTTACGAAAAACAGTAGTAACAAGACAGCGCGATGTGGTGGAGAACACATACTAAAGCGCATGATACCGGATAAAAAATTTAATGTACAGTGTCGGGTATATTGGCATTGAAACAGGAGAACCACTTCGGAGCCGAGGACAACCAGAATTGAAGGGAATGGCACCGCGTAGTATATTTTGACCTGATTTTTCAGGATAACCCAGCGGAGCCTTTTACTATTGTCTTCAATGTTTCCTGTACTTTTGTCCTACACGCAAGAATGTTTTCTTTGCTTTATAACTGATCAGATCAAATAATCAACGCGTTTCCTCGTCGCGATGAGTCGTTGCTCATCCTATCTTGATTACCTACGCGCACTTATCTTTCATACATTCATCAGGTGCCGCTTCAAGTACTGGATAGAGCCACAAAATGGGACATTTCTTGGTTTTGTTTTCCAGATGTAGCTAGCATTTAACCAGAACCTGATTAAAAGTGTGCGCCTAGTTTATGGCATCGTGACGTCAAGGACTAGAGCTTATACACCGAAGGCTTAGCAGTAAAACAGAACACCCACTCGTAGCGGTCTTCGCAGACACGCTATAGGTTTAAGACCAGTAACTCGAACTTTTCTCGACTCGCATCATATTGTACATCAGAAAATTGCTAGTTTTATGGAGAACCAAGCTTGGTGACCTTATCTGCAAACATGAAAAAAACTGCTGTAGGAAGCACAACTGGTCCTAACGTTAGATCAAATGATCTAACCATTTCGGCTATATTGGTGTGACATATTCGGCTTTAAACCCAACATGTGTGTTTCGTTCTATTTCGTCTCCTCATAAACTCTGCGCCTGACACTGAATGTGATGATACTACATACGCCGTTGCTTCAGGCCCTCCACATGTCATTTTCACGACTTTAGTGTAGGAGCTGTCTGTCCAGTTTCACTTGGAGCACGTCCTTTTATCAACGACGGCATTACCAGCCATGGAATAAACGTCTCGACGTCTTGATGACTTCAAGGCGCTGATGTGTAGATGCCTTAACCTTCAGATCACATTGTCGGTTAGTCCCTGTTAGCAACAACGTAGAAAGAGATCATAGTGAAATAAACTAGGGCTGATTGGCAAGAAGACTTCGTAAAAGAATAAGGCGCGTAAACTCGGACGCATGAAAACGGAATGAGACAACATAGACACCGCTTGTGTTTCTTTTTTTCCTCGTCGTGTCCATTGGTACATTAGAATAAAAAATGATATTTGAAGAAGAAGTAATTTAAGAAGCGGCTGGCTATATATAAATGGGCAAAAAATAGTAACACAAGAATAAGATGCAGTGTTGTTTACGTTTCTCAAAAACAGGAACAGAAACTCGTTCCTCGTTCCTTCCTAATTTTGGAACAAGTTCCCGTTGCAAGTTTCTTAAATGCAAAATAAACTCGTTACAGTTACATTTTGAAAATTGGAACGTGAAATGACATTAACGTTGCATTCGGATTTTTGATCAAAATAGAGCGTTGGATAAACTCATAGCTAAATAAAGTGAGAAACTTATATTCATTTCGTGCTATGTAAATTTTACGAACTTGAAATTGGCAGTGGCAGCTTTTGGCAGTGCTACGTATGTATATGTCAATGTTACCTGCAGCATTGGCAGTGACAGGTAACGTTGACAGTTTAAGAAAACCATCATGCCGAACTTTTTAGCGGCCACCAGCCATGCTACAATTAAGTCTAACTGCAAATTTTGTGCTCGTCTATTACCAGGGCAAGGCAAACGACACTTTCTACCTCAGTATTTTGCAGTCAGAATACTGCACTTTATATACTTAACAGAATAGTGGTAAATAGCTTGTATTTCTGAAATTCTGGTGCAATCGACGGTTATGTTGGTTGTCAGTGCAAAAATAGAGTTGTCTATTAGTGAAAATTTGAGGTAACTACAAATAAATATACATTAAAAAACAATTCAAGTGCGAAACCAAGCTTTTTTACGTAGCAAGCCGGTGTTCTACAAAATTTTCCGGTATTTTCTTGAAACTACTTCAGAAAAGTTGTACGAATATCACTCATTCTACGAGTCTTCATAATGCATGATGTGGTGCGTGGCAGGAGTGCATACAATCACACGAGGCATCAACGAATCAGAATTGCGCAGTGAGTGGCTGTTTCAATGACTGATCCACTACAAAATGCTCGAACAAAGCCAACAACTACGTAGGGTTTGCGTTCGCCTTGCCGACGCGTAGTAAGCGTCTCCCTAACTGACAAAAAGAGAAGATGGTGGGCACTTCGCAACTGTACTTGCAGTAGGCATTCTAAAATAGTTCGAAATAGCGAATGCTATGCGTTCTAAGGCTCGCTTTTTTGCAGGGATATTTTAAGCATCCACCGAGAACTGAAATCACGCTAGCATCTGATGAGGCGACACACATGGAGCCCCACTATGATATCGCGTTGTACTCGAAGCACGAGCGTCATCCAAGCTTTCTTAAAATAGAATTTGCCTCACACGCACCAACATAGATAAGTTTCAAGCTCAGAAAACCACACCGAAAAGAACAATACGTAGGCCTTTAAGGAGCGCTGATGAAATATTGCAGTGTGAGTATATAAAATAATGTTCAATATACAAGTCCCTTGTTCGCACTTAGCAAAGATTCCACCTCGATGTTGGTATATACGACAAACAAGCTTTGTTTTGCCGTTAGCCATTTGTAGACAATGTTGAAGATCCCCTTCGTCAAGCGCTTCAGGCTTCTGTCATGTTGTACCCAAATAAAAAACAAAGTAGTCGAGGTATTAGGCGTGAGGGCAGGCTCAGCGGGTGCAACAAGAATGTACCACTAGATGTACGTGTAATGTTTTCTTTTTATGACAGTGTGGTGGCTGTTGAAATGAATGGAAATCAAAGTTATACACCGAAAGCCATGGAGATAACTGGCATGCAAAATAAATGTCTGGCTGGAAAAAACTGTCGTAGGCACCGGACAGGCGCCACTGCGGCACCCGCTTTCATTACGTATCGGTCCTCTTCCGTGTCATCCCCGTACTCGGGTGTAACAGACCAATTCGTTGATAGCTGAAGGTGGCATGTGGTACACACGAAATACTAAAGGCACGACTAAGCCATGTAGCAGCTGAAGTGCACGTGACAAACAAAAACAAGAACACTCCCAGAAACTAGGTCGAAGCTTTGCAGTCCGTGAGTGCGTGAACATAAAACATGTAAACGGCTGAAGCGTACACTGCATGCGACAAAGGTCATTTCCAAGTGATAGTATACTAAAGTGTCGCCTTGCCACCGTTACATTAGAGTCCAAGACCGTTTATGCGCAGTGATTGACTGATTGATTGATTGATTGATTGATTGATTGATATGTGGGGTTTAACGTCCCAAAACCACTATATGATTATAAGAGACGCCGTAGTGGAGGGCTCCGGAAATTTAGACCACCTGGGGTTCTTTAACGTGCGCCCAAATCTGAGCACACGGGCCTACAACATTCCCGCCTACATCGGAATTTCAGCCGCCACAGCCGGGATTTTATGCGCAGTGAGTAGTCACTGCACGGGATTACCGTGGTTAGCACATCGGTACTTTACTCAATTTAGGTGCCCCAGTCGTTGCCATTGGTTCCTCTGTCTTATGCGCGATGACGCCGTTTCGCGACGACAATTCGCACTTTTTAAAGGCACCTTAGAACCTTACGCAGGTGCGTCCACTATGACGACAAGGTCACATGGGACCGTTGCAAAAATGCCAGAATACGTGCACGCACAAACTCGCGCGCACACACAAAAGCTGCTCATGAATTGCTCGAATGGATAAGTCTTCAAAGTCAAAAACATGGTCGGTCTCGGCATCGCACACTTCCCTGCGCTCCCGGAAGGTGCCCTGAAGAGAAAGCCTGTATGCAGCATATTCAAGTAGCAGCTAGGTAAGTTGTAGATTGTTGCCCCTCACGCAGCCACAAATCCGCCCTCTTCTGTATTACGTGCTGCATGCGTTCAATGCCGAGGAACGTTTACGAAAATAACGCCATTCCCTCTGTCAATCCTACGTAAACGTAACGCGTTACCGTTACAGTTCCACCGATCATCTATTCATTCGTTCCCCCTAAAAAGGAACTAGTTCCTGGATCGTCGTTCCTTGGAGCGCCGTTTTACAACATTGATGTCCCTTCATTGTCCCCTCATTCAAAAGCAGAATGAAATTCGTATCCTTTGTTGCACTTCACCTGAGCAAATGTAATGGTGGAGGGACCTTAGTCAGGCAGAAGTAATCTGCCTGTAGTCCCTACAACCTAGGCAATCATTGTTTTTGTCTGAATAAACAGTGAATGATTGAATGAATGATGCTAAAGTAGAAGTGGCAAGGCACTTCGCAAAATGCGAGTGTAAACCCGTCCTACCAGTGTATTTCCCAAATCCGAATAGCACTGAAACGACTAACTGACACAAGATCATTCTCTATCACAATATTTCTAAAGTTATTACCTAAACACAATGATATGTGTGAAGAAGCATGAACTTTCACAATGCACACCCATTAAAGTTTCAGTAGAATCGAAAAGTATACAAGCTACATAAGTAAGCGTTCACAACGGCTTGCCTCGTATACATACGTAGCTGAAAGCGTGAATATACAAATATCACGCAAATGATTCTAAAAAGACTATCTTCATTGACTTTTTTAGAACAAGACTGCCACAGCAGACGACCCAAATTAAATCTAATTTATACTGGTACCTAACACGGGCACATGATATTTTATATAACTGCTGAAGACAAACCTATTCAGTTTTTAAAAGAGTAACTTGTTACTCCTCTTCATATTGTTTTATTTTTTTCTCTCCCTCTTACCTGAGAGGCAATACCGTCATTAATACACATGCCTTACATGGGTGGAAATAGTTAAAGCAAGATCTTTGAGAAATTCCACCCGACAAATATAGAGAAGTCTTTGCATTCCTCCCCTACGAAGTTAGATTCGAATTCTCAAAAGTTCACTGAGAAGTCTGAATGGCAGTAGTGCTTCTAACCTTCATACTTTATCGTATTCATAAAATGTACATCATAAAATGTACATCAAACACAAAGTTATAGTCTGGAATGCATCGCTGTCCACTGGCCACCTGAAAAAAGTTCTCATACGTATAGGAGCTATTTTTGTGTCACAGAGATATATGAAAGGAGAGTCTAAAAATGCTAGGAGACTAATTAGTTTTAGAGCACGATGCCAGAAGACAAGCACACTAAAGTTTGGTCTTATTTATTGACTCGGAACAAAAGCTTATTTTGCCCCACCGCGGTGGTCTAGCGGCTAAGGTACTCGGCTGCTGACCCGCAGGTCGCGGGTTCGAATCCCGGCTGCGGCGGCTGCATTTACGATGGAGGCGGAAATGTTGTAGGCCCATGTGTCAGATTTGGGTGCACGTTAAAGAACCCCAGGTGGTCAAAATTTCCGGAGCCCTCCACTACGGCGTCTCTCAAAATCATATGGTGGTTTTGGGACGTTAAACTCCACATATCAATCAATCAATCAATCAATCAATCAACAAAAGCTTTTCTTTTGTTCGTTTTGTTTTTTCATGGCGTTTTAGCTAAGTTTTCGTTCTTCTATTAGGAGTCTGTAGTACTATTTAGCAGCCTGGTCAATTACGTGTTACGTGCTATTATAAACTAGACCTTTCACAGCATAATGAATATTCGCCGAAGAAAACTTGCGCAACGCATACTCGAGAGTTTTACGTGTTCAATATTTATATAACAATTGTTAGGGTTTAACGCCCCCAAAACCATGATATGATTATGAAAGATGCCGTATAGTGGAGGGCTCTGCAAATTTCGACCACCTGGGGTTCTTTAACGTGTGCCTCAATCTAGACACACAGGCTTCAAGCAACTTAAGTCTTCCCTTGAGCGTTGAAGTACGAGGACCCTTGGACATATTAAGTGCAGTGGGAGTCCTCTCGCTGAAGGAGAACGGTGCGCTATCAGCATAGGTTGGTGAACTCATTCATGAGTCAAATCATTCAGACTCACATCGGACTTCGATCAAGCAATGGGTCCGAGTGAATAATATTTTGGTGAGATTGAGTACGAGTCAGTCTGCTTGAAGAAATGTTTTGTAAGTATGAGTCTTAGGTAGTCCAGTTTGAGAAAACGTTTGGGCGATTCCGGGTGAGTGCAAAGTTCAAGATTTATTTATTCGATGAGTCTGAGTGAGTTCCACTTTCTTTTACCAACTCACGATCCTATCTCATCATCTTCAGCATTGCTATTCCCTGACCTGTATTCACGTTTATATTCACGTTCCCCTGACCTGTATTCACGTTTATATTCACGTTTATTCGACGTAAGGCAAATCAATGTCATTCATACGCCGTTTCAATTTTTTTTATTCACCAGAGGCACGATATGAGTAGAAATTAGACTTCACTACAACCCACCTCGCCCATCTTCCGGGAAATATTTTGACAAATATATTCTATGCTGTCATCTCTTTCAATAAAAAATGACCTTACTGGTTTCCGAACACTCATTGCTTGTATTCTAAGATACCTAATAAGTAGTTGCCAAGAGGAGAACAAATTCTGCCTGATATCAGTGCTAAAGAGCATTGACACCATGGACGAAAAAGCTAACTCGAGGATAACTGACTCATGATTTGATTCACTCGGACTTACTTTGACTCAGATCCAGTCGCGAGTATGAGTCTGAGTGAGTCCTGAGGAGTAATGCTTTGGTGATCTTGAGTATACGAATGAGTCCGGTTAAAAAACGTTTTCGTGAGTGTAAGTGCGAGTCAGCCCGGCTCAGAAACAAAAAAAAGATATTTAGTGAGTCTGAATGCGAGTGAGCCGTAAGCGCAAAACATATTCGATGAGTGAGTCGGAGTGACCTTCATAAGATTGGCCGACCTAAGGCTATGAGGTAAACGTTGATGGACATTTGGTAAATTTTACGTGGCACAATGAACATTTGCGAGGAGCACCAGAAACCACTAAGAGCACTTCGTGGAGCTCTCATGCTATCAAAGCTTGAACCATCAGCTCTCCACCAACTGCGAAAGTAGAAATCGAAGCGTGCGTGAAGTAAAAACGGTTTTTCTTAGATAATACTCAGTGACGGGACGGTTAAATCAACAGCATGTTTCTGTCGCAAGCAGTATGAGGAAGGTATGCGCATGCCAATATATAGAAAAATAGGTGTATGGACACCCCAAAGACGTAAAATAATAAAAATGCATAAATTGAGCACGTGGTTCTTTTTCAGTATTAGTAGGCCTCACCTTCAAATCAGAGCACTTTTTAAGTACTTGCGATTCACACCACCAATGTACACCTAACATAATCTTATGGTCGCAGTGAAGCAATGATTAAACTCATAATAAAACAAACAGTTAGAATGTCCAGCTTTATTTGGCTTATTTCACAATTAAATCTCAGTGACATAGTGAATAAGACAATAAAAATGCACAACTAAACAATATATATCGAGTTGCTGATTTGTGTTTATTTGTTTCGTATAACTGAAGTTTGTCGAGCAGACAGAGTCATTTATACGGCACATGCGTGTTTTCCTTCGACAGTGTTTTGATACGCAATGCTTGAGCACCACAATGAATTATTTGAATATAACTTGGGCACAGTGCCTGAGTGAACTAAGTTGTATAACAAATCCCTTCCTCTATAATAGAAGTTGCCTTTGAACACATGTGTAGAACCTTGTTACTAACAACTGTACATAGGGAATCACAGTTAGTTTGAGCAGTGGAGAGCTTGGCTGAAGAGGCTGGCGACGTCCGTGGCGGCTACTTTGAATCATCTGCAAGCCTCAGTTTAGACATAAATTATAGCACAATGAACTAGCATTTAGTATTAACATGTCTCGTATAGTTGTAGCGTCGATCCCGGAATATTTTCTTGCTAAAAATGACAGCTCAAGTGGCCGACAGGCCGCCGTGGACGAGTGCGATTCCATCGATGCATATACGTATACCCTACAAAAATGAAAAAAATGAAAAGGCACTTTTGTCTATAGATGAAATACTGCGCCTCAAGACTGATAATGCTCATTCGCATACTGTTATGTAGTGTTGTTCTCCACGACAACCATTTAGTCTAATGCATTTTAGTTCCTGTTCATAGACAACACAGTTATTTTACTTGAAGCGAGCTTGGTGGAGTAAATAGTGTGATTTATGTAATATAATAATAATAATAATAATAATAATAATAATAATAATAATAATAATAATAATAATAATAATAATAATAATAATAATAATAATAATAATAATAATAATAATAATAATAATATAATAATAATAATAATAATATTCACATAGGTATTCGCATCCTCAAACCGTGATATAATTATGAAGGACGCCATAGCAGAGGGCTCCAGTAATTATGACAATCTGGTGCTCTTTAACCTGCACTGACATTCAACAGCACACAGCTCTTTTACCATTTCGCCTCCATCAAAATGCGACTGCCACGGCCGGAATTAAACCCGCGACTTTAGTGTCAGGAGCCAACCACCCAACAGCCACTTATTCACTGAGGCGGACTATTATTGATCCACCGAGGCGGATTACGATTAGAAAATGGCTCTCGAAATAGTTCATCAGATACGCATGTGGGCACCTGCGTCTTGAATTCTATTTTTCGCTCTTCACGCTTTCCGCAACAATGCTTGGCCTGCTTTTAGACACGCGGGACAATGTGAATAATGGAAGCCTCGTGAATAATGAAAAATATTCCACCGCTTCAGCATTCTTTTGCTTCTGCATATAATCTGTAAAGATAGCTTTTCAAGCAGCAAAACTGAAGGTCCCTCTCTCACTACCGGAAACATCTACCGAGCACACAGGAAATTGACAGCAGCTGGCGCACAAACGCGACAGGCTTAGTAGTTCTTACACGCTTTCGTCAATACAGCACTTCAAGCACGTTCACTCTAACTTCAGTTATAGTGTCTTGCAGAGCTGAAATTTTGTGTCTTCTTTCGCAAAGATATGTGGTTTCAGTAGTTCTCACTTATTACATCATTTATTTTGTAAAATAACGATCACCGCCTCTCGGCAGAATCCTTCAAAGCCTTGTACTTATGAGTTTTGAAACGGTCACACGACGCGAAAAGGTTTTTTACGTTAACAGAGAGTTTTAGTGTAGCGGAAAACAATAGACGCAAGGAATTAGCGTTATCGTTTGCGTTGCATGCGCCAAACTGAGCATGTGCAGACGTCGCTGGAACTCTTACGTCGCTGGAACTCTTACGTACGAACGCCATTTCTGGAATATAGCGTTCAACGCTAACGCACGAAAGGGATCCCGTACGTATAGGGCAAGATGGCAGTGCCTGTTAAAGCTAGAACTGTAAACTTCAAATTTTCATAGTCGTCAGCCTGCATTGTTGTTCTTCCTCACTCCCAAATACTGGTGGTATTTGGGAGTGAGGAAGAATGACGATTAAGATTTGAGTAATGAGGCGTCGCCCGCTGTATAACACCGATAAGAGAGCTACGTTTTTGAGATACACGCTGATCTCGAGTTCATTGCAGCGCAGCTTTTACAACATTGCAGCGCAGCTTTTACCTAGAGTATGTTTTAACTAGCCCCCACACAAGCTTTTCTGCAATGTATATACATTTCTCCACCCAAAACACTGAGAGAACAAGTAATCAAAATCTTATTCTGCATTTTATCTCATTTTCTACGCACGAGAACAGACACGCTGAGCTACATTTTATTTTATTATATTTCACGTGAAGGATGAACTACTGTGAGTGGCCACTGAGATGGCGCAGCTGAGACATTTAAAAAAGGCGTAGCGAGGTCAACTACATTCTTTCGGAAACAGGCCGTCTTGAGATCGCGTACACCGCTACCAAGTGATTAGGCTGAAATTTATAAAGAAAGTATTAACTCACTTTATTCGTCTACCTACATAAAGACTTCATATCGCGGCTATTGTAGGTGTACAATATTGAAAAAGGAGCTTGCAACAACGTCGAAAAAATACTTACACTGCTCCGTCTACTCTACGTTGCAGTGTTCTAAAGAACTTTCTTAACACGACTTTCTGTGGTGTTTCTATTTTGATTTTATATGCTGAATAGCTGCGGTCTTGTTGCTATCCTCGCCAGCATTTATTAAAAGAGGGCCAATTACAACGTTGATGAATCAAATGTTCGTTAAATTCTCCGTTTTCTCCCTTTCTTTCCTTTGTTATTTATTTATTTATTTTGACAAGTAAAGTGGCTCGTAGTATTGAAAACTGGGCAGCTTTGTTACCTTGACCAGCTATGGCTCGTATAGTTCACGCAGAAAATGTCAGACATAGAACTCAGTCAGTAACCTCACTAATCGTACGCGTGACTTAGCCATTCATTTTTTTCAGCTTGGTTTGACACCACTGGCTATTGAAGTATAAACTAAGACATATATAATAGTTTAGAATAAAATTAGTTACATATGCCTGAAGTATACACTAAGATATAAGACTGCAGATATGTTTTGGAATAATTGAATTCCTGAAATACGGGTGATTTTTTCTTTCATGAGCTCTCAATCTCCTTCGGCAGTGAAAGAAATGAAAGAACTGGCTGACGCAAACTTTTAATTAGCTGCCTCAACGATTTGACCGCGGATATCTTTATGCCTTGGGAGAGGCATAAAAATAGCCTCACTATATGCGCTTATGTATGAACGCCACAGACAGCCTACTCCTGTAACCACAGCTCGCAGAAGTCTTTTTCTGTCCAGTTCCCAGCGCACCGCGTAAAAAATGTTTAGCATTAGTGCCATTTCCGAGTGATGTCAACATCCTGTTTACTCTTACCTCACGTTCGTTTCGTTCTTGTAAGCTGAGAGACTCTCTCTCGCCTCACATTAGCTCTCATCATAAACATGGTGACATCCGCTTCAGTGGGGTGAGTGGAATTGCGTAGAATACCTGTATGGCAGTTCATGGAACTCAGAGAACAACAGTAGCGCGTATTTTTAATGGTTAAATATAGCTGTCAGAAAGATTTAAGAAAGAATAAATGGTGCAGAAGCTGTATACTACATGAGCGTGTTTGGTTTTTACTACCCCGGGCAGTTGGGCCACTAAAAATATAGTCTTCCTAGTAGTTCTTAGAAGGATACTAAAGGCAACTATTAAGTCGACGTTGATTGTTGAAATAGCAGTCTAGAAACCTCCTAATGTTACGTTGTGCAAAGTAAGTACTTATTTTGAAATAAAATCACGTTTTAGTGGTCCGCATCAAATTAGCGCAGTTCAAATTACCTGCCTCTAGCAGAACGTGTCACGCCAATGTTGCCGAGCACAACGTTGCCGAGCACAACGTTGCCGAGCACAACGTTGCCCGGATTTACTGCACGGCCAACGAAACTAAGCAGCAGAATGAAAGCAATGGGAGCCACAACAGTAACTAAGGCCATCGAACAATTTCCTGTCATTGGCTTCGGGTTCGCAGAGGTGTTTTGGTTCAACTGGGCCCCACTAGATGACACGACCTGTTCAGTTTACCGAGGTGAAAATTGAACTTTCGAACCCCTCACACTATTCTTCATAGTAACGTCCGGCAGTTATTTTTTTTTTTCATGAATAAAAAAGAAACGCACAAGCGGCAGTTTTCTACGTCTTTTTATGCACGGAAGGTTCTTTATTTAGCACAGCTAGTTCGATTACTAGCGAGTAATTGTAGACAATTCATCTCACGTAATCAGGATCATTTGTCGAATGCCTTAATAGTAGCGCTTGTGTTCTCGTGCATTTACCTTAATCTCTCGGTAAGGAGGGCATTGCGGTTGGTATTATTGTTGTTTTTAACGTTGTTACACATTACTTTTTCTCTCTGACATCAATTGTTATTTGACTTTAGTGTCCCTTTAAGCGATTGGGGCATCTTGCCTAAAAATATATAGGTGTCGAGACAATGAATATGTGCGTTTTCACAGCTTTTCTTGTCGGTGAGAAACAGCGTATAATCCCAGAGATCACTTTCAGACTCTTTCCGCTTGTTCGACTGTCTTCTCGGCTCTCAACGAAGACAGCCAGGATGGCTTGTCTGGATCAAAAGACAGTTCTTCTCACTGAGTTAGCTTACTTAGCTTGAGACGACCCATAATAGTTTCTCTTTGCCGTTTTCTGCATTCATGTGTCACCGACAACACTTGCTAAAAAAGTCAATTGACCCTTTGTTTGAATATCTCCTGCCGACTCAAGTCTCAAGCCTTGATATCCTACGTCAACCATTTTCCCTATCGCAAAGGCGTTTAAACGATCTTTCAGACGTCTCACTCGACTGCGAACGCCAACCCACAAGCCAATAATAATAAAAAAAGTTGAGTGAAAAATGCGTCCTTGATAAACATGTTTAGGCTGGTCCTGCCCCTGAGACGTGATCGGGATACTACACGGTGTTGCTCCTTCCTTTTTCATATATATTTTTTAAATTTCTATCTTTAGAGCTCGCGCGGTGCAATATTGATGTGTTGAAGGTACGGGGTATATAGACGAAGTGTTTGCGATTTCAGACAGACAACGGGTGAAATATTGCGTAACCGTATTCTGTTAGTCCTTAGCTACAAACTAACTACATATTTATGATCGATTAGGAAGTGTATTTTGATTTTCGAGCAGTTGGAGGAATGGATTATTTGAATGACTTCTTTTCCATTACTCTACTCAGCTGTTCTCGTGCCACATATACGGTCGAATCTTTTTAAATGCGAAGCATTTCTTAACAAACTTCAGCGACTTTGAGCGCATCCATCCATCCATCCGTCCGTCCGTCCGTCCGTCCGTCCATCATCCATCAATCAATCAATCAATCAATCAATCAATCAATCAATCAATCAATCAATCAATCAATCAATCAATCAATCAATCAATCAATCAATCAATCAATCAATCATCAATCAATCAATCAATCAATCAATCAATCAATCAATCAATCAATCAATCAATCAATCAATCCATCCATCCATCCATCCATCCATCCATCCATCCATCCATCTATCTATCTATCTATCTATCTATCCATCTATCTATCTATCTATCTATCTAGCCGCTTACGTTTTGGTGCTCTCGTGGTCATTTTCTTAAATTGACGTGGACCAAAATTAGCACGAAAGGTAAGGTGGTTTGACGAACGGGACGTGATAGTCAATACATCATTAATGTCACACTACCGTCGCGTACGTCATCAAACACTTCCCGCCAGACAGTGGCACACACCCACGGGTGAGTATGTGCCGCTGCTATGCGGGTATGTGCCACAGGGGATTGACACTTAGTATATACCCAGGAAAGACGAGAAAACACCTGGGCAATTTTAACGCGCGAGAAGAAATACCCTACATCGGTAGCATCGATTCGACGAATGCAAGGGATAAATGCCAGGGTCCCAGCTGTAATCGAGCCCAAGCATTCTGCGTGGCAGTGAAGCATCTTACCACAGAGCTACGCCACGTCTCGGAACTTCTTTTCAAATAGACGCTAATCTTCGTGAAACGTCAATAGTGGTTGCAGTGCTGCCTACCCAAATTTATAAACATCACATATGTACTCTTTTGATACAGCCGTCACGTCGGGTTAACATCAATTGTGGTTAGTCACCATGCATATGTACTCAAGCTGATTTATGTAGCAAGGTACAGGGCCAGTATCCTCGCGAGCATCAGCGCTTCATATCAGCTTCTGGGTGTTGCTAATACGCATGTTCCAGTTGGCATCGTTGCGCAAGTGCGAACAACTGATTATATACACATCTGCAACTCTTTAACATATCTCTGTACGTGCAACATTTATACATATATTAACGTCAGTTTATGACGAGTCGTTCAATAAAAAAATTGCAACACGGTCACCTTCCCTTTGCATGCTTCGCATAACGTCGATTCCCAGGTACGTGGGATCTGCCAATTTTTTTCTTTAAATATATAGCAAAAGCTTGGCTCGTGTACGTAAACCTAATGAAAGGGTTTACAAATGAAAACAGTTTTAGTATTTTGAAATAAGCGGTACCGTAAGCAAATAGTTAAAAAGGTGCAAACGGGGGACATACTTCCTAATGGAAAATCTATAGGTTCGCGTGCAGTGGCGTATCCAGGGGGTTTCATGGCATACAAAGCGAAAAATAAAAATTTCAATGGTGGTACCCCCTTCACCCCTCTAAAAAACATTATGTCTTCCTCTGAACGTAATCATACAAGCAGTATGTGCGACTGGAAGGCACATACCACGTGACAAAAGCAAAATGCATCCCGTACAGAATTCCGAACTATCCGCTTCAGGCCACGTGTCTCGCCACACGAGGCACATGCGAAACCTTCAATAGTTTATTTGTTTATTTACTTATTGCGACATAGATTAGCCCTTAAGAGATATTTTGTGTCTCTATGCGAAGTAAATGTGCGCTGTTAGGTTGGTGTTTTGCAGGAAGTGAAGCAGTGTCTTGTACCATGTACTGTCGCGTATCCAGTGATCATCACTGGTTGTCTCACTGTTGCGAAGGCCTGCTTGCAGGAGGTGACTGGAGCATTTTGACTGTAACCTTTGGCAAACTTTATTTTGCAAGCTCGCTACCGCATTCATCAAACCTTGATTCTGATTTCTAATACTCATTGTAGAAAATATTGAAAGAATCCATGCAAGCCACATTCGTAGATATTTTTTGTGGACATTAATCAAAACTGTCACCACGTTGATGGCCGTGTGGACGTGTCCTTATTAGACGTCCGGCCTTATTGAGACAGCTGGCCACGTGCAATGTACGTGATCGCTGCACATCCGACAGAGACGATCAATAGCTAAGCATCCGGCACGCCTTGACAACCAGCGCCTTGCTGAGTCTCCATTTGGGTATATGACCTAAATGAATACCTCGTTTGTCGCACCACAAACGCCAATATATTTGTTCTGTTTCTATTTTTCGGAATGACGATTGCCTATAACACTGTAAGAAAGTTTTATGTGTTTTTTATTGATGACTGCTTTTCTTTCTTTCTCATATTCTCTCTCTCACCATTTTGTTTTTTTTTTCACTTGTCACCTCAATGTCGAAGAAAACAAATTCTTGGTATTGATGTCTTAATAGTACTTATTCAATCCTGAAGCCCGTTTTTGTGGCGAACAACAATAAATATTGACTGTATGAACTTTTTGATGCGCACCTACATCTATGTATGCGAACTTTATATCCTTGTGTTCCCGATCAAAGCCATAATAAATCCTCTTCCACAGTTCTTTATTAAAAACCATGATGTCATTAGAAGGTGCGTCGGAGGGTCCTTGAAATTCGGACCATTTGGCTTTCTTTAACGTGCACTGACATAGCCCAGTACACTGGCTTCTAGCACTTCGCTTCGACAAAAATGCGACTCCCTCCCCCACCCCTTCATCAATACGGCGCTGATAAAACGAGCACTTCTAACTCCTAATTAAACGGGTAAAAGTAAACCCTGTAGTTTACGCTTCAAAGGCCAAAGCATTTTCGTCAAGTAATTTATAATTTCCTGCCTTTCATAACGAAAATATTGGCTCTGGGCATTTATTTTTCACTAATACAATTTCTCAAGTTTTGGTGGTAGTCAAAAAATCAAGTAAGAACAAGCTGGTTTCTACTTCTTTTTTTACTGAGTTGCACACTTCTAGCGACATACCTCTTTGCCTGCGTTTTCATTATTTGTAGTTTCATTTCGTCACAGTGCAACTGCACAAACTTCTTAAACTAGAACTTTAAAATTGCTGTATATCTTTTGAAAACAAGGTTTTATAGAACAATAGCCGGTAATTACTTAGCCAAAATATTTGTTCGTTTTTCTTGTAAATATACTGGGAAGGCGAAATTCCAAATACGTTTTTAAGTACGACGCCTGGTTATCGCCCTCCACGCGTAATTCTCCGCAATGAAGTTCGAGAAACCAAACAAAACTGGACACACACCGAAACCGCGGAAGACATTGATGCAAGCGTTTATTCGATAAGAGCTTATCGGAAGTTCATTCTCAAAAAACTGCGGACTACATAATTACTAATCTCAGTCCGGAGGGTGTTATGCTGCGTAATGTACCTCGTAATGTGTCCCCATTGGCCAATCGAGAACGTCATAAGTACGTTGTGTTCAAAGATAATCGCAAGCAACCCGTGGTTGTTATGCATTCTGTGCATGCAGAGATGACGTATGATAAGGAAGTCAAAAGACTGGAGCTGCGCTTTGGTGCGATACACACAAGCTTATCTCTCCTGGTGCCGAGAAAGCTTGTGCATCTCGGTATCTATGTTCCTTAATGACCCGCGCTTTAATTCCTGCATCTTCAGGCAGCAGCGAAGCTAGAAAGGTCCATGTTCTGGGAAGGTTTTGCGCACCCTCAGTTTTGAGTTTCAGTTAGTGAGTTGTCACGTATTTTGTTTATCTCTAGTTGAACTTAACATTACAAAGACTAACTGTGCAAAAAGACAGGGAAAATACTAAGCGACAAAAAGACGATATGAAAAAAACTCCTACGTATTATTTAATACAAAGAAACAGTACGTGCAAAACAAAACTTATAATCTTACCAGCCGACTAACCTGCATACTTATTGAAACAAATGAACATGAAACCCAGGTCACTATCGCACAATAGCGGAGGCAGACATTTAGAAATGTCAGCCTTGCGGAAGTCTACTTAGCATGTTTTTAAAAAAGCACACCGATTTGTGCTCATCTTTTTGTACTCACACTTTGTTTTCATTATTCTTTGTGTTTTGTTTTCTCTAAATGAAAACAAACAACAAACCTGACTGAAATCTGTACTGATCCTTTTTCTAGCAGTGTCCGAAAACAGTGTTCTCATTTCATAATTTATCTGTAAACACAAACACGTCCTTGCTGGCTATGGTTGTTGCGGGAGGGTCTGGCGATTTGCCGCAGGGATTCCGTTCTTTCACGCCGTGGATGAAGTGGTGGATTCGCCTAGCTTCGCTTTTCGGACGCTGGCCTCATGTTCGGACTTCATGATCACACCGATTGAAACCTTTTTTCTTAAGCGTTTTCTTCGTGTGATACTTTTCACAACGTTCTTTCTTTTTTACTTCTTTCTTTTACGTTCTTGTGTTCAGATGGGAGAAGTACCAATAAACCATGTAATGCTTGCAAGTAGTGATGTTTTTAATTGCCGTCCACGGTCCGTTCTTATTATGAATGCTGCACTGAAACGAGCTACACAGTGGCGCAGGAAGCGTGGGCAACCATGTCATCAGTGATACCCGCTATAGGCATGGTCGCCTCTGCCGATGTCTTGTCTGTCTATTCACGCACGTCGGTAAATTGGCATGCCCATTGCAAGTCAGCAGAGGTGAAACAATGTCGAGGTGAACGTGGTCAAAACTTTGTCGATAAAGTTTGGTTCGCTCACACAGTATCGATGCTCTTATTTTGCCCTCCCCCCTTTTTTTGCCCTTTCTTATTCATGTTCTCGCCCAGCAAGCGCGTCTCAGTTGATACCTGGCCAGATGAATCTTGCTGTGAGCAACTTTTGGTTAGGTTAGGTTAGGTTAGGTTAGGTTAGGTTAGGTTAGGTTAGGTTAGGCTAACCTCATTGTCTTTCCACTTAAACTTTCTTCATCCTCCTTTTGCGTAGCTTTCATTCCAGGTTGCGATAACTCGTAAACAGAAAGAAAAATGCGGTGACGCAAATTGACCGGTAAGAAAGGGCGTAAGTTGCCTGTGTAGTTGTCGCCGCAAATCTGGTAACCTGATCCCGCAATCGACATGCACTGTAGCTTTAGGGCAGTTTTTGTTGCCAGGAGGCTTTTTAGCTCTTTGTCCTCTCTTTGGGCAACCATCAGCGCGCCGAAGTCAACTACACCTTGATCATTGATGGAATTTATAGCACTCCGTGGCAGGATGTCTGCAACAACATTGTCGCTCCATTATACGTGATGGATGTCTGATTGATTGATTGATTGATTGATTGATATGTGGAGTTTAACGTCCCAAAACCACCATATGTATATGAGAGACGCCGTAGTGGAGGGCTCCGGAAATTTTGACCACCTGGGGTTCCTTAACGTGCACCCAAAGTGGCGGATGTCTGTCACGAACTCGGAGATGTGCGCCATGACGCAGTTAGTTGGCCACTCCAGCTTGCCGACGATGGACCATTTAGAGTGCTACGTCACGGTGAAAAACAGTTCACTGTCAACGTTCGTGGTCGTCATGAAGTCGTCTCAGTCGATCAATAGAAACAAGCGCTAATTGAAGCTACCGACACCGTTTCAGATGTGAAGTCACAGAGACACGAACTGGACGTGTCTCCAAGGCGACCCATCGTGTGGATTTGTGGAAAATGTGAATAGTCCTACTCCCTAGGAAGGCAACTGACGTGGTGGCCTCACGGTCGCACAGCAGCAGCCAGGCACCCTTTCCCATCTTTTCGGTGAAGTTATATCGCGTCGCTTGCGGAAAAGGTAAGTTGTGCGAGGGTGCACGACTGAGCCGTAGGAGCTGAACAATCGCAGAAATAAAGTTGGTTGTTCTTTGTTGTACAGAGGGGCTCTAGTTGTTTCTCTGTGGTGATTTCCAGTCGCACTCACGTCCGACACAACATTCCTATGATACGTATCTTGTGACATTTGTTGATCGCCATGATAACGATTTGTCTCAATTAAATTACGTTTTCCCCGTACATTTTTCGAGGGAAACAAAGCGTATTCAATGACGTATATTTTTTTTTATTTTCCGGTGATTGTAGTCTAGCTGTCACTACTGGCACTCACGTTTTTGTATATGGCCCTATGACGTCAAGAATAACTAATACAGAAAAGCAGGCTGTACAAAGTCGATTATTTGCAGCCAGTAAAATATAAAGCTGTAATGATTAAAACTTGAGAATATTTTGGACAATACTTTCATCTATAGGGCATCCATTCAAGTTCAATACACTGCACCTTCAAACGGCTGAAAATACCATGAAAAAAACGGCATGCTCCTTGTTACTTCGTCAGTTTTCCGCTGATGTCAGTGTTCCTAAACATTAAAAGTGAAATATCGCAATAGATTAGCGAAACACAAACCAGTTTTCCTGAGTGCCAAGATTCATTTGAGATGTAAGACCAGTGTAAGACACGATTTGATATTTCCGACAGGGCAGCGTAGCTCCTCAGCACGAGCTTGCAGTTTTTGCCCACACTTTTTTTACCCTCTCCGGCTGGAAAAAAAAGAATAGGAAAGAAAGAAAGAAATGTTCACGTTGTACCGATGAAGCTCAAATGCTCACAACGTTACAAAAGGAAACGACTACGCATTTCGATGACGAAGAAAAGGAACGCATCAGCTGGCAGGAGTCTTACTTCGAAACGCGACGCGACAGAAAATTGACTTACTTTCGGTACATCCTCACTGCTTCTTCTGTAACATTTACCTTTCCTAGTACTGACATTGTGTTGATTTTTCGCTTGTAAAGAAACAAACAGAAACACACGCAGATCCTACAGAGATGTCATAAACGATTACTACTCTTTCTTTTTTGTTCGGCAGTCAGGCTGCTGAAAAAAAAAGACTACACATTGGCACATTCCCGTCTTTTTGATAGTAATCCAACACGGCTTGTCTACAGTCCACACTCTCCCTACCTAAGCTCGAAACTGTCTTCTCTCTGTCTTTCTTTTTTCCGTCTTTTTCGTGACATCGACAATCCCGCCATAAGTTGTCAAGTCTGTAGTCCACTAGCGTACTGAAGAAAGTCGGACAACGCTTTCGCATTGTCCCCAAGTACTGGTACCGCGTTTTGAGCCTTCGCACTAACGCACGAGCGCAAAGGCTGGTGTAAAACAAAAATCAAATATACAAACAGCTGCAATGTGTTAGAAATGTTTAACACACAATCATAAAAAAAATGCACGAACCAGGCTATGAACTGTCTCCTCGTTTTTAAATTTCAAGTACAAGGTAACTTTGTTTAGCTTAGCGTCCATGGCGTTGTTGTGCTAAACGCTAATTCAACTCCCAGACAGTGAGGCCGCGTTTTCATTATGGCTAAATGCATCGAGGTGTGCGTTTAAGAATCTTAGATGACCAAAATATACTTCGAGACCAAAACTGCAGTGGGTCACATGGTCATATATACGTTTTTCGTAGTGGCACCCTAAACTCCTTACAGCGAGGACTTTATGAGAACAAAGCAACGGCCGTTTTTAAATGCGAAACATTTCTTAGATAACTTCGGCGACTTTGAGCGTAAGTATCTATCTATCTAGCCGCCTACGACTTTTAGATTTCCTGGCCGTTTCGATAATGGTATCAATACCAAACTTGGTATGACATAACATGACTGTATGAAGAACATATTTGACTAGTCATAACATGAAAATCATGACATGATTTACATTTCATGGTCCTGCAGCTCTTGCGGTGGTTTCGTTTACAAGGCATGTTGCAAAACTGACATGCTATGACTTCATTGCATGGCGAACACAAGCGACAGACCCTGATATGAAAATCATGACATGCGTGTTAAGTAACAACATGACTACATGCCACGCTCATGATGCACTCGCGGCCGTTTCGCTTGCTTCACTTATACGAAATTTGGTATTACGGGACGTGAATGGATGACGAAGGTACGATACTGGTGCAAACATGTTAAACATGAGATGCGTGTCATGTAACAACATGACTACACGCTACGCTCATGATGCGCTCGTGGCCGTTTCGCTGGATTCACATATACCAAACTCAGTATTACGTGACGCGACTGGACGACATAGGTAAATGACACATTCATACATGATAATCACGATATGCGTGTCATGTAACAACTACATTCCACACTGATGATGAGCTCGTGGCCGCTTTGCTAGCTTCACATATGCTTAATTTGGTATAACGTGACGCCGATAGATGACGAAGGTATGTGTTGGTGCAAACATGATAATCATGATATGCGTTTCATGTGAAAACATAGCTACATGCCACAGTCAAGGCGCCAATACATTTCGACGTGACGCGGTGCGCGTGCTCGCTGGCGTTCATTTAGTCGCGTCATGCAGGCGTTGCCAGGCCAGGCACCGCTCCTGCTATATACTCGCAGACGCGCGCCGCGCTGCCTTGCTTCGACGCATGCGCGTTTCAGCGTGTCCAGCATCCCTCCGACACGAAAAGAGGGAGACATCGTGTTGTCTGGATAACGCATCGGTATGGAGTAGTGTTACTCTATGGCACCGGCGCGAAATGCAGGATGTTTCATTTCATGCCAGGCGCGACCAGCGTCCGTCGGAGCGGCATGGACGCTGGTCGCGCCTGGCATCAGACTATGAAGTGCTCCCGTTTTGCTAACGTAGCGTTGCTGTGCCCAACGTGCACGCGCGTCAATGCTACGTTGGAGTATATTGGGCCCTTCATGATGCGCTTGCGGCCGTTTTGCTAGCTCCACATATACCAAATTCGGAGTTTCGTGGCGTGAATTGATGACTAAATATATGACTAGTGCAAACGTGATAATACTGACACGCGTGTCATGTAAGAACATGACAACAAACCACGCTCATAGCGTGCTCGTGGTCGTTTCGCCAGCTCCACACTTACTAAATTTGGTATCACGTGACGTTAGTAGATGACGAAGGTAAACGACACATCCGAACATGATAATCATCATGGAAGTCCTGTACGGCATCATTTACTTCCACCTCGTAATGTTGTGCTGATTTTAAAGTGACATAGGAACATTCCTTATTCATGCTTCGCATATCATCGATTCCCAATGTACGTGGGATCTGCCAATTTTTTTTGTCGCCGTCGTGTTCCACCAGTGGTGTAGGTAACAGCTTTGGCTCGAACTAAGATTAAAATAAAATGAGGAAAAATATTCATGATGGAACGAGGTTCGAACCTGGTTACTTTACGTAGCCGTCCAGTATTCTACCAGATAGTCACGACGGTGCTTGAAACTCCTTCATGAAGAAACCATAGACAGGCTTCATGTCGGGAAGGAATTGCGTTAACGTGTGCAATATAGCATGATGTTACACAGTAAGGTGTTACGCATTGCGAATTGTCCAACCAGGCTGCTCAGAATGCGAACTTCGCAATTCGTCGGTTATAGAAGGCTTTAAAGCAATTACAAAATACTCAGCCATAATTCATGATTCGTAATCAGCCACGGCATCAACAAAGTGCCCTCAATTCGTTGCAGGTGTGCCGCAGAGACCCCACTTCTCCCAGAACGATGAATAATGGTGTAATTCATGCAGACAGCAATCGTGAGAACAGATATCGCAAATATTCCAAGAGGCTTTGTGGGGATAAATCAAGACAAGGGCGTACAGTTTGTCTGTTTGTTGGCGATTTT